>OZ005652.1:58232233-58784733 GCA_963930645.1 Salticus scenicus | reverse complement strand
CATTTTCAAAAGATAGCGTCATTACAAAACTTTCAACAAAAAATAGAAAAAATGAATTACTCTTTCAATAAATCAAAAATAAATAAATGGTGAATAAAGATAATTCACTTTCATTAACCTTAATTAACTTTTATTTATAAAATAAACTCCAATTAAAAATAATTGAGTGAGCTATTTGAGCGCGTACTAATTCGCCAGTAAATCAACACTTCTAGGCGGGAGATTTGGGAAGGAGCGCCGAGACATTCTGACGGAGAAGATGGTAGAGTAAAGAGCTTGCGGTCCGAGGTCGGCCTGGCGGCTTTGCCGTTAGAAAAGGTCGTTGGGTGCGGCCCGAGCCGCAGCAGAGCTTGCTTACTTTAATGTCTGTTCATTTTATTTAAGTCATGTTTCATCCAAATCCATTATTTTGAATAATCTCCACAGTTAAAATTCAATCAGTGAAATCAGAGTTGAATCCTGCCTATCCATCACGTATCAATGAAGTATGCTCCTGATGTCATTTAAGTGCTGCTAATTCGTCGAGATATACCTTCCACAGTAATCTAACCTCGGGAGAAATAAATTCTCAGATGCAACAAGTGTTGATTCCCCAGAAGTTTCATATTGGTGGGAGCTGCTCTTTACGATAACGCTGCAATATCGTCATCATGACAGATCTACGATAATATAATCAAACTTCCATAATTCTTCAAGATCACTCTGGAGCCAACAGAATAGATGTCATCGAATAACTCATCGTAATAATTCATGCTATAATGCATTTACAACTGATTATCGGCATCGTCTGCCAACATTATTCCTTATTCATCATAAATTGAATTACATCAATATGTGCTTCAATCAATTCTCTTTTTATAAATAGGCAGTGCGCCAAGTGCATAAAGACATTTTTTTATAATATAATTAATAATAAACTCTGAATACTTTAGAACAATAACTCTGAACTAAAGAACGATTGCAAAATAAATAATACGAAAGATGAAATCAACTAAGACAACGATATTTGAAATAAAATAAAATAATATGAATTGAGATTTATTTGGAAACTACAAAGAAATAATTTGATTAAAATAAGTCAAAAATGTTAATCTTGAAAACATAAAAAGAATGTGATTATTTTGTAGGAGGTACCTCTGCCAAATCTTACAGTGTTTCGATTAAATAAGTTTAAATAATATAATGGTGTTTATCATTTGTGAATTAAATAATTTATATTACAGATCTGAAGGTAAGCTTTATAATAATTATTTATTTTTTCATATTGTTTGATGACCATGCCTTTTTTTAGATAATGAATCAGCAAGAGAATATATCTCCTGCCGTCTGCCGAAAAAACGGCACCTTCAGAAAAAATCGCCGCATTTTTTATGTCCGCCGTTATCTAAACAACGCAATAATTTAATGATCCACTATACGCACTTCACGCCATGACTCATCCTTCCTTTCATTCATCCATTAAATAAACAAATCATAAAGTTAAGTAATATCTTTTTATCTTTATAAAATTTTTTATTATTTTTTCAGGAGTTAATATGGCAAGTTATAAGAAAATCTGTAGAGCTGTTTTTAAAGGAACGCTCTTGTCAGACTAAAGCTGACCTATTCATACAGGATGTCTATCATTTTTTTTTCTCCTGAAAGAACCAAGGGACATTTACATGGCAGCTTTGAAGAAAAAAAAAATCATTGAAACCATTTTTGAGATACAGGTCCACTTCTAGTTTTTCAATTTTCACCAAAGTTGGAAGAATCATCTGTACACTAGACCTGTTTTAATTTTGAAGTTTCATCCTTTTATCTTTATTAGTTTTGGAGATATGATAGTTGAAAGATTTCACACATACATACATATTAATTGCCAATAAACCACTTTTTTGGACTTGGGAAACCTTAGAACATGTAAATCAAATGAAAACTTGACATAAAAATTTTTGACCAAATAAGATACTTCCATAAACCAATGGAAATAAAAAAGCTGTTATGAAAAAATCTTAAAACCTGTTTCTTTTTTCTAGAAAATAAATAATTATCTGTAAGGAATTCTCAGGCTTTACACAGTATTTATTTTCAATTATTAAAGAGATAGGTTTAATAAATTGCCTGACGTTGAAAGAGTATATTCATACAATCAAGAATTTTTGCATTCTGTCCTCTTGTCTTTTCTAAAAATTTGCCTTGCAATAATCTTTATGTCCAATATTGTGACTGTTCATCAAAATTCAAGAAAAATCTATCTATTTTCAGAGTCTCTATTTAGAAAAAAATTGAGTTTGAAAATGGACTGTTCATGAAAATGAAATTTCTTGTTCATAAGGGCCTTTCACAAAAATAGCTAACACATATAAAGACTCTGCACAGAATGTCAGAAAATTTAAAACCGACTTTTTGTAAAAAGAAGCAGATTTAAAAAGAACACTTCATAAAAACTGGATTTTTAAAAGTTTCTTTAAGAAATATATATTGTTTATTTTGGTTACAAGTTGAAAACATTGTGAAAAAGTGCCCAGTAAGCTAAATGGATTGTCTGGCCACTAGCGAATAACTATCAGTACTTTTCAGTCTATCAATGTATACTTTTATACTAATGGTACGTTTAATAAGTTTTCTATTCAAAATACTATTTTTAATAGTTTCTAAAGTTTTTTTTTTTCTTTCTTTCCACTTACTTTTTAATTCTCAGCACCTAACCTTATCTCCTCTCAGCTAAAACAATTTCTTGCTTTATCCTACACTTTATTGTTTTGTATTTGTACAGTACATACTGATTGATCTTTTAATTTTTTTTTTTTTCAAAAACCTATTCATATATTATTGCACTTATATAAAATTGCAAATAATCTATTATCAGAGGACGTCTTTTATAAATTTGACTCAATTACTTGTATTTTACAAATGTTGGTGTTACAATGTAAAAAGAATTTACTAGATATGAAATCAGATTATATTCTTGCAAAATATATTATACTTAATTGAATAAAATATAAAAGGACGAAATTAAATTTTAAGAACATTTAAAATACCTTAAAATCCTTTAACTGAGCAGCATTACGATATATTTTGACGCGCTAGTCGCGGTCGTCACTAGGTTGCTGCTCTATTGACCGTCTTGTCATCGGCTTCTTTACTCTCCTCTTCCGTGCTGACGTCATAATGATGTTGTTTCTTATATAAAGAAACAGTTAAAGGATTTTAAGGTATTTTAAATGTTTTTAAAGTATATTATACTTAATTTATCAATAATTTTATAACTCATTATTTTAATTGCACAGTTTCTAAACAACTCTTAGACAAGCTGGGCTTTACTTACCTATCAGTTTCTGTCATGACCCCTGAAAAAATATGGTAATCATTACCATTTACACTAGACTTCATGAATTGCTAAAATGGCATTAACTATGTAAGGAACTCCTGAAAATGACCTCATATATTGTCAATCTTTAATGATAGGAAAAGTATATTCATATTTTTTCCAGTATATTCATTCTAACTGGCCAATAATTCTGAAATTTTACAAACATGGGTAGGAGGAGAAGCCAATTGGAAATATTGAAGTATTTGAAAAAGTCTTAATTTGAATCACAATCTCATTTCAAGAGAAAAACAAAGACTTTGGATGCAGTTACATAGGCACTGAAAAACGCACATAATTTATTTTTCCTGCTTCATAGCTTCAAAATTAAATATTTTTCAAGAAATCAGCTTTATGAATTTTCTGATATAAAAATTGAATTTTAAAACATAATTTAGGTAATGAGTAATTCTTATTATGAATTACTCATAGAATGGCATGGTATTTGCCTGCTGGTGATGGTAGGTCCTCTTAGGATGTTTTATCTACCTATAGTTAATGCATGTACAGTGCGTGTCGAAATGATAGGTCCACCAGTAAAAACGAAAGTTATGTTGGTAAAAAAGGTTTTATTGTGTACAAAGTACTATTTTATACACTACATTACTTCATTCAATGTAAAATAATGCATGAATAATATACAAATAATAGGAATAATAAGAAAAACAAAAATTACATGAAAAAGCTGTTTCAAAAAGATAGGTCCACTGAACCAAGCATCAAATTAATGTTGAATTAATAAGAGATTTTTCCACCTTGTTTCAGAATAAGCTCATAAATCCTATTCAGCATGGTTTCTACAAGTTTTTGCAAACACTTTTTCTCGATTTTTGACCATTCAGAGGAAATAGCCTTTTTCAAGTCTGCAGTACTATTGTACTGCCTTCCGCCTGCATGCACCGCTCTTGCGAGTATACCCCACATGTTTTCTACCGGATTCAGGTCGGGGCTGCAAGGTGGCCAATCGATAACATGTACACCATTATCCAGAAACCATTCGAAAGTGGACTTTGCAGTGTGCACAGGAGCATTGTCCTGTTGGAACATGAAGAATGGGCCCCCAATGTACTCTGCTTGTGGAAGAAAATATTGTTCAAGCAGCTGTTGATAGCCTGCAGCATTCAAACGATTGTCTACAAATGCTATATCAGTTTTTCCTGCACCTCCGAATCCGGCCCATACAATAACAGAACCACCACCAGCTTGCCTCTTCGAGAATATCTGTCTATCGTTACGCAGATCGTGCCAATAGTACTGCCAGCCATCTGGACCATCCAGGTTGAATTTCTTTTCATCACTGAATATCACACGATGCCAATCTTGTTTCCAGGACATCACTTCATGTGCGAATTTCAATCTCTTTTCTTTGTGCTTTTTAGCCAATTTCGGAGCCGCTTTCCTCTTCACGTAAACTATATTGCCGAACTTCTTTACCACTCTATGAACTGTAGATTTTGATATTGGAGGGTTTTGTTGTCTGGCCACAGTGGATAAGCTCATATTTCGAGATTTTAACTCCTTTACGATAGTCCTTCTTTATCGGGGTGTCACTTTTGATGGGCGGCCAGATGAATTTTTACTGCCATAAGCATTTCTAAGTCGCAAATAATTGTTTACAACATTATGTGATCTGTTTAAAAGTTTACCTATTTCTCTATTCCATTTTCCACACGTTTTAAATGTGTCAATATTCCCCTGCTCAACCAGCGAAAGACTGCAACGACGACCCATTTCGTTTGATTACAACGTGATGTTCAAATCTGTTTAAATACCTCCACAGCAGCCAGCATAATCCTGCAGTAAGACTAAGAAGGATATTTATGCAAATTTTTTGGAAATAAACGTGATTGGTGCAAAATTTCTGAAGGCGGACCTATCTTTTCGAAACGGTCTGAAAATGAAAATTTGCATAAAATAAAAAGGAATTATTTATTTTTAAGAAATTTCTTCATAAATAGTTATAACAATTACTGATTAATTATCTCTACCAAAAAAGTGATTCTTATTCTCAATTAAGAGTCGAAATTTTGAAAAATGCGGGTGGACCTATCATTTCGATACGCACTGTATATCCATTATATACCCTGTTGCAGTTCTATGCATAGTGTCTAGTTGCAGGGCGTCTACTGATTTGACAGTAAAAAAAAAAATATATATATCATGACTTTTTTTTAATCAATGTATCAGATTTTTTTTAAGCTGATATGCCATTAAAGAAAAATGACAGTTCTTTAAGTTATTGTTTAACAAAATTATTAGGTGTTTAAAAAAAAAAAAAAAAACTTATTAACAATTTAAGTAAATAGTAATGAAAACCAATCCAAAGCAAACAGACACATTAAACTACAAACATATACATACTATTTGTGCAATGTTATATTATTGCAACTGTCAGTCTTTTTGAGGATGTGAAATCTGACATTTATTTTTCTAACATTCAAGAGACGAGCATATGTATTTTTTTTTTTTTTTTAATCTATACATTTTTCTCCCCACACGAAAAGACTAAGAATAGAATTATCAAACTAAACAAAAATTTATAAGTAAACATGTCAAACTTTGCATTTAGATGTTTTAATTTTCTCAGTGAAACAATACAATACACATAAATAAATATGTATCATATTGATGTGCTCACATCAATTTTTATCAAAAAAAAAAATGACACAAAGTTAAAAGTTTTAAAATCTTATAAATGAATTGACCATAACTTTTAACTATTTATGTGTGTCGTGTAGGGTTTCAAGTTTAGTGTTTAATGCTTATAATCTTAATAATAACAACTTCATGTTCCTTTCTTAACTGCTTTTGTCTGATATGTTTTTGATTACTTTATTATAGGGTACACATATTTATAATCATGGGCATTTATAATATGTTTACATCAGTTATAACTAGCAGGCTTTGCCCGCTTCGCTGGCCACTAAATTTAAAGGAAACTCTTTTCTATATAGCTTTATAAAAATAAAATAAAATAAATTACTAAAATTGTTCAAAAGCTCGCTCCAGGTCCCTGCTGCATTTGGCAGCGATTTTGTTATCCACTGCAACTCGGGCGCTTGTCCCTATTACCTGCGACAATAGTTTACCAATGAGCTTCCATTTAGGTGCTTATTATATAATAGTTTTGAAATAGATAGTATCGAAAAAATTGGAGTTTCCTTTTTATATTTGAATCCCAGTTACATGTGAACAACACTATACTTGTTGTTCACATGTAACTCAGACTGGACTCAAATGTAACTGGGTTTAGACAACATAATATTTGCTTTTACATTATTTCATATGTTTATTTTGTTTATCCAATCAACCATTAAATGACAGCAATTTCACACCAAATATTACAATATGCTGTGACCAGCTACGTCTGTCGCATGAGACAATTAATTTTTTGTGTTTATATATAATTCATGGGTTGTAAACCTGATAGTACAGCCTTAATATAGTTCTCTTTGGCGGCTTTTGAATTTTTGTCACCATTTTAGACTTAATCCATTGTAACAATAAGACTTAATCCCTTGTAACAATATGCTATGAGCGCTATTTCTGCCGTATTTTAGACAACTAATCTTTTTATGGTTATATATATTTCCCATTAAACATATTTTTATTTATTTATTTAAATATTAATTTGAATTTTTCAAATATTTTTGTTCGATAGCGTGCAAGTGCAGTAACACACAGAGGCTCATTTGTATGTATGATAAATTAGCATAGTGATTATTATATAAAAAAAAAAAAAAAAAAGGTAAACATTATCGTGTTACACAACTTTATTATGTCGCTGCATTGGCGGCTTTTGAATTTTTATCGCCATATTAGCGATAGATTTTTTTTTTTTTTTGTATGGAAAGGGGAAGACTATTTTGCTAATAATTTTATCAGACTCTTTTTTGTTTATACATAAGAATCCTTTATATTCTGTTTATATTTTTAATGGTTTTTAGGTTTAAAATAGTGCTTGTTGAAATAAATTTCCTATCTTTAAAACTGCATTTGTTCTGTAAATTTTGTGTAAAAATAAATCATTTATGTTTTTATATATTTGATGCGCTACTTAGATTAAAATGGCTGTTGCTATATTAAACTTCTTGTCGAAAAACTTTCGGTATACTCAACACCAAAATTTTAAAAATCGCCCAGCAGGATCTGTTAATGAAACTGATAAAATAAAAATGTGGTTCATAGAGTTTAAATAATCTATTTAAAAAAACTTTTAAAACCCAAATTATTAATGTATCATATCACATACATATAGTAATAATATATAGATTGATCATTGGGGAGAAAAAAGTTATTCCTTTTCACTCGGGAAAAGACGGCGATTTTACCAAAATATGGCAGTCTTTCCCCCGAATGAATACACACGGGAATACACACGAATGTTTTAGCAAATAAAATTCATGAATAATTTTTTTACTAAAGGTGAATGAAAAGCTCCAGATATAGTTTCAAATTCATTCTTCTTTTTTTCCTTTTTTCCTTCAATACCACTTAATGGCTGATTCCAAAGCTTTTTTTTCGGAATCAAAAATCTTTGCACGATAATATGGGGATGATAGATCTATATATATTATTATATCTATGATCACATAAATCTTTTCGAAGATGGAATAAAACTTAATTTGAAAAAAAAAAATAATAATTTTTGTTTATTAACCAAAATAATTGATGAAATTTTAAATGCAAGTTGGTCTTGTGGGGTACAGGCTGTATATTATATTTTTGTGTTCGTGAGAGAAAATTCAAAAGAATTTGAAAACTGCAATTTTTAATCCTACTTAAAAATCATGTGACTTAATGTGAAGCAGATTTTTCATTTTTTTTCTCCTAACGGTTTCCATACAATCTTCTGCTGTTGCCACCTAAAATTCATACTTTAGTTATTTTTAAAAAATCAAATTGTCCGATTGATAAGCTGTTTAATGAGTCGGATTTACAAAAATTTCCCCTTTCATTTGCTATCTTATTTGTAACGATGCGACTGATATTTCTAATTTATTCTCTAATCTTTCTAATTTATTTTCCTCATTTTAAATAAATGTACGTTTTTTTTTTTTTTAATTATTATTATTTTGTCGAAAAAAAATTGGCAACAATTAAATTATGGATAAAATTTTAAAATTTAAATGGCTTATTTATCAGAAATTAGAAGGTTATTATTTTCACATTTTAATTAAGAAAAAACTAATCATCCGATTGATAAGCTGTTTAATGCATCGGATTTACAAAAATTTTCCCTTTCATTTGGTATCTTATTTGTAACGATGCGACTGATATTTCTAATTTATTTTCCTCATTTTAAATAAATGTACGTTTATCATTATTATTATTATTATTATTTTGTCGAAAAAAAAAAAAAAAAATTCAACAATTAAATTATGGATAAAATGTGTAAATTTAAATGGCTTATTTATCAGAAATTAGAAGCTTATTATTTTCACATTTTAATTAATTAAGAAAAAACTAATCAAAAATTCGAAAATCTGACTTCGATGTACACAATGACCCTTCGGGGGGCACCTTTGTGTTAAATCTCGTGACTGTCCGATCTACCGTTTTCGAGAACAGTGAAATATACAAATATTGCTCACTTAATAGTATAAGATTATATTAAAAAATTTCTACTTATTATGGTAAAATGTTTTTGAAACATTTTCTCAAGTTGACCTGACTCGTTGAAAACAAAACTCTACCCACAGGGGAAAAAAAAAATCAGTCAACCCAATCCACAACAGAAAAAATTGATTCATCAGATCGGGTCAGGTAAAATCAAGTTATCCGACTCGATGTAGGTCTAACGGTGGCCGACTTTCATGATTTATTGCTGATTTTCATGACCTTTTTATGACATACCCTGTCATATAAAAAGTTACATACTGATTCATCGTACTTCAAAATTCTAAATTATTATCATGATGCTACTAGAGTCAGTGGCGTATCCAGGATTTTTCCAAGGGAGGGGTTTCGTCCTTCCGAATTTTTAATTAAGTTTAATTAGGTTTAATTAAGTTTATTTTTAATTAAGTTTAACAATCTTTTAAAATATCATAATTACTTGCCGAAAATAAGAGTAAGAAAATGAAAAATAGTAAAACAAACTCACCAATTAGAAGATCAAACTAAAAAATCTTTAATTAGCGACGAATAATGTAGAGCCTGTACAAACTGCTACATAAAACATAAAATTCGATACATAGTTACGCTTACGCAAAATATTTCATTGAATTTTCTTATTTACATAGTGAAGTCTAATCGACGAGAAGTTTTCGCTAGTTCATTTAAAATGTCTTTTACTGTTGGGGTATTGTTTGGGTCACTCCTTCAAGGTCACTACTTCAATGGTCACCCATTCCCCATATGGTCGACCCCTCTTGTCTTTGAGTATGAACTTGTAAAGGTGAAATCCTTTCAGAGAATTGTTTTCAGGGGAAACATGTTTCGCGCCGTGCAAATGAAGTGGTTTAGTTATTTTCAGGAGTGTTTATTGCAGAGTAATGAAAAAAAAAGTTAGTCATAACTTTAAACCACTTCGTAGAAAAAAATATTCTACACTTGCCATACATTTTTTCTGCCTGAAATGTGAAAAAAAAATGTAAAGAACAGCCTAATTTTTCTTATCATAACATTTTGTCAAGGGGGGGGGGGGGGTTAACCACCCCCCCTTGCATACGCCACTGACTAGAGTTATAGAATTTTGGAATCCAAGCACTTGTAAAAATTGGTTCTGTTTTCATTTCTTTTCTAAAATGTGTTCTTTTAGTTAATAAGTATTCACAAAATGTTAGAATGAAGCACAAGCAATTAACAGAAATAGTTGTGATGTTAAAACACTCTCTGAGCGTGAATATGTGCTCTTGTACTGTAGAAGGTGGTATAGAAAAAACTATAGAAATTGATAATGCTTGATATTTTTTGTTAGGAGATTGAGAGAATAAGTAACAAGACATTGATACATGAAAGTAATAAAATACATATAAAACTTGCCCCCCCCCCCTCTATCAATGTCGATATATTTACCTAAAAATCAGTTTTGTATCTTTTTCACCTATAATGTGATATTGATGGTTACACTTTGGTAAGTAAATGTGTTTACAAGACTTAAAATTTACGTCAATAATTTCATTATTTAAGGCATTTCCTATAAAAATAATGCCTGATGTCTATATGTTTAGTCCTTTTATAAAATACTGGATCTTCAACTAATTTTATAGATCCCTCGTTATCAGGCATTATATTTTCATCACACAATTAGAGATGAGAATTTTCAGCTTTTTTTAGTTTTTTCAGCATTTTTTATGTTTCTGGTGTGTATTTGTTCTTTTTTTGTACATTGAAGATTAAAATAAATATTTATTACGCTAATATAATAGATTTTGTCATTAAAATTCTAGTATTTCATTTCAATGTCTTGCCTTTGCGTACAGTTTCAGCTTTTTTATATTTCTGCTAATCTCATCCCTACACAATGTAATTTACATAAGTTAATACTTCTTTTGTGACATCGGACAAAGCCATATTTGGCTTCTGTTGAAGAAAAAGCTACAGTACATTGTTTACAACTTCCTCTTGTAGCAGAATTACCTCAAACTATCAAGTTTAGAAAGGAAAATTTGAATGAACCATAATTTGTTAATAATAAAGTTTGTGCTTTATTGTAAACTTAACTATGGCGTTAAAAAAAAAAAAAAAAAAAACAATTTAGCTGCAATCAATATTATAAGAAATTTGGTAGAAAGCTTCACCATTTTTTGAATTAACACTACTAAGATGGTGAAACCACCAAATTTCTTAAAAT
Source organism: Salticus scenicus (assembly GCA_963930645.1). Taxonomy (NCBI): domain Eukaryota; kingdom Metazoa; phylum Arthropoda; class Arachnida; order Araneae; family Salticidae; genus Salticus; species Salticus scenicus. The sequence continues at coordinate 58,773,583 of OZ005652.1, read as the reverse complement.
ATTGGTTTCAATTAAATTAACCAAAATGTATACTATTATTTTTGGTGAAACATCGAATTTCAGTTTTAGAGCTGTTCTATCCACTCACAATGTACTCAGCCAATACTGAGTAGTTGTAAGAATTTCATTATTTTTATGCATTATTGAAGACAAATGGATTAATAGCATATGTTTAATTAAAAAATTATGAAAATATAAATAGAGGATCATAATAATTAAACTGTTGCTGTATAAACAGCTATCTGCTGTTGAAACAGACGAATAGATTGCCACCAGATTTAATATAGACAAGATTCATGAGATGCACTTGTAACTATAGTGGCTGTTTATAGTAGAAATGTAATCATCCTGTACATATGTAATATATACATTAATTTACATAAAATTGTACCTATAAAATAGACAAAAATACATTAGAAAACACTCTTTATATAAAATGAACAAACCAAATTTTAATTATACTATGGGGCTGTGCCCCCTGCTCGCTCCGCTCACCAACCCCCGAGGAAAGCTTCGCCTCCCCCCGACTCGCTTCGCTCATTAATCCCTGCGGGATTCTATACGACTATTCGCAACTTTTCCTTTCATTGAATTGGAATATTAATAATACATGACACAAGATAAAAGTTTAACAATATTATAGAAATCCACCATATTTGGTATCGCATTGAAATACACAATATTTAATTTTATATCGTTTATAATATGTAAAAAATCTGTTATAAAGTTCAACAATTTAATAACAATTTGCCATTATTTTGACAGAAAACATATGCTAGACAGCTAGACACACAAAACAAACAACCATAGCACTAATTTTTTAGAACAGAGAGAAATTCTTAACATCTAAACCATTTAGCGTTACAGCTTTAGTGTATGATCGACTTGTTAAATTTTTGTCACTGTTTGACGATGAATTTCTTGGGTGTTATTGCTTGATTAAAGATATGAACTATTTTTTCTAATGCCTATATATATTTTTTTTTTCTATTGAATTATTTTAATTAATTTAGGACAATATGTAATACTCTGCATTTATTTCCAATGTACAGCAAAGTTTAAAATGATGCTTCCAACAGTAAAGATGCAACTTTTTAAAGTGCATTTTTCCTAGAATATGATTTATTCAGGTTGAAAATAAATATCTTATGTGATTATTGGAATTAGTTTAAACATTTTATTATTAGTAGTAGTACGACAGGACAATTTCTTTCAGATAGCGATTTTGCATTGTCGCCACTTATTGAATTACACTATGAATTTGCCAAGATGCCTGTCAATATCTGATTTTACTATTTAATGTCTTAAAATATATTAAATACTAAGCTTAAATCAGAAAAAAAAAAAAAAAAATCACACTTTTCTAAACCTACTGATAAGTGAAAAATTCATTCTTGATTGTATTGTAAAAACGAATTGCCGGTTTGAAGCATTCGAGATAGATCATCACCATTCATAAATTGGATGGCTTTTGAATATTTGTTGACAATATTTTCTGAATGAGTATTGGTGATAGCTCCTGAATACTTGTTGGCGATATATTCTGAATAATTATTATTGTTGGCGATATCTACTGGATATATATTGATCATGACATCTTAATAGTTGTTGGCGATATCTCTTGAACTTGTGTTGATGATGGTCTGAATATTTGTTGGCTACATCTTCTGATTACACCTTGATTTTTTTTACATATGTATTACTAGCAGGCTTTGCCCGCTTCGCTGGACATTAAACTTAAAATGAGTTGTCAAAATGCCATATCTTTATTAATAACCTAAGTTCTCACTGTGATTGGTAGAGGTTTTCTCGCTCCCAATGTGAGGAGTCTGGGTCCCCACTGTCTTCGACACAACTTACCCACTTCTTACTTCCCCACCCTCAGCGGGTGAGTTCGAAGTTTTGCAAAATCCCACTAATGTACATAATGCATACACTTAATCAATATCCACACACCAAAATTCGCCATTCTAAGATAATTCAAAGCGAATTCAAACGGAAAAACATGTTTTTACATATGTTTATTGCCCTCTGACTCTGAGAGAGGGGGGGGGGGGATTTCGAATTTCGTGAAATGCAGTTACAATAAGTGCCGGATGCATACAAACAATTTACACACCAAATTTCGTGACCACAGAAGTCTTTAATAGACAGTATTATAAATAAATAAATACAAAAAGCACAGCTTAAGTATCGAAACCCTTTGGTGACTTTAAATATTTTAAGCCATTTTTGTGATGAACTGAATTGGCTATCTCAATTCTGCAATTAAAGATCTTGGCGAGAAACATCCGAGCTACTTCGGTGCCGAATTTCAAATTTTGCCAAAGGGATCCAATACTAAAGCTGTTCCATATCGAATCTGGGTTGAAAACGGAAAAAGGGTAAAATAAATTAGAAATATCAGACCTATATTTATAAATTTGATACCGAATGTAAGGGGCGATTTTGCTGAATCCAGGGGTTCAAACAGTTTTTGGATGCGACAATTAGATTTTTAAAAAATAACTAAAGTATGAAATTTAAGTGGCAACGGAAAAACGGATAAAGGGAAAAATAAATTAGAAATATCAGACCTATCATTGCAAATTCAGTACCAAATGAAAGAGGAGATTTTTCTGAATCCTGGGGTGTAAACAGTTTTTCGATACGACAATTAGATTTTTTAAAATTAACTAAAGTATGAAACTTTGATGGCAACACTTCATTTCAATTTTTTCATAATTTGTAGTGCGAATCACGTGAATACAAAAGTCTTTAACTTAAAAAATTATTTTTATATTTTATTTTTCCATTCAAAGCATTTTAGTGAAAAAATATTTATGGCGCATGCGCAGGCGTTTTTTACCTACAATTTAAACACTAATCATAATTTTAAAAATTTCTATATATATAATTTCAAGTTGGGTGAAGACCTAAGTTTCTGCCAAGCGCCGTTGAATTCCGTCCAGCCGTTCTCGAGTGATGCCCGGACAAACGTGTTTTAGTCTTTTACCACCTAGTGGGTTCAGTTTAACCTCTTGGCGAAACTTTAAATTTGGCACCAAAGTAGCTTAGACGTTTCTCGCGAAAATCTTGACATGCATTATTGCAATAGATAATTTAAGTCATCGTTGAAATAAATGAAAAATTTAAAATCAGCTAGTGAGGTCCTGTATTAGCTGTAACTAAAATATTTTAGCAATGCAGTTACTACATTCCTTTATATGGAAAAATGGACAAAAAAAAAATGTCCTGTTGTTTTAAATTCTGTTTTCTGCAATGTTTTATATCAATACTTAAAAAGCAAAAATAGGTTGCGGATTTTATTATTATTATCATTATTATTGCACCATTTTATAATTTATCCCTATATTTATGGCATGGCTAGAGTTAAAATGGCTATTGTGGTTGCGTAAATGAATTCCTTGGCGAAAAACGTATGAGCTTCTTCATTTCTAAACTTTAAAAATCGCTAAATTGGTCTTAGTAAAGATCTATCCTTTTAAATATGTTTTGAGTTAAAAAACTAAATCTTTATAAAAACTAATATAAATTTTTATCTCGTAAATTGCATTTTAAAAATTTCTGCGCTTAACCTCTAACTCTATACCAATAGTTGTTTAACATAATCATGTATTCATTACTAAATCTTTTTCGCCTAACGTTAAAATAAAAACTAATAATATAATCTAAACTAATTGTATGAACTTAACTAATAATATAAAATAAAAATAAAAACTAATTTTCGTTTCATCTTTATTAAATTTTTACTTAATATTTTAAAAATATCAGTTATTTATAAATGTTTTGCTATTCTAAATAATTTTTTTTCTTCTCTCGAGCATCTCAAAGATGCCAATTATTCAATTTTTCTTATTTACATCATTGATCACATTTTAATTTTCCTGAGGAAAATGACGTCAGACACACAGAAAAAAACGTCATAAGAGAAACTTTTTCTCCGGTGACAAATAGAGTACCTGTATGAACCCGATGTTTTTAGGTAATAACTTCGTTAATAAAAATGGTAGAAATTTCTAAGCAGCTGAAATGCCTTCTTTGAAGCAGTCGGACTACACTGATATATCGCATGACGCGGAGAACCCTGCCCTCCGCGAGAAGTTGCTGTCGCAGACAAAAAAAATTGACGCCAGGGACAGTTACTTTTTTTTAATATATAGAGATATTCTTAAAAATGAAAGTAAACCAGGATTCTCAGCATACGTAAAAACTGGGTGAGAATTTCTCATCCTTATTCAGAAACAAAGTGAGATCTGATATATATATAATAATGATGATCTATTAAGCATAGTAGAAGCCAAGCAACAGATACAAGATCACGGAAACATCAATGACCAATAAGATTAAAAATTTCTTTGAGAAGTTCAGTAAAAAGAAAAAAAAAAAAAAAAAATTGATCAGGGGATGAATTACACAACATATCTTAACTTAAAACCATAAACTTTATCAAAATTTATGAAAAAATAATTTAAGAAACTTAAGATAGAAAGGAAGGAAGCAGGCGGCAAGACTTGTGACTTGCCTGTGGGGTTAAACTAGTTTTACACCGGCAACACTCTCCCAGCCTGCCAAGACCAGATTAGGAGTCATATGGATTTAAAACAGCAAAATTTCAAAGCAGATGAACAACAATGAAACCACGAAGCAACAATGAAATTTACTGATTGGTTACAATGTGTTTAATAGTATGATTAGAATTTTAAGAATAGTTGACAACTCAAAAAAGAAGAAACTGAAATTTTAATGGAAAAAGAAAGTTTGCATGGTAATACAAAGTAAATGCAACATGGCTTCTGTTTTTTTTTTTTTTTTAAATTAATTAATTTCACAAACCCACCCAACCATCCAGCCTTACACCACCACCCCACCTCCGTAATCAAACATCTGCCCACCCAACCACCACCTTTTTTATTGTCTGATTATTTTATAATTTTTTTATTAATATACACAAAAGTGTACACAGTTTTTTTTTTTTTTTTTAATGTACTGACAGTTCAATGCCAGATTTACCTGATTCCATTTTTTCTGGTGTTTCATTCTGAAAATATAATGCATTTTTGCAACTGATCCGCAAAATACGTAACATTCTTATCCGGATTTAAAAAAAAAAAACAACTTTTGCAAAGGGTCTGTTTAAATTTGCTGATTTTTGTGAAAGGTTTTTCATTTCAAGATTGTTTATTTTTGTGAATGACTTGCTTTCAGACCAAAAATGTTAATAGATTAGCACCAGAAGAGTGCATTAATTTCTCTCAGTGTTAAAAATTTTATGTGTGTGTGAGAGAGAGAGAGAGAGAGAGAGAAAAAAAAAAAAAACATGCAAGATTTTCACCCTTTGGTGGGAATGCCAAAGCACTCACCTGTAAGCCACTTTTAAAACTGTAAGAAAAGATTGATTTTGTATTAAAAATAAAAGTAATTGTTGAAAAGAAAAAACACTCAATTATTATTAAAAAATACATTTTAATAATCAAATCTGTTTAGTAAATTTTTGCTCAAAACTACCATTTTTTGCATTTCTGAATCTGAAGATCAATGAAGCCAATCATGTTTGAAATGATAAAATATTTATTTGATTGTTCTTATTTCATATATATATTTTAAGCATTTTAAATTAAGTCACAGCACAATGTATAGTAACTTTTCTATTCTCTAAAAGGTATCATCTGAAGATAATAATTTAGCACACATTTTCGAAATATTTTAAGAATAAAATTATCAATAATTGCAGTTTCAGATAATCTACTAAGCTTAGGGTGACAATATTTTTAAAAAATTGAATTTCAGGAACAAATATGGTGGCGTCCTTGAGAAGACAAAATAAGTAAATCACCTTAAATTATAAAATTTTAGTCATTTTTATGTATAACGTACCTGTAAGAATTTATTTCAGCTTATTTGTTATACATATTATAAATTATTATAATAAAATATTAATAACTTTATAGCCGGCGTCCCCAAATGTGTTTGAATTTTTGGGGGATGAAGGTAGTTTTCGAAGACATCTGGTCACCCTCACTAAGCTGGAAGTATCAAATATAGTAATGAAGCAATGACCCTAATCATATACATACAAGTACCACTTATTACAGAAATTCTGAAACACTTCATGAAAACATGCTGTTTGTCATTTAACCATGTTTTGAGCTCAAAATGCTTACCCCCCCCCCCCCTCCCTGCCCAAGAGTTGCAAAATTCTTCATATGAGCACCAATTATTCTTTCTTACAGTTACTTCGTATTTGGTTGAGTACTTGGTACAGCTCTATTAATTTTTGGCAGTAATAAGTCTTAACAAGGTATAAATTAATATGATACTAATACATTACTTACAATACAGCATATTTATAAAAACTTAAGCACAGAAAACCCTTTTCAAGTAGTTTATTTGCCTGAAGCCTAAAGTGCAGATCACCTGCAGCAAATTTGTGTTGCAGTCTCAATAGCAAAATATCAGTTTGAATTGCCTCCAGTACATCTATTATTAAAATCCGAATAAACTACTACGTCAGAAACGCCAAAGAAAAATATATTTTTCTTTGCCGTTTCTGACGTAGTAGTTTATTCGGATTTTAATATTCCAACGCCAAGTCTCCTGTTATTACATCTATTATGTACCAAAGTGTAATAGTTTGACGGGTGGTTCGTTGAGGTAATTGGGGAAAACGAAACTGTTCAAATAAATCACAATCAGTACTTTCTTTCCGCAGGAAGCATGACACTTTTAATATTACTTGATAAAGTTATTTACATTAAGAATAATATTATTTCCAGAGCTAAACAAGATTCTTGCACTTCATAATCATAATAGTGCATAAAATAGTACAAATAAACCTGAGCTAAGAGAACGGGCAGAACACAGTTCCTCCGTCTCTCCAACCAGCTCACACTCTACACATCCACTCATGCTTTTCTCTGCATCCTTCCGCGACCCCTTTAAGGGTTGCAATCCCATCTATTCCCCTCCATAGGGGTACCATAAAGATGTGGGACTCGCCGGCATTACACAGAGGTCACTAACTTTTTGACTTAAAGGACTGTTATAATCATAATAAAATTAAAAAAATTCCACAGACCACTGACATTAAATAATAAATGCAATTGACGATTAGAGAATACCCATTTTATAAATATATAAAAAATGAACTTGCTTAATATAAAATATTATGGATGCTTAATTTTTACAAGGCCATTGCAAATACTTATTAATCATATTTAAAAAAAAAAAAAAAAAAAATTAAATAAAATCAGCTTATTTAGTATAAAGTATGTGTCACCCCGACGGTGCAGTGGTTAGCGTCCCTGACTCCTACACGGTCGGGCCTGGGTTCAAATACCGGAGAAGGCATGAATGTGTTGTAGCTGTTAGGGGTAGCGATGACCGCCCATTGGGTGCTCCTTTACAAATGGTCATCAATTCCCCCCCCCGCCAATGCTTGTGGCATGTGTGCTGCACCACTATATATATTACAAATATAAAGTTGAAAATTTAATAACACTTTTCATTGCTTTCTCCACTCCGTAAATGATATTCACTTTTTATAGAAATTCAAAAATGTGATTTTGATACAGACTTGAAAATTAGATGCAAGACTAATGTCGATGTTAATCAACTAGAAATTTGATACATTTCTGTTAATAATAGTTATGAAAATTTATTTTATTGATCTTTTAGGAATGATTTCCTTAATCTAATGAAGGCTTTTTTGTGAGTAAAAAATGATTCTGAAAATTTTGAAGTTAAAATTTACATAAACAACCAGTATAATTTCGAGTAATACATATATATAAATTAAATAATGATCAACTGGTTAGTGAACTCAATCTGTATTACACATACACAAAAAAAAAAAAAAAAAAATTATCAAGACTCTACTTGTATTGCTTTTCTTTAACAATACACAAATTAGCATTTTTTGTAATATTTTTTTAAATATATTTAAAAAGTTGAAATAAATTAGTGTATTTATATTATGTGCATAAAGCTATGTAAACGTAACAAAATTATAGTGATGGCAAATTTTCACTTAACATTTCATTAATAAAATCTATTTGGAAAATTTTACTTAAAAACTTTGTTAAAATGTTTAGCACTAGTTTTTCATTACCAGTTGCAATTTTTAGACAACTTTATTTTCTGAAGCAGACATCCTTGCTGATATTTATTTGCATATAATACATCAATTTTAGGAGTTTTAAAATAAATATTTAATTGTAGAGATTAAAGCTAACAAGTATGATACAATCTTCTTTAAGATTCCTCAGATTCAGCCATGGTGCACTATTGCTATGATAAACATTTTCTATTAAATATCTCTACATATAATAAAAGAAGTTGTATGTGTGTGTGTGCATGTGTCTGTGTAGATAAATGGCTGACCACAGAGCTACAGCATGGAGGTCAATTTTGATCTCTCCTGATGCACTTTAAAGCCTGATTTCTGAATTTTTGATTAGATTTTTTTTTTTTTTTTAAATTAATTTAAAATATATAATTTTTTTAAATGGTTAACTCTGGAGGCAGAAATATAAATGTAAAAAGTCTTTCCATAGCCCATTAGCTCAACTGGTTAGAGAGTCATGATCATAACAATAAAGGTCATTGGTTCGATCCTGTAAGTGCCAATTTGTTATGTTTTACAGATAATAAACCCTTTCAGCGTTAGCAGTTTTTTAGCATATTCTTTAATATTTCATAAAATTAATACTATGTGCAGTATTACCATTCGACTATGTACAGTAGAAAAAAACAAGCATAATGCTGAAAGGCTTAATAGAAAAGATGTCAGTGTTTTCACAGTATCCTAAAGTGTATGGATTACCAGAAAATGATAAAAAATAAAGTTAAACAGATGCGTTGGTCACTTTGTAGGCAAATGGCTGATTGCAGAGCTACGAAATTTTACATGGAAGCCCATTCTGATCTCGCCTGATTTTCAAATTTTTAAACTTTTTGTAGCTGGGGAGATTGTCTGGTGTGCGATTTGTTGTCATAGAGTGAAGATGATAGTCTAAAAAATTTAGTTCTTGAATAACAGCAGCACTACTTATCGTCCAATTAGCACACAAATTGGGGGGTCTGAATGGGGTCTGAAAATCAATATAGCATAGGCGGGTATCGTTTAAAACCTGAGGTTTTAAGAGATTTCAATGGATTTTTTGTATACTTAGAAGTTTTTTTTATTTTAAATATGAAACTGACTTTGTCTTTGTGTCACGCTAATAAACAGGGTGCCTCCATTTTAAAGTAAATATCAGCTATTCTGCTTAAACTTAATTAGAAAAGGATATGATAACATTAACTTAACTTTATACCTAACAAATTATCCTTTTATAGTAGCACTTACTTTAAAATTTCAAATATATTTCGAGCGCACTCGCGCTCATCATCAGTGCTTTCTAGTGGTTTCATTTTCTCTGTTTACATCGTTCTTCTTCACGGGATCTTCGGTTCTCTTCACTTCAGCAGTGGTGTTTCTTTTAATTGCTTGTTGCCAGATTGGAGGAATTATGCTATGTTCGCGATCATTAATGGAAGAGTGGTTAGTAATTATCTCTATGGCTTCTCTTTTAAGGGCATAGTAGTGGTTATTATATGGACATGAGAAATATCTCCGTAATGAGAAAGATTTAATTAACCCTAAAAACTCCTCAGGCATTTACAAAATTGATTTTAAATTTGAAAATGAAGACAAAGGATGCTATATTGGAATGACTAAGAGATACATCAACGATCGCGAAAAAGAGCACTTCGCCCACATTAAATGCAATAGATCCAATACTGCCCTCTCCATAACCCATAAAAATAACCCCATTAATTTTAATACTGCTAAAACCCGTAAAATAGCTCCATATAATAACCACTACTATGCCCTTAAAAGAGAAGCCATAGAGATAATTACTAACCACTCTTCCATTAATGATCGCAAACATAGCATAATTCCTCCTATCTGGCAACAAGGAATTAAAAGAAACACCACTGCTGAAGTGAAGAGAACCGAAGATCCCGAGAAGAAGAACGATGTAAACAGAGAAGATGAAACCACTAGAAAGCACTGATGATGAGCGCGAGTGCGCTCGAAATATATTTGAAATTTTAAAGTAAGTGCTACTATAAAAGGATAATTTGTTAGGTATAAAGTTAAGTTAATGTTCAGCTATTCTGTTTGTCGCTCCTTCGTTATAGCGTCATGTGAATAATGCGGTGCTCGAGAGTTCGATTCCTGAAGGTTCAACGTGTTAATTATTTCAGATAATTAGTAGAAAAGGTGTCAATTGATAAAAGAAAATTTTTCATTGACTACATAGTATCCTAAGAATTTTCGAAGAGTTTTTTTAAGAAGTTTTTTTTAAATATTAAAAAGCAAAAAATATATAAATATTTTTTTAGAAGCTTTTTATATGAAATTGACTATGGTTAGAGCGTCACATTAATAACGCAGTGGTCAAAAGTTCGATCCCCGAAGGTTCGGTTAATTTTTGCAGATAGTTAGTAGAAAATGTATCAATTGCTAAAAGAAAATTTTTCGTTGACTACACAGTATTTTAAGAATTTTTGAAGCAGTTTTTTAAAAAACTTTTTTTTTAGATATTAAAAAACACAAAATATTTTAGATATTAAAAAAGCACAAAATAAAAAGTTTAAAAAATACATAAGCAAATCAATTTTTTTAAAGCTTTTTATTGTAATTGGATTTTGTCATCATGTTTTCGCGTCACACTGAAAAACAAAATGCCTACTAACGTAAATGTTAGCACATTTTTTCGTCACTTGTTAGCTCAGTTGGATAGAGTGCCATGTTGATAGCACCATGGTTGTAAATTCGAAGACAGATGTGTTACTTTATTGCATATAATTAGGAAAGATGTCAAATGATAAAATAAATATCCTTCATTGTCTACATCCTAAAAATTTTTTATTAATTTTTTTTTAAGACGCTTCTTTTAGTTGTTAAAATGCACAAGAATAAAAATGTAATAAAAAAAAGTTTTTATTGTGTAGCCCTAAAAAGCATTAAAAAAAATATTCTTGCAAGGATGTGCTATAAAAAAATAAATAAAAGTTTCAATAATAACATTGTTGAAACACAAAAATATAGATATTTCACTTTGCAAGAGATAAAAAATTTTTAAATATTCAAAATATTTTAAAAAGCATTTAAGAACAATATTCTTTTTGGTTACAGCATGTTGTGGGTTCGATTCTCCAAGGGCTGATGTGTTAATTTTTGCAGATAATTAATAGAAACGGTGTCAGTTGATAAAAGAAAATCTTTCAAAGTCTAGTATCGTCTGAATTTTTCATTCATTTTTTTATATCTAAAAAGCACAAAATAAAAATTTAAATATAAAAACATTTTTTAACAGTAGGAGTTTTTTATTGTGGAGCCCTAAAAAGCATAAAACGAAAATTTATTCTTGCAAAGACATGCTATAAAAAAATGAAAGTTTCAACACTAAGAAAATTTTAGAGAAAAATATAGATCTTTCACTTTTGCAAGAGATGAAAATTTTTAAATATTCAAAATATTTTAAAAAGCTTTCGAGACATTTGAAATTTATGGTTTAACAAATACTTATGTAGAAACTATTGACTAAGAATATTGGTCTTGAAAGCTTTTTTAAAATATTTTGAATATTTACAAATTTTCATCTCTTGCAAAAATGAAATATCTATATTTTTCTCTAAAATTTTCTTAATGTTGAAACTTTCATTTATTTATAGCATGTCTTTGCAAGAATAATTTTTTATTTTATACTTTTTAGGGCTCCACAATACTACTTCTACTGTTAAAAAATGTTGTTTTACTTAAATTTTTATTTTTATTTATAAAATAATTTAAAATAGTGATTTTTTTTTTTTTTTTTTTTAATATAGTGTCTAGCAAAGCAGACAAAGCCTGCTAGTTGTTTATTAAAAAAAAAAAAAAAAAAAAAAAAAAAAATTGGAAATCTGTAAAAATCCTAATAATTGAAAACTACACTGTTATACAAGCAAAAAATAAATAATACACAAATGTTGAGAAAGAAAGTATTTTCAAATTTTCTGTAACTTATAATTTTTTCCCTGATTTAAAATAATGCCACCCACATCATTTTTTTTAGCAAGGTTGGTGTTTTCATATGCAATTCAGTGAAATCCACTATTTTTCGGATTTTCCTGATTTATTTGTTTTTTTCCAAAATTCTCTATTTCCTGGTTGCTGGAATCCTTGTCATGAAGTTTAAGAACATGTTTTGTTTCAAATTGTAATGTAATAAACACAGATTTTAATAATATAGACTAGCTGGCTTCGCCCGCTAGCGGGTCAGTATTTTCAAATGAATCACTAAAAATAATCAATCACTAACAGAAACTTTTAGTGTTAAGAAAAGAAATTTAAAAAAAAAAAACCTTTCGGATTGGGTAAAAAGTCGGGCCGGGTCCCCACGCGCTGCACGCGCGTATTCCTTCCCTGACCCTACGGACCCCCTAAAAAAATCATTTCTGATCGGGTAAAAACTCGCACCGGGTCCCCACTGCCTTCGGCAGCGCAGTACCGTGTGCGCTGCGCGCGCACAACTGAAGGGATACACGCGCTGCGCGCGCGTATTCCTTCCCTTACCCTTTGTGCCCCCCTAAAAAAAAATCATTTCTGATCGGGTAAAAACTCGCACCGGGTCACCACTGCCTTCGGCAGCGCAATCCCGTGCTCGCTGCGCGCGCACAACTTCAGGGATACACGCGCTGCGCGCGCGTATTCCTTCCCTGAGCCTTCGTGCCCCCTAAAAAAAAAATCATTTCTGATCGGGAAGAAACTCGCACCGGGTCCCCACTGCCTTCGGCAGCGCAGTCGCGTGCGCACGGTGCACGCCTATTTCTTCTCCACCCTTTCAGGCCCTCTTAATTAACCTACGTATACCAATTTTGAACGATCTAACTCATTTGGCTGAGATGCAAAAGAAAACGTAATCAGGACACCTCAAAACGTGTAAATCTGGTGAAAACTTTCGATAATTTAAAAGAACTTTAAAATATCTTTCGAATGATGTATTAAAAATAATTGAATCATAATTAGAAATTGAAATATTGAAATTTGAAAATATTACAGCGCCATCTGGCGGTACAAATATCTGTATTCCACTGTTTGATTCCAATTCAAAAAAGCTTTCTAATGATGTCTTACTTATGAAATTATTTTAATTAGTAGCTGAGATACAAAAGAAAACTAATTCAGGAGACCTCAAAACGTGTAAATCTGGTAAAAACTTTCGATAATTTAAAAGAACTTTAAAATATCTTTCTAATGATGTATTAAAAATAATTTAACCATAATTAGAAATTGAAATATTGAAATTTGAAAATATTACAGCGCCATCTGTCGGTAGAAATTTCTGTGGAGCTGTCAAACACTCTTAACCAACCTTATTTAACCATTCAAGAACATTTGCATTAGATTGGTAAATAAAGTAGTGCAGTTGTTTGGGTCCCCACATAAAGGTAACTGATCAACTTCATGTAACTTATTGCTTTAGCGACACAATGCTGAAGTGTTTTTTGATTGCTTGATAACTATAGATGAAAAATAGGTCCTTTATGGTGAACCTGTCACTAAATGAATCACAACAAATTACAGCTAAGCCAGGTGTACTCCCTAAAGGTGTAATTTTTCAACACAATAATGCAAGACTGCATTGCACAAGACGAACTTTGGAAAAAAATTAATGCTTGCACCCTAGATGTCAAAAGGTTGTTGATAACAAGGGTGATTACATCATTCATTAAAAATAAAAACTGAAAAATTTATCTGTTTTATTTAAAAAAAAATAATAATTACTTTCCAGTCCCCTTAAAGTTAATTATTTTCTAAAAACTGCAGCATGCATAAATTATTGAAACTATTTAAACCTACCAATTTGAAATTAATTACTTTTATAGAAGATAAGTATAAAATAACTATTGTTGCCATTTTATTTAAAAAAATCTTAAACAGTAATATATAGGATGATTTATAAGTTTCATAAATACTTTTAAAATTGAAGGAATCTATATATTTTAATATAGTTTGCAAAAAAAAAAAAAAAAAAGTTTTCAGGACATTCTGTGGATTTTTATGTATAGCAACCATTATCAGCCAAAATTTAAATAAATTTTTTACTTTTTTTTTTTTTTTTTTTACAGAAAAAATTGTATGAAACAATGACATTTTTGCAAATCACCCTCAATTTTACCAATTCTTTCAATTTCTATAAATTTATGGGTCACCTAATATTTTCCTTATTTGTAAATTTTTCTGTTTATTTTACATTTAATTAAATAACAGTTATTCTAGTAAATTGCTTTATCATGGTATTCAGCAACCTGGAAAACAGAAAATTCTCAGGAAATTTGAGCTAAATCAGTGAAATAGAGGTAAATATGAGCTACAAAAATTAATAGATTCTGCCAAACTATATGAAAAACTTTTTATCAGAAAGAATATAAGTTACATGAAATTATCAATGAATGTCAAAACACTTTTCCTCTTGGACACCCAGTAACATTTTCACGCTTCTACTTCACTTTTATGTCAGATGCTGATCTCAACAAATATCTCAAGAATAAAAAAAATATGTAGTATAGTGGATGAAGATGTCATGTCACTCAGTAGAGAGTTGATATATTCTATGTTTAATCTTTTTTATGAACATGTATTCATCAACATGTGAAGGCACGAAGTGTCCAGAGTTTGGATTCTTTGATGAACAAGGATGTTACTGATTTTTATGAACAGGACAAGCCACAAGTTTAACATTGCAGTAGAGCTATGCAGTTGGTGACAAGAACCACCACAGATTTAGATAGCTAGTAAATTATCATAATAAGATATAATAAAAAATTTTAGAAACATGTTTTTATTTCAAAATGTATTCAAAACTTCAATTCAACAGATGCGGTATGCAACATGTATGCAAAACTTTAGCTTAACTGGATGATAAAAAGTGGGTTAAAATTCAAAAACAAATTTTGAACTGGATTTGAAGGCCTGGGCCCTAAGTAATGGTCCCAAAAGTCTATTATTATTTAGCATGTATTGTTGTTAGAATTATATGTATGCAAAACTTTAACTCAAGTGGACAATAAGAAGTAGGCCAAAAACCAAATTTTTAACTGAAACCCAGGTCTCCAGATCCCCACCTCTAAGTCTGAACATGTATTATCATTGGAGTTATACATGTATGCAAAATTTGAGTTCTTAGTATGTTTATCATGACATTGCTTTGTACTAAATCTTAATGTTTTAATTTTATCTATTTTATTAATTAAATCTAAATATGCTTTTAATTAAAATTTTCCTTGCTGTGATCGTTTCTGTTTAATTATGTTTTCATTAATTGTTAAATCTTTTATTTAGATTTAGTAAAGAGCAATAAATTGACGAAATGCCATGATTTTATAACAGTGTTTTTTATATGTGTGGGTCAAATATAAGTTAAATAACAAATGTGTAAAAAGGCACACTCATGGCTTACATAACCTTTTCATTCAGTTATTCATTATTTGTTGTACAAATAACACCTAGTTCATTTTCAGGATTTTATTATTCTGCATTGAACAATAAGCTATTTGATTAATGAGGGGGAAATATATCTGTGTTAATTTTAAGCAAATGGAAAATGATCAGTTTTACTCAGCTAAAATGTTCTTAAAATTATTCCTTTAATTGAATCTTGCATTATAAAATACTATGTTAAAAAAAAATAAAATTACTGGGGAGGATAAGATAGGACTTTTATTAATTAAATATCATTTCTTTTATATCCCTTCATATACATCAGCAAAAAAGAATTTTGCATGTGGTTTATTTATATGTTTTTCCCTCAAAGCACTGCTGCTTTTAAAAAAACAACTAATTTTTAGAAACTTTTAATAGATTAAAATGTTATAGAAAAATTACAAATGAAAATTTTAAATATATTTTTTTTAATATGAATATATTATTTTGATATATAACTTACAGATATATATTTTTCTTCTTAATTTACAGATTACTCACTGGTTGAGTTAAATCAAATCATATATTCACAGCAAATATTTTTTTGGAGGACCAAGGATCACTTTGCTCTCTTCCACCATGATATTCTTTTTTGAAAAGACTTCACTTTCACATCATCATTTTGTAAATTGTTACTTGTTTATAATGTTTTTGTTTTCATTCTAATGATTAATATATTCCATATTTGTTTGAAAACTTTATCTATTAAAAACATTCTTTGTACATGATCTTGAAGTGATTATTTACAATAAATGAGTTCATTTTACAAAGGATAATTCAGCATGACATCTTGTCGAGCAAGTTCCAGCAACATAGGATCATCGAAGAACTTGTTGATACTGACATCTTCACTCAGGCCCTACAAAAGAAATAATTGAAACGTCATTTTTTCCCCCAAAATGAATGTATTTTCTATAGTTAAAAAAAGAATATAATTTTCTACACAGGTCTTTACAAATGTAGTTGCCATTCGTAAGTAATTTAGAATCATCACTGATCTATTCATATTTACAATTTTTCTTACTTTGATATTAAATTAGTATACAAACATTGTTTACATGAAAAGAATTTTAGTATCTATTTATTTATAAAATTTTACTCACAAAAACTTATCTTTTTGCATTGGTTGAATGCAAGTAATTGAATGCCTGTTAAATGCAAGTAAGAAAAACATCTTTGATTAGTTTATTATTTTACTGTTTATTTTAAATAAATTCTATTGAAAAATGATATTCATATTCCTTTTGATTATAAATTAAGACAACTGAAGAAATAATCTTCTTTACAAACATAGTTTACATTTTATTTCTAAGTTGAATTATAAATTAAAGATAATTTTAAATTAGATAATTTAAAGATAAGAACTTTAAGATTTAGTTATACTAGTTATATACTATCTATTCTCTTTCTCCACTGAAAATTTCCTTCATTTAAAAAAATAATCATAGAAGGCAAATATTTCCCCCCCCCCCCCCTCTCTTCTGGCTACTAAATATTTTAAAATTTGTTATGGCTGTATCACACGAGAGATTTTTGCTCAACTTTTTACTAAACACAACATTATAGCCAGCATACTCAGTCTTGCCTTGTTGAAGGCCAGGACATTTTTGGATGATCAGCTTTTTCGACGAACTTTAGTAAAAGCTTACTGTGTTGAGCATGCTCATCAAAATTGACCAATAGGAGGAATAGACAGGATTTTTTCCTGGAATACCTTCAGAGAATGGAATACATCATGCTATCAGTTCCTCGTTCGTTCAGCTTTCCCAACTTCGAACAACGCTGAGTGAACATGTTGTGTATAATGTTGTATTGAGTATATATGCTCCCGTGTGATATGGCCATTAAAGCCTGTTTTTACAGATTGAGAAATAGTTCATTAACTTTCCTAACTTTTCTTTATTATTCTTAAATAATAATTGAAAAAAAAAAAAAAAAAACATTGTTTTTAAAATGAAAACTTTGAAATAATTATATTATTTCTAAAAAATTGATATTCAACATTAACTACTAAATAAGGCCTTGACTTAATGTGATGGCAAAGAAAAAAATAGATAAATAAATAAGTGACAAGTTAGAGCAACAAATTAAAAGGCTACTTGATTTAATATATACATGAAAGGGATAAAAACAGGCAAATTTAAATGATTAAAAACCTAATTTAAAATTGTGTACATCACTCAGAATCACTCAGAAATCAGAAAATGAACAAAATTATAAGTCAAATTCTGCTGACGCAAGGGCAATTAGCAATTTATGCGGCAATGTCATGCATAAAAATTAAGCCCAGAAATTCCTTTAAAAGCCCTAGGCAACCATTAATCCAACAAGGGGTCATCCATTAATTATGTGAGGCGAAAACAAATGAGGTGATTTTTTGACTCCCCCCTGGTGAGATTTGGCTCAACCCCCTCCCTCCCCTCCCCTAATCTTGCGTGAGATTTTTCAAAATTCGTACTTTTACTGTAAATGTGTTGGATTTATTTAAAAAAACACAATTTGCTTGATTATTTTAATTGAAGATTAGTTTTTAAGATTGCATAGATCGTAGTCTAGAATCACAGTAATAAAATTGAACAATAAAATACTTAAATAGAAACTACTAAAATTATTAAAAGAATATTTATTCTAATTCAGTCCATGGGGACTCGTGCACAGTCTCAAGAGTGACTATTGGAACCAACATATCAATGTGATTTTCAGTGAAATCATCTACTCCTTCAACTTCGCTCTGATTTAGCCACACTAAACCATTGTCGCTTGCACACAAAAGCTCAGTAGCCTAATCACAGTTGAAAGGCTACTATGCTGCTTCGCAACATTCGGATAGCCACGGTAAATGTTATGTTAAATTTTACCATATCTAAGTCAAGAAACGTGTTTTACTTGAATTTAACTCAATTTTCCTACAATTTTGCACTGCTTTTTGCAGGAAAAAAATTATGTGATATTTGCCATGCCCCCCCTCCCCCACATGAGATTGGGTGAGATTCGGCTCAACCCCCTCTGAACACCTCACGTAATTTATGGATGCCCCCTAAGAAGCTCGGAAATTGCATTTAAAAAGCCAAATCATAATATCAGGGGCGACTTTTGCCATGGTTTTCAATAGCTAACCAATTCTCTCACTCTCTGATACAAAATTACACAGGAGCTAAATCGTCTGAACACCATCATGACATTTGATAGCACTGCGCCACAACTGGCAGCTGAGTATCAGTAGAATACCAGCAATGTTCTCCATTGCCTTCCACTAGCCTGGTCTGCTTCTATGGTGGAAAAAAGATAGTTTCCTGAAAGACTTCTGAGTGTCTCTCGTGTGCCCGTGATTGTCACCCCCCCCCCTCAAAAACATGACATATATATTGCCATTGCTAAGTATATGTAAAATGTTTATGTTTATATACAAATTATCCAAAGAAAGTGTTTTATGCAAATTTAAAATAAAAAAGGACACTAGCATCCAAACCAAGTGAAATTAGCTACTATAACAAAGTCTACAAGTATTTTCTTTTTTCCTTAAAATAAGCCCACCAGCGGCCGAGCGGTTCTGCGCTCAAAGCTGGTAGATGGGAGGTGCCGGGTTCGATCCCAGGTCGCGCTCATCGACCTAGCCGTTCGGAGTTTTCCGTGGTTTCCTCCGAAACTCGCGTAAATACGGGCTGGGACCCCTTAGAAAGACCCCCACGGAGGGCATTCCCCCTATAGGCCTAGGACACATAAGGAGTCAATCGGCCTTAATCCTCCAACCAACCAACCTTAAAATAAATAAATGAACTAAAACTAAACGAATTATATTTCTGATAGAAATAAAACTCTCTAAATCTTAGATGATTACAATTAATAAAATGTGGCAGAATAGTATTGTTGAAAAGATGAAAGAATGTAAATATAAATAAAAAATATATATACATATATATATTTTAAAAATACCTTTCTTCTCCTAGTTTTAATCATAAATTCTCGTGCCAAATGTGCAGCTGGTTGTGGTTCTAAAGGTCTTATGACTATACTTTTATCCAGAGGATCTCCAGGTACTATCTGTAATCATGTAAAAATCCATTATTACCAAATACTATTATAATTTAATTTTAATCCATTGAATTAACTTGTTAAAAGCAATACATTATAATCCAACATTAAAAAAAAATGTTTTAAAATCAATATGCTTTGCTTATAGTTATGAGTAATGAGGGAAAAACATCAAAGTTTGAGATCCAAATTTCATGGAAATTAAATGGATCTGACAAGCTGGTTTAGAATCTAATCAGAAATTTGCCTTATTTGAAACAACTGCTTAATTTGCAAGTTATTCTTCACAAATGATACAATGTTTTGGAATGTGTGAATTACCACACCAAAAATCCATATTACTGAGTGCACTTTTTACTGTATTACCTATTATTATCCCCCCCCCCCCTTTTAATTAATATCCCTTGTGCTGGATATAGAGGTCTGCATGAGCTTGAAATTACAGTTTGGGCCCAGCCTGCAAGGTAGCAATCTTGAACCAGACCAGGAGCAAAAGAAAAATTTAGGCTCAGCCTGATGTAAAAATAAAATTAAAGCAATTGGAACCCCAAATCAAAATTTGGCTCTTACAGACTTTTAGCAGTTTTGTCCACAAAGCCTTGTACACTAATTTTCCATAAATGACCGGACACTTTCATTTCAGATGTTTCTTCAAATACCTTTAAAAGTACTTGACAAATTTTATCTTGAAACTTCAGAAGTGTGAGTAACATGTTACACCTCATATATTTCAGTGGAAGTATTGCCTCCAAAATAAAAAGAGGGTCCAGTAAAAAATTAAATAAAATGGTAATTAAATAAAATATGTTTGGGATCACCCTGTAAAATGTAATACTTGAAATGCAATCCGGCTATTATAGTATGTGATTATGAGGCTGCCACTTATATTCACTTTTTTTTTTTTTTTCAAAAATTTTTTTTTTACTTTTTTTACTATAGTGCAAAGTCATTTTCAGGAAACTTGACACACAACATTAGACACAGCATAGTGCAATCAGAATGCAAAAATATTAAATATCTAATAAAATATGAGTAGATTGACTAAATAATTTTTAACTGTATATGCACAAGCTTTAGTGAAATTTCATTTGCTGAATTTCAGTTGAAAAAAGATAGGGTTTTCTCAATATTTATTTACAATTAATGAACATTGTATTACCATTGACTGAATCGAAATAAAAATGTGAGTAAAACCCCTTATAGTTTAGTTAGTTTTTTGAATGGAACTGAAAAGCCATTCATTCTATTATGTAGAACTTTTTGAAATTACACGATACTTGTTTAGGTTTTTTATATAGATAGTTCAGTACATTCGACTATTAAATTATGCACATGAAATTTTACTGCAGCTTGTGCACGTGCAATTAAAAATTATTTAGTAAAACTGCTCCTATTTCATTAGATATTTAATATTTTTGCATTCTGATTATAGTATGCTGTATGTAATGTTATGTGTCGAGTTTCCTGAAAATGGCTTTGCACAGGATTAAATACCTTGCGTGTTATAGTTTAAAAAGTGACAATTTTTTTTTTTGTAATTTTTTAAAGAAACCATTATATCTCCATGAGTATATGTGGTAATCTCATAAAAATTTATACAGAGAATAAGAATGAGCCTCATAATCACATAACTATAGCCAGATTGCATTTCAAGCATTACTTTTTACAGAGTGATACCCGAACGATTTTTATGTAATTGTTTACTGGTTACTAATTTTCAGGGCAAAACTTTCACTGAAATATACGATGCGTAACATGTTATTCACACTCCTGAAGCTTCAAGATGATTTGTCAAGTACTTTTTTTTAGATATTTAAAAAAAGTCTGAAATTGAAAATGTCTGGTCATTTGTGAAAAGATAGTGCATTTCATAATTTATGAGTGATATAAGATTTTACTGTATGTGTGTGTGCATATACCAGCATGAATATGTATGCTTTATCACATGTATCTGCATTTAAGTATAACTATATCCTATACTATACAGAAGTATTTTATCCTACTTCGTTTCAGGGTGTGAGTGACAATGCTTTTATTGCCATAGCCTTTGTGGAATAAAATATAAAGTCAGATCAACCTGACACAAAAACAAAATTAAGGCAAGGACTTGACTTGTTCAGGTTTAAGTGATTTTAAGACAAGCCTTGCCAACTTCATTCAGTTGTTCATACATCACAAACAATACTATTAAACAACTTTTTAATTTACATCAACATGAATTTATTGATGAGAAATCTTAATTTTTAGTAGATTGGGGAAAAATTACATTTATGAAGCAATATGATGTAAGAGCTGATTCTCTTTCATTTTTCAACTTACAAATTTCTTACATTGTACACAAAGTTCTAAATTTTTACTTATGAAAAAAATCTTATTTCCTTTTACCGACTTCAAAAAAAGAAAAAAAAAAAAAAAAAAAAAAAGGTTTTGCAGGCCTGGTCTGTTTGAAGATTCTCCTTTGTTTTTCTAGCCTAGCTTGGCTTATTTAAAAATTTATCTCAACACCGCCAGCTAAGCAACTTGGACCATGCCAAGACCTATGAAGTTCTTCATATTCTAGCTAAATTCTTTTGTAAAAGTAAAAACAATTAAATTGCAATATAAATGTAATAGACATTTATTATTTCCTCTTGTAAGTTCATCAAATATTAAAGAAAAAAAAAAAAAAAAAACATTCACAATCACATGGTTTAAAAATGAAATTAACAATTCAATTTATATTTGCATTGAGAAATTTAATTTTGACATAAAATGCTCTGCTCAGTATTCAATTCATGATAGGCAATTCAGGATTGCAATTCATGATAACAAATTCTTATTTAAAATGCAATTTTAAATAACTTATTAGTTGATTACGTGCTTATGCAATACTGATCAAAAATACATACATGTAAGATATAAGTAAATTTATGAAAAGCATTATTATTAAGAAATACCAAGTATGTATTTATGTTTATGAGTATTCACAAGAATAATCTTTTGATGAAGTTTAAAGGGGAGAAAAAAGATTATTTACCTGCCAATGGTGAAACACAGATAAACAAAAAGCCTGGCCCTGAGTGTGAGTCCTCAAATCTGTTTCAAATCCAAAAGAGTCTATAGCTGGAATAAAGGCTTTAATAGTGTACAAAGGTGAACCAGGTACTGGAGCATCTTGTGTTACGTGTCCTCTAAAAGATTTCAGTGAAATTTTCAATAAATTGCAATGCATATAATAGGAAATGGCTTCTTAAATAGGCATGAAATAAAAATTTATACATTATATGTGAAGTCCTTATTTTCACTTATACACCCCGCGACAAAAAGATAGGTACAAAAGGTTTTTTCTTTGATTTTTCATAAAATAACATTATCTAAATTGTGATTATCATTTATTTTTTCATAAAATAACATTATTCCCGGACTAATTTTTGTTTTAAGACTAATTTAGAAAAAAATTAAGTCTAAATTTTTTCTAATTTAAGACTACACACCACAACAAAAAGATAGAAACAAAGTTTTTTTTTTTTTTTTTTTTTTTTTTGAATATGATTATTTTGAATATGATTCAAATATTTAATATGTTTTTGATATGATAATATTTTGTTATGATAATAAATGATCAGCACAATTTAGACAATGTTATTCTATGAAAAATTTAAAAAAACCCTTTGTTCCTATTTTTGCCGCAGAGTGTAGTCTTAAAACTTTTCTAAATTAGTCTTAAAACAAAAATTAGTCCAGGAATAGTGTTATTTTATAATAATAATAAATGATAAGCACAATTTAGATAACGTTATTTTATGAAAAATCAAAGAAAAAACCCTTTGTACTTATCTTTTATTGTGGGGTGTATATGTATATTTAAAACATTAATAGTCTTTTATGTAATTCAACACAACTATTCATTGATTTATGCTAAAAATAAACAATTTGTTAATACTCTTCATTTTTATATCATTTGTTAAACTATTTTGGATATTATCTTTCTGATTTTCATAAGACATTTGACACGTTTTAATATGAATGCTATAAATTACTTTTTGTAATTTACTGTCTTAAAATTATTAAATTTTGCATACATATGCATTAAAATATAACATATAAAATAGATATTAAAATTTCTTAGAAACAGTTTAAATTAACATAAAAGTCAAAATTTATTAATTTTATTATTATTATTATTATTTAATGTTTCATGCTAATTACTTTTAAATTTTTTTCTTTGATTTTACACATTTATAGTTTAACAATATATTCTAAACATATTTATGTATTACTTTATGGACTCATTGATAAGTTAATTTTTAAAAATATTACATTTGCATGCTGACATTTCGTACATTTTAACATTTAAAAATTAAAATATCATAATCAAAGAACACACTGCTTTTCTTTTTCTTTCCATTTATAATGTCTAACTTCATATGCCACTCATGCACAAATGCAGTCTATGAACGTTTCACAGGGTACATTTAAATATTTGTTATATTTACAGATTCTCTTCCATTAGCTCAGAATTTTATTTATTTTCAAGTTTTTTAGATACTTCACCTCCTGTTTTTTTTTTTTTTTTTAAGAGCCTTTACTGATTTGGTTTTTCAGTTCAGTTTTAAAATATCTGGTTGTGTAGATGCAGGTCATTGGGACCTAGTTATTATGCATTCTTATCTCTCTTCAATAGCTGAAAGCCTACAGATTATTTTATACTTTTTAGAGTATAAAAAAGTGATGGCAAATTCTATAATGTTTTCTTTCTTTCTTTTTTTTTTTTTTTTTTTAATTTATTAAGCGTTTCCTAAGTGTTACAGTAACAAAGTTTTTGGTGAAAAATGTGAGGACAATTCCATGCTTTATATTTTCAAAACTTAACATTTTATTAAGTAATGATTTCATATATTAATAATTAATATATATGTAAACGGGGTCCCGTAATATTAAGAAAGTTGGTATTCCAGTAATGTGAGCATCTTAGAAATGATGAGGAGTCCATCAGATTAACTAATAATCCTTTATTAAATTCAAGATGCAGTCTTGGCCTGAAAGTTAGACATCCTGAGTGTCATATGTCCCGTAACCACGCCGATGGTCGGCACTTCTCCGAGTAGCGCCCCTCCAGGCCCGTGGGTTTAGTTAGATAGCTTTTACATGATGAGAGTAATATTTAACCTAGATTTATTAAGCAAGTAACTATTGGAAAAAGCCACGATTTCTCGTGTGTTCCAGCTTAAATACCTTGTATTTGGGCACGAATATTTAGTCCTCCCCTGCTTAATCATTGGCTATTAACTTTATGATTGACAGTTTAGCCGAGGTCCAGATCTCCGGGATTAATTAATATTCATGATTTAACCACAAGAAACTGCGAGTTGTGTTTATTCAGCACTTTTTTATCCTAGAATTCGTCTCATTTCCTGACTTTAGCATTATGATCGTGCATTGTAATAAAACTTACTTTACAGGGAAAACTTTAGAATTAATTTCAAGTTAAGAATTTTTAATGAAATTTTCTTTAAGTTATTACTCACTATTAATTTCAAATAATAAAATAATAATTTAAAATCTTACCGCTTCATATCCTTTCATATATATATATATATATATATACAGGGTAATTATAATTAAAGTTACAATTTCAAAATGCTATAATTTTAAAACTACTGGTCAGAATGACTTGATATTTTACCAGCACAACTGCGATAGAATTTTGTTTGGCAAAGGAAAAAAAAAAAGTTACAAACGTTCCGTTAATCACCCGTAATATGTTTGTTTCATGAAGCTCCTCTTTTTTTCTTGTCTGTTTCTGCTGTAAACATATATTCATGTCTTTTTGCTAAAAAATTTTTTAGTAAACCATTGGAGTCTGTTTCCTGCTGTTCCATTGAATTGCTAACAACATTACCGTGTTTAATTCATTTATGCATTTCCTCTGATATTAACCATTTATATAAGGGCATTTTGGAGCTACTTTTTTCCCTCGACCAAACAAAATTCTGTTGCCTCATGTTTGTTCTGGTAAAATATCAAATTGTTCCGACTGCTAGTTTTAAAATTATACCTTTTTCAAATCATAATTATACAGAGTTCATACTCATATATGGGAAAAAAATTCCCTGTGTTCCCAGACAATTTTCAAGATAATATTAGCGACATATTACAAGAAACGCTTCTCTAGACAGGACAAAATACATAGCTACTTCCACTGTATGGTGTCATATTACTGTCAACCATGACAGAAATTCAGGTAGAAATCATTGTTTAAGTCCATATTTTCACAATAATACTTAATCAGTTGAATTTTGATATGAAGTTAAACAAGAAAAATATAACTTGAGAGAAAGAAAATATTTGTTTTTCCAGGTTTTATAACCGATTTTCCCTGACTTTTAATGAAAAGTTTTATTTTCCCTGAGTTTTCCCTGACTTCTTTTAACAAATTCTAAATTCCCTGAGTATTCCCTGTTTTCCAGGTTTTCCCTGATGAGTATGAACCCTGTTATATTCACCTAAATTATATTCTTTAATTTTAATCATCCTATACATCATTTGTTAATCTTTCTAAATTTTTAAGCAGGAGCATATTAGGCTGGAAAATATAGTAAACAAATATAGATGAGAAAAAAGCTTTTATTACCTGCGTCTGGCCAAAACAGTATAGACAGCAGATACACAATCTGCAGGAGCTTGAACTTCTACAAAATAGTAGGGTTCCATAAGACGGGGAGTAGCCATGAGGAAAGCAGAATATGCGACTCTTCTGGCTGTTGGAATGATTTGGCCACCGCCTCGATGAATAGGTTCACCAGCAATTACAGCATCCAAAATTTTAAACTTCACATTTCTGATAGCTGAATAATGAAGATAATATATATATATATATATATATATAGATGAATGTTAGTATTCATATTATATTTTATCTTAATTCTTTCAAATACTTGGGAAAGTTTCAATCCTTTTTATGAAAATATAAAAACTTTCTGGCCATCACAATACAATACAATAGAAAATTTAAAATAATAATAACAATATATATTTTAAAAAAAAGTTTTTGATGTAGAGCAAAATAGCAATATGAATTTGATTAGAAAAATGAAAAATACTTGTTTAATAAAATGTTTCAACAACATCAGTTTTTACAGAAAACATTTATGTAACATTCATTTGACCTTTCTTGTTAAATATATAGAGTCAAACCTCGTTAACATGAATCTCAAGGGGCATAAAAAATGTTTTCATGTTATCAGTAGTTCATGCTATCAGTAACAAACCTTCATATAACTAATCTTCATTTTGACAGGGATTGTAGAAACAGTTCATGTTAAAAGTAATTCACGATAATGAAGTTCGACTGTATATGATTTTCTAGAAATATCTTAATATTTTCAATTATTATATGGAAAAGAAATTTTTATAGATGTACATAGTACAAAATGCACAAATTAAAATACAAACAGATCTATTATAACTAACAGTAAGTCCAACGTTCACTGTTAATTCACTGTTGTGCAATTATATAATCTGTGTTTCAGAGCATTAGAAAACAAACAAGCCTGAAAATTCTGAAAAAAAAAAAAAAAAAATCAAAAGATTTTAATTTATAACCAAATTAAATTTATTATAAAACAGTCATTTTCTAAATGTGCCTTCTTTTAAACAATGATAAATTTTATAAACCATTTTTACTTGGAAATGAGAAAATATAAGCCAATTATCATGTAAAAATTATAAACAAAACAAGTATATTCAAAGTGTTGTGTGTGGGTTTATTTACTTTTTATTTTAAATTTTGAGCAAAGTAACTACAATATCAATAATCTGTATTTATATTGTAGACGGAGAAAGATAAAATATAACAAAATATGATATAATGACTACTGATTCCTTGGCAAAGGTTAATTTTCTTTAAATATAACAAAAAAGAAGAAATAGAAAATTCCAATGAAAATATGCTGCAAGAATTAGGTCAAAAAGCATGAAGTAAAGTTGCCATGTTTGTTGAATAAATAAAAAAAATTCACAAAAAGAGGGGATAAAATTATAAAATGTTTACATATGTGAATTTGTAATGATTTTAACTTGGATATTTCAACACACATGGCATCCTACCTTACTGATAAAGCTAAAGTTCAAGTAACTGCCAAAACATCTTCACCCACTCACATCGGCATGGAAGGTTGGTTGAGTGAGTGAAAATGAAGAGGGTTGCATGATAGGAACATTACAAGGTCTCAAATTAAAAAAAATAGAAAAGAAAAAAAGACTCATAAGTAAAAGGCTAAAATGAAAATCTCAGACAAAATTTTAACAAAATAAATACAATTATTTTTCAAAAATGATTATTAACTCACGTTCTTCACACAAAGGACCTTCTCTAGTTGCCCATTGAAATCCTTGAACAATGCTATCTTTCACCATGCTCAAAAGACTTTTATCTACCTAGAAAAAATATTTGAAAGCAAAGATAATATTCAACTTATTATCATTAAAGAATGAATAAATAAATAAATGCTACTAAAAGTTACGTATCAAAATTTTGTGCAAAATATTTAATGGAGCTTAAAACACTGAAGGAAATGTATAACAATACTACAATTTGAATGCTGCATTTTCCCACAGCATTTCATATTTAATATTTGTTGAAATAGATTTCCTACAAAAATTTGTAAACCATGATGAAGTTGAATAGTATGAAAAAAGACTAGGAATTTACCTTTGACTCAACACTAATTTAATATCTAAATTGAAGTGTGTATGATGAAAAATATATAACAAAGCCAAAAATTCTTTTGCTATTTTTCATAAAATTCTTTTTCAGAAACATATATTTTTAAAAATGCTATGTAGCTTTAATGGCTGGGTTTCATCTTTTTTGACATAGACCTTTTTTCTATCCCTGAATTAAGTTCTATACTTAATGACTTTCCTAAGCTTTGCAAAAGGCTTCCAGAAACTGAATGTAAAAGTCATCCACACCGAAGTACAGTCGGTAACAAAAGTGTCCGAACACTAGCAAAAATTCCTATGTAAAAAAAGTACACATCATACGGTTTTGTTAAATAAATCCTCATTGAATCATGTTCTTACACTGACTAAGTACAGGATTCGACAAGGATTTATTTAACAAAACTGTATGAAGTGTACTTTTTTTACATAGGAATTTTTGCTAGTGTTCGGACACTTTTGTTATCCACACTAAAAAGTTATAATGAGCTATGTAAGTCTAGTCTTGCTTTATCTTATAAATATAAATTTGATCTGAAATGATAAATTTGAAAAATATTTTATAACTAAACTGCTAAAACAAATTAGGGCAGCACATTGTTTTAACAAAATTAAGTAAGTACTTATACCGATAACTAATGTCAAATGAAACATTCATATTTTAAAGCATGGCAGAAAACAGAAAAAGAAATCTTTATATGCAAATCAACGTTCATGACGTCAAGAACTAGAAAAAGAATATAAGTGCAAAAATCATGATTATGCAGAAGTTTCTTTTTCTTACTGTCTCAGTGGTGAAATTCAATCGTTTGGCTTGCTTTTCTTTTAAGAAAAGATAACTTGAAAATGTCATGACAACGTGATCTACCAGAATCTATGGTTTAACATATTATTGGGTGACTTGTACATGGTCAAACTCAAAAAAGTGTAGCAGATGCTGTTGGAGTGGCAAGAAGTGTCATTTCAAGAAGGTGGAGAGAATGTTAGACATTGACCAGGACAAGGAAACAAGGTCGTCCACGTACTACCACAGCAAATAATGACAGATATGTCCTGTTAGCAACTTGTCGAGACAGAACAACTAACGCTACTCAGCTGCAAAGACAATTTCTTTTGACAACAGGACAAAGGGTCTCAAGCCAAACAATCCAAAATAGGATTCATCAGGGTGGTCTCTATGCACGTATGCCAATGGGGTGTATACCATTGACAGTAAGCCACTGTGTGGAACGAAGAAGGTGTGTTGGTGAACAGCGAGATTGGATGCAAAGTGATCGGAGTCAAATGCTGTTTACTGAAGAGTCCCAATTCACTTTAGAGTGTAATATTAGACGTGTTTTGGCTTAATGAGAAAGTGGCACTTGAAATAATCCTATATTCATATGAAAAAGATCACATTACAGACGAGGTTGTTTGATGGTAAGGCTGGATTGGTAGGCAGACGAATGGACCTGTATATCATTCAGAATAGCAATATCA
Organism: Salticus scenicus; assembly: GCA_963930645.1. Lineage (NCBI taxonomy): Eukaryota > Metazoa > Arthropoda > Arachnida > Araneae > Salticidae > Salticus > Salticus scenicus. The sequence goes on along the minus strand of OZ005652.1, from coordinate 58,743,852 downwards.
CGAACTAAATGTATGCAGACGAGATTCTGAGACCTCATACCGTACCTTATGCTGCAGCAATTGGAGAGTCCTTTATTTTGATGCATGATAATGCCAGACCTTATGCAGCACATCTTGTGAAGAACTTTCTTGAAGCTGAAACAGTAAAGGGTATGGAGTGGCCAGCATATTTTCCTGTTCTAAATCACATCTAGCATGTTCAGGACACACTCAGACGAAGCGTTGTTGCAAGAACAAGGCCACCTTTTACTGTCCAAAACTTGGAGATTGCACTTCTTCAAGAGTGAACAGTATTCCCCAAAGTCTTATCCAAAAATTCATTGCATCTCGGGGACCACATGCTGTATTAAACACCCTGTATTATTTCCAAACATAAAGTTTTTTGTCATTTACATGCAACCAAATTGTTGCTCTGAAGCATCATTTCATGTTTTTTCTACCATTCCAAAGAATTAAAAGTTCCCATACAATTGTTTTTGGCTTCTTTTTTTTCTCTATTGCATTTTGCTACACAAGTATTCTCCATTTTATGCCCATACATAGCTTATCACACACCGGTTTCTTCACTTTTTTGTTTGCTCCCCTAATTTTTTTGAGCAATGTAAAATAATATTTTTTGCTTTAACCCAATATTTTTATCTAATTTTCTCTTAATCATTGAAATTTATAAGTTTTAGTAAAGAATATTAAAGGATTACAACAAATTTCAAGCAAGTAAGTGTACCACTACAGATCTTCCCATTTTTGGGACAATGTCAGAATAGACTGTTTAAAACAATAAACAATGTTGAGTCCCAAAAAAAAAGGACAATGGTAACTAATGGATTAAGAGAGAAAAAGGACACACACACACACACACACAAAAAAAAAAAAAAAGGAGTAAGTATCACTTATTTATCAAGCACTTTACTAAACATTTAAATAATCAAAAGCTTTATTACATTTTAAACAATGGTGTTATCCTTTATAGAATACCAAAATGCCACCCACTAAGGCAATAAAATGACAAATCAGCTTCACAGGCTTTTACATATTTTTGGTAAAGTTAGAATTTCTTTTGTTGTTAATATTTAACTTAAATTTTTCCCCAGCTCCATTGACATTAACAATACTTTAATTAAGGAAAATTAATCTTTAAATGTGATTTATACACTTTATAAAATTTAATAATAAATTTTCTCAGCGAAAAAAAAAAAAAAAAAAAAAAAAAAAGTAAAGATATTGAAAAATAAAATTTTCTAAGCAAACACTATAAATTGCAAATTTATGTGACATTACTACAGTTAAACTTTCTCAGCCATGGAGTTTGGCAAGTAACCAACAGCAGTGAATTTATGTAGCACATTTCTAGTAATAAATGAAGAAATTAATAAAGGGGATATTTTTAAAATTTTATGTTGCATTATTTATTTGCTTGGTGTTAATTGTATATATGGGCTTAACATTTTAAATATGTATATACAGTTCCCGCCACTTATTAAAATCACATTCGTTCTGAGCCAAAGTGATTTTATTAAGCAGCTGATTTTTATATCCGGCGAATGTTCCTGCCCTTAAGGAAAAGGCATTACTTCTCTGAATTTCGAAAGAAACTTCAAAATATAACGAATGATGGAATTAGTAAACAATATTAATTTTTGGTAGATATATTAACTAATTGTTTCTTCGATATAGGTAAACACATTTTAAGTTCTTGTGCACTTTTGTTAGAGGAAAATGATCATTACTTTACCAAAAGTTCACGCTTTTCTTATAAATTTAAAATCTTTCCATTTAAACCTCATGAATGATAGTAATTTCAAAATAGGAACTAGAAATTGCCTTCTAATAATTAGAAAAAAAAAAAATCATTTCAAATCAAATTTTTATTTTAGTACTGTGCTTTGAAGAATACATTCCTTGAAATTGTTACGGAGATAAGTTATGGGGTGTGTTTAATTTGTAACTGTACTGCAAGTGTAAAATCTAGCAAGTGTAACGGAGGGTTAGCTGTGCTTTAATTTCTTTTTCTATTAAAAAAATAAAAATAAATAAATAAATGTAAAAAAAAAAATTTTTTTGTATGCATAAATGATATTTTTGGCTGCTGAGGAGATATTTTTGAGTTTATTATCCAGTGATGCTGATTTCATTAAGAGGCGGCTTGAAAAGTTGTTTGTATTTATTTGATTCCGGTCCTGGCAATTTGATCAGATTAAGCAGCTGATTTTATTAACCAGTGATTTTATTAAACGGCGGTTACTGTATTTGCTTATTTATTTTAACATTACTTTCATTTAATAAAAAATTCTAATTATTTTTATTTTATTTTTATGAATTTAATTGTTGTGGTTCATTTAACAAATATGTTCATACTTCAGAAGGTAGGGTATCATCTACTAAGATGTTTGGTCCAGTTGTATCAGGTCCAAATGCCCAAATTGATCGAGCAGCTAGCAAATCCCAATCATACTTGGTTTGGAAAAATTCTCCAAGTCTTTTTCTGTTCCAATTTATCTGGACTACTTCATTTTCAATATCTTCAGCCAAACCTTTCTCCAATGGTTCAGCAATCATAGTCAACTTATTTCTAAAATTAAATATTAAAAGTCAATTTTAATCATCAGATTAAAAAATAGTTAATGATTAAAACAAAATTGTATATTACAATTTCAGGGTTCCCACCAAGAAACTAATACAAAATAAGTAACCATTTGAAAAGAAAAAGTGACCAAAAAAGTGATTAATTATTTTTTTTTAAAATGACCAATATATATATATATATAAAATGCCGCCTGCCTCCTTCTTCCTATCTTGTGTTTCTTAGGTTGTTTTTTCATTAATTTTGATAAGTTTATGGTTTTAAGTTAAGATTTGTTGTTTTACTTTATTGATTCGTTTGTTTTGAAGGCTGCTAATTAATAGATCTGGTTTCTCTACATGAGTGTATTTCATCCACTGATGATTTTTTTTTATTTTTTTATTTTTTTATCTTATTGGTCATTGGTGTTTCAGTGATCTTCTATCTGTTGCTTGGCTTCTACTATGCTTAATAGATCATCTTTATTATATATATATATATATATATATATATATTTTTTTTTTTTTTTTTTTTTTTTTCCCTAACAACATAAACTTATTTTTTAGGAAAAGAGTGAAGGATTAGTTATATGGCAAGACTTTTTCAGTTTTTGCCTAATTCTGATGTACATATATCTTATAAAATAAAGTACAAAATGTTTTAGCTTAATGTTTTACTGATATTTTTGCTCAAAAAATTCTCTAATTTTTTTATAGTAAATAAAGCAGATAATTCTGTTTCGATATTTTGATATAAGAAAAAAAAAGAAAAATTTCAAACCCTGCTCTCACAATAACATGCCAATTCTGTGTTTGTTGTAGAAGAAAGTATTTCAGACATTGAAATTTTTCAAATTTTACATCCTTATTTGATTCATCCTGAATATTTGTTTTCATATATCATGAATGACTAAATTGACAACCTTATTTGTTTAAGCATATTTAAACGCCTGCTTTCATGAAAGCATTTTAGAAACTTTTTTTTCTTTTGCTGACATTTATTTACAATTTTAAAAACTTGTAGTTTTCCGCTCATAATTATTTTCTATTTATAATGAGTTAAAATTAGCAGGCAGTTTGAAGGGGGAGGGGGGGGGTGTCAAAGCCGACTGACTAGGTTAGGGTTCTAGAACTGGATGGAATATCTTCAGTGAAGTGTCTTTTGAAGGGATCGTAACCTATATATTTATGTGAGTTCCACAGAAAAACATGGAAAACTCGACCAGATAAGTTAACAAGCATGACTTGGAACAAAATCTTTCACTTCCTATCTTTCAGCTTTTAGAAGAGAACTTCTCAGTCACTGGTGGAGCTAAGATTTTAAGGCAAAAATACATTATATGCATATGAAAATTAACTGTCTCATTCCTTTTATAGTTTTTTAATGATATTTTAAACAGATACAATAGAATTTTAATTTTTAAATCTTTTTTCCTCATATGAAAAATATTTATAACTAGTTGTCACAGTAGACTCCATTTAGTTCCCTGTCATATATTTGTTCTAATAAATTTCTACCATAGAGCATCCGGCATGCTACATTTACACTCGGCTGATCACTAAAATAAATTCAGCTGATGACTTGGCATGGTCGCAAACTGAAATGCCCAATCCAATAGGCCACCCTCCCTCTGCTTCAATCATTTACATTAACCTAATTTGTTGATTAATTTTATTATGGTCAGTTTCGTATTTCAGTTTTGATGCATCTCCATGCAATTTCAAATGCAATAATCCCCATAAAGAAAGTTCATGTAAAATATTACCCTACTTGTCATGCTATAATATTTTTAATTTTGAATAACTTAAAAGCTTTTAAAGTAGAATGGTGATAATCAGTAAATTTTATAGCAATATCATAAATTATATTTTAAAACTGGGTCAATTTATTCCAGATGAAAATAATCTTAATTCCCATTCATGAAAAATTTTGCCCCATTCTCCTACGTTAAGAAAATTGTAAATCTTATATATATTATAAATGTGAATGTCCGTTTATTTGACTGAGTTTCACACTAAAACTGCTCGATGGATTTCGATAAAATTTGTTATGGAGATAGCTTATACCCTATTTTAAAAAGTTGGCTACCTTTTATTCCGAAAAAAAAACTTTTTTTTGTTATTTTTATGCATAAAATAGCAATTTTGTAAGCTAATAATAGCAAAAAATTAGCCATTTAAATTTTAACCATAATTTAATTGTTGCCAAAATTAAATTTAACTATCCATAATTTAATTGTTGTCGAGTTAATTTTTTTTTTCCAACAGGAAAATAAATACATTTATCTAAACGTGAACAATAAAAAATAAAAATAAAATAAAAATAAATTATGCATCTCAAAAAATTGACGTCATTTTTAATTTAAAATTTCTTTTACAAAGTGCTAATATAGTTTACGATGCTAATGTGTGTTGTACTAAAATCAGTTTTATTTATAATAGATCCTCCTGGGTGATTTTTTAAATTGTTGCGTTGAAGTACACCGAACATTTTTCGCCAAGAGGCTTAATTTAGCATTTTTTAATCTAGGTAGTTCAAGGAAAATATAAAAGAGGTTTAATTTAGCAACAGCAATTTTAATCTTGGTTAGTTCAAGAAAAATGTAAAATTTATAAAATACTACAAAACGAAAAAAAATAAACTGAAATAGTAGTCACATAAATGATCTATTTTTATCTGAGTAGATAATTTTATAGAAAAAAAAGTGCAGTTTTAAAATAGAAAATTTGTTTCATTAAGCACTATTTTAAACCTAAAAACCATTAATAAAATAAACAGAATATGAAGGGTTCTTATATGTTAACGAAAAGGTGTCTGATAAAACGCTTTCTATTTTTATGGAAGAAATTATACAAAAAAAAAAAAAAAAAAAATCGCTAATATGGCGACAAAAATTCAAAAGCCGCCAAGGGAGAGATTCAATAAAGTTGTGTAGCACGATAATGTTTAGTTATTTATTTATTTTTTTATATACCAGTCACTACGCTAATTGAACATACAAATAAATGAGCCTGCTGTGTGTGACTGCACTTGCACGCTGTCGGGCAGAAATATTTGATTAATTCAAATTAATATTTAAATAACTAAACAAAGATATGTTTAATAGAAAACATAGTCTTGGAGACAAACTTGGCGAGTGGGTTATTTGTTTTACTCCTGTGGAATAAGTGACTATTTTTTAGACTGTCCCAGAGCATTCATAGAATAATGACTTATACTGTACGAGTAACAGCTTCAACTGTTTCCAGAATATTCGAAGAATTAACACCAGCTATTGGACTATTTTCGAAAATATTTGTTTTAATAATAGTTTTGTTGTACAGATTCGAGAAGTTCAAAAAATGTTTGATATTGCCAAGGAGGTCCCATACTAAAGCTGTGACGAAAATAGTCGCCAATCGAAATATATTCAGTTACAAAGAAATCATTTAAATATAGTGTCCAGCGAAGCGGGCAAAGCCTGCTAGTTTCGAATAACTTACAAAGTTTTCAAAGTGTTCATAGTCAATGATGTCCATGCCACTCTTACAATTAATATTATAAAACTGGTCTGACATTCTACAATGAAAATAATCACCATAATACATGTTTATGCAAAATTTCGCCCAATTCTCTTATGTTAAGAAAATTGAAAATTTTGAATAACTTATGAGGTACAAAGTTTTCAAATTAGAATGCTGAAAAGCAAACTGGTTTGACTTCTTTATGACAATTTGTTCATGAGATAATTTAAACATAGACTAACAAAGTAAGGTAATACACTGATTGAGATTTTTCTATATCGCAAAAAGAGTATAAACGTCAAATTCAAGGTCAGAAATTTTTATGAATACCAAAGTGCCCCATACCTATAGTATGACGGTGAACTGAAAATTAGAGGTATATAATTTTGATTTTTATTAAACAAGAATACTAAAGTTTGAACTTCTCTATCAAATGTCATTATAATTCATGGAATGAACATTAAATCTTAGAATTCTTTGTATCTAGTAGTAAGAGCTAGAGCACATGTGATGCCAGTGATAAGCTGGGACCTACGAGGTCAAAAGTTAAATACAGTTTTTTCCCTTTTAATCACAGTTGAATTCCTTGTACGCATACTGCGCATGTGACACGGTGATATTTCTTGATGGTTACAAGAAAAGTTTGTTAAATATTACATAGAATTATTACACATTTAAAAAAAAAAAAAAAGTGACCATTAAGTGACAAAATAGGCATTTTTACCAAAATAAGTGACCATTTACTAAAAAAAGTAACTTTTAGTGACCAATTGGGAAAAAAAAAATGACTAAGTGAAAAAAGTGACTGCAATTTTCAGACAGAATATGTATTCTATTAAATTTTTGATAATATATGAGACTTTTAAATCTACAGTATCTCTGAAATATATATATATATATATAATAAAGATGATCTATTAAGCATAGCAGAAGCCAAGCAACAGACACAAGACCACCGAAACACCAATGACCAATAAGATTTAAAAAACTCCATCAGTGGACGAAATACACCAATGCAAAGAAACCAGATCCACCAATCAACAGCCCGCAAAACAAACGAATCAATAAAGCAACACAACAAATCCCAACTCAAAACCACAAACTCATCAAAACCAATGAAAAAACAACCCAAGAAACACAAGACAGGAAGGAAGGAGGCAGGCGGCAAGACTTGCGACTTGCCTGTGGGGTTAAACTAGTTTCACGTCGGCAACACTCACCCAGCCTGCCACGACCAGAACAGGAACCACATGGATTCAAAAAAGCAAAACCTCAAAGCAGATGAACAACAACAAAACCTCGAAGCAACAATGAAACCCACTGATTGATTAGAATTTTAAATATAGTTGACAATCCAAAAAGGAAGAAACCGAAATTCCAGTGGAAAAAGAAAGCTTGCACAGAAATACAAAGTAAATGCAACAAGCCTTCTGCTTTTTTTTTTTTTTTTTAATTTCACAAACCCACCCAACCATCCAGCCTTACAACACCACCCCACCTCCGTAATCAAACATCTGCCCACCCAACCGCCACCTTTTTTATTGTCTTTTATTATTTTATAATTTTTTTGTTGATATACACAAAAGTGTACATATATATATATATATATGTGTGTGTAGTTCATCATATTAAAAAAATAAAATATAAAAACACATTTTAAAAAATAAATTAATGAAGTATATATTAATTAAATAAGAACAATTGTTCAGAATGATTTTTAAGTAAATTAAAAGCATAAAATAAGCCAAACAGAAACAAAAGTTTTAAATATATAACATTCAAATTTAACGAGTACAGTCAAAGAATAATATAAAATAAATAAACCTACCTTGTTTTAAATTTTAAAATAAACTCTTACATCTTGCAAAATTCATACAGATAGCAAGAAAAAGGAAAAGAGCTGACAGTTGTTTTTCATAATTTATTTAAACTTATACAATTCTTATTAAATGAGAACAAAACTATAGAAACAAAAAAAAAAAAAGAAAAAAAAAAAGAAAGAAAGAAAGAAAGAAAGAATTTTAGCTAAAATTGAAAATATTGTAAAACTAAAAAATAATATAAAATGCTGATGTTTATAGACTTTGCTTTCATGTGAGCAGAAATTAGATTTTAAAAAATTGTTTATGTAGTACAGCAATTAAAAAAGAAAAAAGAAAAAAAGACTGAGCCATGATTCACAAAGTAGGCAATAACATATTTTCATGTGAGCAAATAATGCTGATCAGATGCCAACTGAATTAGCTCAGTAGCACAGCACTGGTGCATTACATCAGAGACATAGGTTCAATTTCTAGCCTTGCCACTTTTTACTCTTCATAAATAACTAATTTGGCCTTTCTATCTAAAGCATGTTGTTTATATTTGATCAAAGTTATAGATTCAAATTTATTTTTGGCAACAAATAGTTAATTAGGAAAAATTAAATTTTTAAAATAAAACTGGCAGCCCATTAAAAAAAAAAAAAAAAAAGGAACAATAAAGAAAATATTTCTCTATTTTTACATACAATCTCTGAAAAACATAGTATGATGACATATCTTACTTTTTATTCGGAGTCTCTGCAAAACATTTCAAAGAGGATGTTTCAACAACGGTTTCACAAAAACACACAACGGGATCAGCAACCTTGATATCTTTAAATAAAAAAAAAAGTACAAAAAGCAATGAAAATAAATCATTCAGTTCAGATTATTTATTTTCTTAAAATCCTATAATGTCAATACAATGAAACCTTCCTAAAAGTCTACCACTGTCACAGGGTTAGTGTTTCCAAGTCTTAAATGTTCCTCATAGGACTTACTAATATCCTTTAATTCCATTAATACATTTTGTAAAATTGTGTACCTGTGTTAGGGGTCACATTTTGAGGAAGCATATTTTTTCTTCACTTGAACTCAACACTGTCCACCATATTAATCACCATATACATCTGGGTTACCAGAAAAGATCTAAGTGATAAGACTTCATATTTCTAGATGCACACAAAGAAGAAAAAAAAAATAATAATAATAATAATAATAATAAAATCTTGTACAACAAAATTTTTGTTAAAAAGTTTTAAAAATTCAAACAAACTAATATTAATGCTTATCAGAAAGCTATAAATGTAAATTTGAATAATTATAATCACTTAATTTATACATTTTGTTGCCTGAATTAAGATTTTCTGAACAATCAGTATTAAATGGCCATTTCTCTAAAAGACCAATTTTCTATGGCTTGGTAAAAGGCTCTCTTAGGGAGGTTTCACTATCACTAATGAAAGAAATTACCTATCTCTGAATACATTTTTCTAAGATCATGCATAACACAGTCCAGATATAATTCTCCAGTACCAAGAATGATATGTTCTCCCGATTCTTCAATCTAAATTAAAATAAATATATTAGTCATATTTTATACAAGAAATATTAGGGGTGTAGACAGTGGCAAAAATCTTAGTAGCTTACAGAAGAATGTTGTAGTCCAAAATATTCTTATACTGTTTTTTAATCAAAATTCTTTCTTTCCATAGAAAATCAATAATACCTGGTAAAACTTTAAGTGAAATTTCATATACACATATACAGTAGAGAGTCAAAAATCCGCACAGCTCGGGACCAGAGGTTGTGCGGATTTTAGGATTTTGCGGATTTCGGGGCCCATAAAAAATGATTTTCACTTTGAATAATAAAAACAGAATATTATTCAAACTAAACATATACTAGTGAATAATAACACTGAATATTACTAGGTACATAAGAATAATAATGAATATTAACAAAAATATATAATGAAAACAATAAATATAAATGAAAAAAATATATATTTGTCAAATTTAGATAAAATCTGTTCACATGTAGCTAGTTTTAAACTAAACTTGAACCTGCATGATTTATTTGTTTTAAATAGTAGTAACACAAATTTATTTTTCTACGAATTTTATTGAGTTCTTTCCTTACAAATTATGCCTTCATCAGAAAGCATTTTAAAAAATTAGTTTGTTATTATTTACCTGATTGATATCATCATATCTCAATAATGAATAATCATTATTTTCTTTTGATGAATTTAATATACTGTCAATAATTTCATTGCAGGAACTTGACTCTTGCAGTCTTTCATATTATTATTATTTTGTTTTTCTTTTTTGTAATCATAAAATGCAATACATCAAATCTGTATTCAAGATCTTCTTCAAAAATTCTGATTTGCAGTTTTGTAATTTATTAATAGTGAATTTCATTGTTTGTATCTGACAATCTGTGCAGATTTCAGACTTCAGCGGATTTTAGGTCGGTGGATTTCTGGCTCTCTACTGTATTCATAAAGTTATTTTAAATTTTTCTTCAGACTATAAGAGGTAAGAGGATCTTGGGCATTCATAAAAACTTTTGAACTCAGTTTTTTAGTGTTTTTACATATTATTTTGAGGAATGAGTAATCCAAAATCACAAAATTAATAAGGTGTCCATCTGCAGGTCAGCAAGTTTGTTAGTCTTACACATTATCTAAAGAACAAATGTCATAAACATGTTGGTCAGTTTTAAATTATCACTTGTGATACGGGCAAAAACCCTATTCCTTAATAATCTAATTTGAAAACTTCAAAATTATTTGAAATTTAAGATTTTTTTTTTAGCAGTTTGGAAGAATAGGATAAAAGTTCACTTAAACATGCATCAGTGCATTGGAAATAGTATAGGATTGCATGAAAACTAAAATATAAATTTAACTCTATTAAAATTAATTAGCAAATTAAGATAAGGTAATGTATCAAATCGGAGAGAAGGTAGCCTTGTAGGTGGAGCATTTTAACCTGTGACCATGTTGACTGATCAGTCAAGTTCATTTCACTTAACATGATTATAGTTTGCCCTATAGTAAAAAATTATTAGAACAAATATATGATGGGGAACTGAACAAAGTTCACTTGTGCCAATTAGTTTTTTCCCAAAAAGCAAGGAACAGCAAAATATATAAAACACTTTTGTTTTTTATATTTATATTGCATTGAAGCTCATTCAGAAGTTATCAAAATAAATATGCATTTTATAGTAATTAAAAGATAATTTAGAACAATAAATTTGCTGCTTTGTGTTGCTGTTAATCTACACTTTTCAACAAATACTTAGCTAAATCATACTATATTTACACATCAAGAAAATTTCAAGGGGGGGGGGTGTTCAAACTAAGTAAAATAATAAAAATAACGCTCAGCAATTAGTGTGAGGCTTATAACAGAACAGGAACCAAAACTCACTTTTCCCTGAAGTAAACAGTTCAGTAGAGAGAGTGTAAGTAGAAGTTTTTATTCATGCTAGTATCACTGCACTATGCATGAATTATACAAGGGAGGATAGACACATCACCATACAGTCATCAAAACGTCAAACCACGTGACGATTCAGCAAACAGTACACGATGGGCGCAATTCCAGAGCGTGTGTATCATACAAACAAGGGTCGTTTTTTGTTTACCTATTCTACACCATCTCTCGCCTGTAACAAACGTTTGTGTGTAGATTAAAACCAACATTCTGCATGATTCTTGTTTCGTGAATCACATCAACAGAAATACACAAATAAGTTACTTTTCTTCAAAAATGTGCTCATTTAAACTGTCAGATTTTGCTAGGATGATTAAGATTTTTGTGAAACTACCGATTTTAGCTGTATAATTTTTGTGAAGGTACCTTTTTTACCAGCTTGATTTTTGTGAAGGTACCCATAAACGGTAGTAAAATTGACCTGTATTAACCCCCTGACTAATCAATTTAAGAAATCTTCTTATCAATTATGAAGATATATAACAATGTGGGAGTACGGTAATAGTATTCTTATATTTACCAATAAAAGTATCTAAAATAATCTAGGGAAAGAATATTTCTAATATAATGATAAATTTAAAATAAGATATGATCTCATCATTTCTAAATATAACCAAAATCTGGTAAAAGCACATGTAGTTTGAACCCAGGACAATAAATAGAAAAGGATCCCTAAGTTAATCTTCGTTTAATAATGTATACAGATTTATGTCACAATATAGGGTCAAATCCATGGTAATTTAATCTCATATAATGAGAAAATAAAAGTTTTTAAATTGAAATACAAGATTCAAATTACACATTTATGATGATGATCCAATTACTGAAGAAAGTGTATTTTGTATAGCCCTGTACAGTTAAATGAAAAATTGTCATTTCATCTAATTATGAGTAAAAAAGATAAAATAACTACAATGGCTAAAAAAGAATAATATTAGAAAAAAAATATTACATTTTATCAGTGTATTACTTTTTGTTACATTAGTCACATGAATTTTTATTATTCCTTTCATCTACGTTTAATCTCACATTTTTCAGTTTCAAAATATATAAATATCAGACTATTGCGCTGTAAGTTTCAGAGAAATAGTTTTGACATTTAAATTAATATTGTATGAGGTTGAAAAAAATTTTACAATAGTCAAATATATTTATTTTGGTAAAAATGATTTCAAAATTAAATATTCAAGATGCATTTTATGATTTCTGAACATATAATAATATTACGATATACAAATGAAGTTTCAATACACAGCTTTTAACATGATTAAAAGCAAAATAGTTGCTTAACCTGTTGTAAATTTTAGGTTTGTCAACATGGAATGACCCTTTAGCAAGATGCGAATGTTAAATCATATTTTTTTTTTTTTTTTTTTTTTTTCAAACTAATTTAAGCATAAAATCAAATTTTATCACTGGTAAATTGCCAATCTTAGATCAAACTATCATGACAACCATTACTTTTAAACATTAATACTCTTCAACAGATATCATTATGTATTCAAAATACGTCCCTATCAAGAACGTTTGCCATATTGACATCAATGATCCATACATCTTATACAGCATGGTACAATTCAACCTTTTCTCCCAATTCTTCTACCATTATATTTATATAGCAATTTTTAGCCTAACTGATTGTGGAAATATGCTATATAAGATTACAATATAAATATAGAGGTGAAAGAGTTAGGCCCCAAAGCAGAATACGTCAAAATTTGGAAATTAAGGTAGGGAAATTGTGAGTTATGCCCCCCACCCCCTCCCCAGCAATGGACATTCTCTTTCAATTATATAAACAATTTGTTAAAATATTTCTAAAGTGGTTGATGCTCTATCCAGACTTAGTCTCTTTCTTTCTTTTTTTTTTCTAATTACAAGTTTCAATAAAAATATCTTTAAATATCATTTTTATCATCATTTATTTACTAATTTCTTTGCTACTATACACTTAAATTATATCAAATTTAATTTTAAGATATGTATTTTTTATGGGTGTTTCAATAATATTGTGAGAGTAAATTTGTAAAAGTCATACTTGTCCTGCAGAACTTTTTGATCAACAGAAAACTTGTTGCAGAACATTCTAAAGTATTCTCCTTTGGGGGAGCCAGGAAAAAAAGGCAAAACTGATGCTCATAATAAGTTCCTGATTTCCATATAAAGAGATTTAAATGCAAATGCTAAATTTAATTACCTTTGTACTCAAAAGAGGATAAGATTTATTGACTTTTCGTAAACCACCCAACATTTTAGGCAATTCAGAAGGATTTACAGGCTCCACAGCAATCTTTATCACAGAATTTGTATTGAATTTAAGAGGCCTAAATATATACAGTTCTGATGATTCATTTACATCAACAATTGTTGCAGTTTTTACAATGGGCTGGTCAATACCTTCAATGAGAACCCAATTACCAGAAGGAACTCTATTCACTTCAATTTTGTATCTAGAATATAAAAGTATATGAGCAATATGAATGCACAGACAAAAAAATAAATAAACAAATAATTTTTTTTAGAATGTAATGAATAAAAACATTGTTTTTATTTCAAAATTCATAAGTAACTTGCATAACACACACATATATCTTACTAATATTCTTTTGATATTACTTAGGTACAATTTTATTGCTTGACTATACAAAACTTTCGACTATATTTTGATAAAAGCTTTATTCAAACAGATTACAAATCACAATAAAAAAATCTCTCTTATCTGTGAATCACAAAACTAAAAAAAAAAGAAAGAAAGAAAGAAAGAAAAAAGAAAATGAAAATAATGTACTGTTGTGATAAAAAAAAAAAAAAAAAAAAAAAATTGTTATAATTAATTTTATAATTGCAGAATATGTGAATTTATTATTTGTTATACCTTCATTAAAATAATCTCTTCCAACCACATTGAACTTTTGGCAGTATTTTTTCTAGTACATAAAACATGTTTTAAAGTTACTTTTCATAAACTTCTTAAACTCGCAACATTTTCCCCTTTAATTACATCAATAATCTCAAAAAGTTAGAGAAATAATCAGTTTAACCATTTAAAAAAAAAAAAAAAAAAAAAAAAACTAATATAGCAACAAATCAAGTAAATAAGATGTTTTTGAAACCATATTGAGTATTTAGCCCCCCCCCCCCCCCAAAAAAAAAAAAAAAAAAAAAAAAAAAAACAGTGATTTAATTATTGTTTCACATTTATTTTTAAAAAGTCAGCAATCAGTTACCTGAAATGTATAAATTATTTTAAAATGACAAATTAATAAAATATTCCTATCGATTTGATAATGATTTATCAATACTAGATAAATATTAAATATTTTTAACTCCCCAACATACTATAGGTGAAACAGAACTTTCTCATATTTGTAAAATTTTTCAACTCCAGTTTGTTTCTTTCCCTCTTTTTTTTTTTTTTAAATATATTTTGAGGTATAAGGTATCTCAAAATCACAAAATCAACTCAATATCCACCTGTATGTTAGTTTGTTAGTCTATATAAATTATCTCAATAATGAATGATCATAAAGAAGTCAGACTACTTTTATGATATCACTTATGATCATAGCCAGAACCATTATGTATTTCAACATTTTGTTCTGAAATGTTACTCAAAACTTAGGATTTGTTACCATGTGGGAGTATGGTAACAAGGACAAAGGCATCCATACATATGCATCACGACAGTTATTTTCACCATAAATAAGTCGAGTGGTAAACCAAGGGTGGGGCAGAAAGGGCGACCCCGAATCTCTGGTCATAAGGGAGCCTTCGAAGAAACTTAACCTTTAAATATATGCATCTGGTGAAGTTGTCATGTCATTATTTTAATCTTCCCTTAAAACATTCCTTTAAGATATAGGTTTCTGTCTAAAAAGCCTTTATGTACAAAAAAAAAAAAAACATAGAGTGACAACTCCAAAACCAAAAAATCCATTTATGCAAGACAGGTTAACTAAGGCAGGTCAAGCAGGGCCAATGCCCCTGCCCCTCTAGGGCTTCTGAGTAAATTTTAAAAACTAACTTCAATGCCTTTTTATAGTAATAATCTTAAGAAGGGCAAGAGCGCCTCAATGTAAAAGGGATCCTAATGAGACTTTTGCTCCAGGCCTCATGAGTTGTAGATTCGCAACTGAATAAGTCTGATTAATTAAAAAAAATTCATAAGTTATTTAAAACTAATTATTAACATAGCACAGAAAAATAATGAAATGTTTCAAATAAATTTCATTTTAGAGTTTACTGCATGCAAAACAGTATGTAACTAAAACGAACGGAAACTGATACCAATAAAATTAAGATAAGGTGAATGTGTCAAAGTGGGAGAAAGGGTAACCTAGTAACTGAGGCATTTCAATTTTTAACTGGGTCTTGCCATGCGTTCATCCTTCCTATCATGAATATGAGTAATAGAAGCTAACAAATATATAATGGGGAACTGAACAGAGTTGCCGATGACAATTTCACGCCATTCATTTGTATCTTTAGGGGAGTTCACCAATACTAGTTGCCTTAGTGAAATTGGGAGACCTTCGGATAATCCCTCTAGTATGAATTTGGAGTCAAGTCCTAGTCTGCAACCCATTTGTATTTTACTATTGTAATAACTATTAACATCATCACCTAAATTTAATTTAATATTAGAAATATCAGCCAATGAGTTAGTATCAGGGACAGTAAATTCCTCTCTAAATAATTGGAGAAATTCCTCCCAGTGGAGAACATGTAAGCAATTATATATATAAACAGTAAGGGCTTTTCCTTTCAAGTAATTTTGAATATGAGTGACTTTCCATAAATCATTTTTATTTTTTTCCTGACAAATACTATTAAAATAGCTCAACCATGCCTTGAACTCTATTACCACATCGGGATTAAACTCTATAATATTTAACTTGTCCTGACTAGCACCTGCATTTCCTGATTCATTATCAGGAATTGGGTTCTCAGAATCTTTAGGCTTGGTGAATTAAAGTCAATAAAATATAATATATCAATTAAAAAATATCACTTTTTACTAGAAAAACATTAAAAAAAAATAATTTCCCAAAACTCTTCAAATTACTTAAATAAAAAATAAATTGAAATATAAAATCATCAAAAATTTACTTTGTACCTTCAAATTAATTAAATAAAACAGAAATTAAAATATATTATATATATTTACATATATACAATAATATCTTAATTCTAATTTTATAAACAAACATGAATTGCTAACAAAAATGCTTTTCATTTATTTATTTTTTTTTTTTTCAAATTTAATATTTCCCATAAAAATTACCTAGCTTCAGAAATCCACAATCTTCCAACTGTCATGACTCTCGAATCCTCTTCATCAATGGAAGTATAACTTTCACCCAAGATACGAACATCCTGATTTGCATTTAATGTACCACTCATGACCCGACCAAACACATGAAAACTAGTTGCATCTTGTGTAGAGTATTGTTTAGTGGTATGAACCATGAGTGGACCCTAAAATAACATATAATAAATGAACTATAAATCATTCTGAAAATCTTATTGATATTTAAAAACAATTTTAATTCTCTGATTGTGATTTGATGTGTTCCGTAAACTACAGTTTTTATAGCAATGCACATAATTTATATATAATAGCCCATTTTCAACAAAACTTAAAAAAAAAAAAAAAAAAAAAAAAGCAGTTGTTTGATACACATAGATTTACCTTTATAATGTGAATTATGTTTTTAATATAACATTTATATTTATTTACTTACTTTTCCAGTTATTTTTTTTTTAAATACAGAGAAATTAACAACACATATTTATATTTTTTAGAAAACAATCAGAGAATTAAAATAAACTACTATAGCATACTGATAGGAAAATAAACTAAGAAATTAAAATTAAAATTGTAGAAAAAATAATATAATAATAATAATCTATATTTTTAAGGCGTAACAAACACAGTAAAATTTTCAAATAATCTCTCTTTTTTTTTTTTTTTTTTTGGCCTAAGAGATGCTTTGAACCTTCTAAAATATAAGGGAAAAAGTATTGCTGAAAAAAAAAAAATTCTATGAAATTCTAAGCTTCTCCTCTAGCGCCTTAGGCAGATGATCTGAAGTGGCCTACACGTGCCAACTCAATGTCCACTGAGAAATCCCCACTTTTTGAATTATAACTTCTTCAAAACCTCCACAGATGCCAATAGTTTTGTGTCTGGGTATAGTTAGAAAGTTTCAATACTGCAGCTTGGAATTTAGCTCCAATCAGCAAAAAAGACTTAAACATAGCGGCAGTTATTGCTCTGTGTGTTTTTAATGGTGGTCTGATGGATATTCTGCAGATTATGAAAGTTTTGGAGATGGACATTGGTATCCAGTCATAAAATTTTTTGCATGGAAGCTGATGCTAACTGCAATAAAGTACACTAAGCTGTCCTTGTCAGATGCGGCAAAGACCTTGTCAGATATGGCAAAGGTTGCTCTTCCAACTTAAAATTGCCCAGGAAACAAACTGAGGAGGAAAATTTGAACTTAGAAGGACAACTTTATGATCCTGGGATAGCAAATTAATGGCAAGAGTTTTCTGAAAGTAAAATTTCTTAATTTGTTCATTTAATTTGTCATTTTACCTATAACACGTTTCAAAACTTCAAACGCATTTTTCTCAAACTATGATTTTTCAAAACGGCATGCAGCATAGCTCCACTAATTTTCAATCTTTTTATTTGAAAATTTAATCACAATTTTGAAAAGTGAACCATGTAGGGGATTTTTGATTAGTTAATATAAACAATATTTATTAACAAATGACTGTGCTTTTTATGGGGGTGAAATTTGAACGACTTTATTCAAACACTCACCAATTGCACAAAAATCAATATTTTTAAAATCCTCTGCATGATTCACTAGCTACACTGATGTAAATTACAGTTTTTTTTTTTTTTTTTTTTTTTTTTTTTTCCAGATTCAAATTGGCATCAGTTATAGTGTGTGTCGCAGTTTGCCTCAAATTCAACCATGCTTTGGGAGAATTGCTGCAATGTCACTATTTTGTAATATTTTCTGTCAAAATGTTTTTGTGATAAACTTAAATATGTGCTCAATAACTACCCCAAGTATTATTTCTCTATCATCTTTCCCTCTGTCTCCCCCCCTTTTTTTTTTTTTTAAAGCTGTTACAGTGGTGTTATCCCTTAATTAAATATCAAATTTCACCATTTTTTGAAATGAATAATCTATTTATTTGTAAGAGATGAGTAAGAATTTTATTTTTAAATGCTTATTTATCTATTTAGTATAAAATATATATATTAAATAACATCATTTTACATTTAACTGTCATTAACAATACACATATATATTTCTGTCTCTTTGCCACAAAAATAACCAATATTTCAAAATTTCTATAAAGAAAGCAGCGAAAATATGTGATCATGACTACTATATACAGTGCAAAATTAAAACTAGTTTCAATATTTTAACCCATGTTATTTAATATATTGAAGATTTAATTTTTAGCTCAAATAATAAATATTATTAATTTGGTCAATAGTATCTAACTAAAATAACACCAACAAAGCAAAATAATGAAACCTAAATCATTACTACCTCAGGATCACAATCTGCCATTATATCAGCTAAATCAGTTCCAGATGGACCAGTATAAATGTGTTCAATTTTGGCTTTTGCATTGGCTGCAGGTGAAGGAATGTGATGTACACACATGTCAACAAAACCTAGTGGAAATATTTGTAAATTAATAATAAGTAAAACATACCGAATTTGAGGACAAGACTGTACAAAGTACATACATTAAATGAAAACAGCAATGAAAAATGTCATTGAAACGAAATTCCTGAATACTAAAATGAAAGTTCTGATTAAGAATAATTGTTCTGTTTTAAATATTAAACTACCCATGATCAGTAAAAATAAGTTTTGCTATCGATTGAATACGTTTCTTGCTATTGATTGAATAAAAAAAAAAAAAAAAAAACTAAATTTGTGCTCTTTGATTTTTTTTTTAAATAAATAAATAATAATAGTTTAAAAAAAAAATTACAACACTCAGATCATTTTTTTTTTTTACAGATATATTCTTTTTCCGAAAAACAAAAATTTTTGCACTAAAATTCTATGTTTTTCATTTTCTGGTATCTCTGCTGCAATTTACCCAACATAATGTATCCAATGAATGAGCTTAAAAAAAAAAAAGAAAGAAAGAAAGAAAGAAAAAAGAAAAGATAAAATTCTGCTAAAAATTAAATAGAATTACGCACATTCAATGTGATAAATTTATATTATTTTTCCCCACTTTTATTTTTCAAATTTGTCTGAATCGGAATTTTAAACAGCATTTAATTTACATGAGTTAACTGATGTGATTTTTTTCTTATTTAAATTAAATTATCAATTTAAAAAAAAAATCCATTTATTTAAAAAAATTTAGAAGTTCAATGCCTTACAAATATTTAGATAATTTTTCTACAAAGGGATTGACTCCAATGGCGAATTTATACTATAATAACAGCGCATGGTTGTGAAGGTTATATAAGTACATGTGCAATTATAACTGGTAGAGATTTTTTTTAATTATCTTTTACTCTAAAAATGATCTCATCTTACTATACATATGTAAGCTCAGAAACACTGACTAGTATCACATACAACAAAGATTAAAATAATTAAATAAATATACAGTAAAAGCTCTATTATTCAGCATTAACCGGAAATCTCAAGCATTCCAAAAAATCTTGATGAAGTTTTTTTTTCCTTCCTTATTAGATGGTGAATAATTGATAAACCTTTTTTTCCTTTCCATTCTAAAACAACAACAGGCGGATGATCAGCCTTTATTTCTTTTCTCTACGTTTATTTATCTTCATGGGCGCATTTTCAATCTACCACTGAGAAATGCAGTCTGCTCTTTAGAACTCTTAATTATCACAACTGTGGAAACAGTGCTGAATTGGGAGTAGGAAAGGGAAGAAGGAAATAGAAAAACAAATATGATCTCTTCGCTTCCTCCCCCACTATTATTTTATGATTTATTCTCTTTGGAAAAGAACTCCATGCTTAGAAGGATAAGTGGATAAATTAGAGATGGGAAGTTACAGATGAAAAATTACAATGCTCTTTTTATTTATTCATTTATTTTCTTTCACCTTTCACCTCCTCCTCCTCAAAGAAACAAGATTTAAAGAATGATAAAGAATCAGTTTTGTGTAATTTTTTCTGAATTTTTATTTATTATTATTATTATTATTATTATTATTTTTTTTTTGGGGGGGGGGGGGGGGGGGAGATTTCCAAAAGGAGCAGCCTAAACTTATCTGCTACTATAAACAAATAAAAGCAAGTCTATGACTGATCAATGTCCTTGACTGAATAATTTTCCAACATACGGTACAAAAAATGATTTTGTCGCTTTGGAGATGACCTTATTTGAACTTTCATCCAATATTTATCTTGTTTTTGACTTGTGCCAGTTTATTTTCCATCGTGATTTGAAAGTAGATTCTGTAAATGTTAATTAGCTAACTATGAGCTATTTTTAAAATGCTTATTAATGAAATAAAAAAGTGTGGGTTGTATTTATTTATTTATTTATTTATTTTTTTTTTTTTTCAGTTTCTACTCAAATTTCAAATCACCTGGATTTGGTGCCACATGGTGACAATATTGGTGATATTAAATTAAAACCATAATAATATGATAATATCCAAAGACTAAGAAAAATACAAAACCATTTAAAAATTCACACTAAGTTTTCCTTTTTTTTCTTTCCCTTGCCATATCAATGATAATATACTGCAATGTTACAAAGTAGAACATGCAAAATTATTCAAAAAGATTTATGATTAAAACAGATTATTATTATTATTGTTTAATTCAGCAACTGCATTTCCCAACCATGCCAGTTAATTACTGTACAACATAAACGAGGTTGATCTCTTTTCATGTAACATTATAAATTAGAAGAAAAAAAAAAAAATCTAAAAACAAACAATAATCACCATTGAAATCTCCAACAAATTTACTACAAATACTACGTAGCAAAGGTCGAACATTCATTTTCATTTCTGATTTTGTCAATTTAATAGATAGTTCATCCAACAGTTGAGGTAGAGAAATATCAACATCACCAACCACCTATAACAACAACAAAAAAAAAAAAAAAAATGCAATAATTTAATTTTAGTAAATAATTAACAAAATAAAAAAACTGCCAAATAAACAAGTAATAACAATAAAAGAAACTTACTTGAGCAAATAATTTATATAGAGGTTCAAGGATAAATTCCACAAAACTTCTTTGGACAGTACTATGAGGAGGTTTCTTTGTGAATTTTCTCCTGTAAATAAATTATTTCATTATTTTTATTTTATTTAAGGAGGTGGAGAGGGGAGCTAGGGTATATGTTATTTATAATTTATTTAAATGTGAAAAAATCAACAACTACTGCTTTGATTGACAAGAAATGCAACAAGAAAGTAGTAAATATGTTTATTTATGAAACAAAGGAACTAATTATATAAAAAGTTAAAAAATTTTATTGATTTTTTATAAATTATAAGATGACATCATATTAGAGTCACTAACAAATGATGTTTAAATTAAAAACTCTCGATATTAATAGGGTATGTGAGCATCTCTCATTTGCATACAAAGTTTACAGTATGTGACTATGCTCTTCATGCAGTGATCAACCACTGCAGAGTAAAGTAATTTGCATTTCTCCTGTAGAGCAGTTTTCAAGTCTATAAGAGCGGCTGGGGATAGGAAACATGTACAAACAGCATGATTGAAAACATCTTAAAGATTTTCAATAGGATTAAAATTGGGTGAGTATGTCAATTTGCCTAATCACTCCATATGCAGTGGGGCATATGAACCACCACCAAATGCCATCATATACTACAGAGACCAGATTTTTTAAAATAAAAAATGAGGACAAATTATGTGATGTCCTCATTTCCATGAAGAAAACGAGGACAGTTTTCTTTAAAAATGAGGACATTTCTGAGGACATAAAATTTAGCACACAATTAGCTTATATTAACCCCACTTGCAGCCATTAATCATAACTATGATAAATTTATACTACTTATGAACTTATATGATAAATATTATATAAAAGTATTTATATAAACATTATTAAATTTACAATAAACATCACTTTTCTTCTTATAATATAATGGCATGCTGTTAATATCAAAGTATTAATTTCTGATATGCGGTTATACGAAAGTATCAAACTATTTTACAGTCAGCAGCAAAAATATCCGAGCACGAGTCAATTTCGATATAAAAAAAGTACACTTAAAATTGTTTTGTTAAATAAATCCTTGTCGAATCATGTTCTTAGACTGACTAAGAACATGATTCGACAAGGATTTATTTAACAAAGCAGTATTAAGTGTACTTTTTTTAGAAGGGATTATTGCTAGTGCTCAGATACTTTTGCTGCCGACTGTATATCTCCTTCTATTACTACTTTTATGAACTGTTTTAATACAATTGTTACTGTTGTATAGACCAAGTTTTTAGTGTAAACGAAATCATAACTACTTCAAATGGAAGTGATCCAATAAATAACATTTTGAAAGGATAAGACAATCTGAACAATGTCAAAAACTGGCTAGACTAGGAATAGAAATTGAACTCTTGTGACAACATAAAGCATTAATGTTCTACAAACTGAGCTATTATGTTGACCTTCGAGTAGCACTATTTACTCACTTGATCAAAAAATTGTGAGATGTCAACAAATAAAGTAATTTGCATTTCTCCTGGAGCTTATCTGCGTTAAGCTCCTAACCTTGACATAGTCAGTTTTCAATCTTGTTAAAAAATGCTTTTTCATTTAAAATGTTATTTAAATTGATATGTGAGTATATAGTATATGACATACACCCAAACCCTACATTCTCCATACAGATGTCAATGCAGCTAGCTCTATGGAATTATCCATTAAAATGAAAGCAGGACAGACTGCTGTAACATGCAATCTCAGAGCAGAGTCTAAGACTATCTCGATGCAATATGACCATAACAAAACTCTATCTGTAGATATGCCAGGGTTCACACTAGAAAAAAATATTGAGTGGAATTTCCCCACCCTAACAAAAAAATTAAGTGGGATTTTTCAAACATGTATAAGAAATTACATAGTTTTTTTTTTTTTTTTTTTTTTTTAAGAATTATAAACATGCAAATCAAACAATTGTAAAAGATCAAGTAAATAATAAAAATGGAAATTTACATTTTTTTTCTTTTGTAATTAAAGACCAGTGTTGCTTCAATATTCTAAATTTTTACCAGAATTGCAGAAGGAATTGTTCAAGTTCTTATCACTTAATCTGATTCAAAATTTTTAATTTGATTCTGAATAATCAAAGAGCGCTCGACAGAAAAGCAATAACTAGAATAATCAAAATTATTTCATATTGCAATCTTCAGCTTCCACAGCTATTTGTCAATAAAATATATATATACTTTTTCATGTATTCTCCTAACAAAAAATCTTTAGAATTAAAAAAGTATTTTAAAGTGATTACTCTTAAAAAAAAGAAAGAAAAATTCTAAAACAGAGGATCACAAGCTTAAAAACAAATAATACAATTAACTATTATTTTATAAAAACGTGGCAAACAACAACGTCTAGAACGCCAAATAGAAATAACAGGAAAGCAGACAGTTGTTTCAGTAGCATTTAGCATACCATCTTTAGTGTAGTATGTTAAATGCTACCGAAAAGACTGTCTGCTTTTCTATTATTTCTATTTGACATTCTAAATGTTGTTGCTTGCTTTGTTTTTATAATCCCATGCCAAGTCTTCCATTAATATAATTATTGTTTCAGTATAATAAAGCAATTAATGCAATAACCCAATGCAATTAAAAAATGGGGGAAATACTCACCAAACAATATGGAAAAAATGGAGGGAAAGTCCCCCTTCTGATATATTTTTAAGTGGAATTTTTTAAAATATAGTGGGATTCTCACAATCCCACCTTCTAATGTGAACCCTGTATGCATTTCAATGCGTTATTCCAATGAAATTTTTATTCAGACCAAGATACTTTCAATACGGAATGTATAATATTCAGTACCATTCTGGGGCTGAATAATGCGCCTTATTCTCTCAAGATCCTTACATGTTTGTTATTGGGTTGAAGGGTAAATCTCAATTCATCCACAAATATAACATTGCCCCAATCAGACACAACCCAACTGGCATATTAGCGATGAAAAGTGCAACATTTGAGATCGATTGTCCAGCTTCAATGCATCTGACATTGTGCCAGCACTCAGAATCTTCCATTCCTCTTCTGGGAGCCATCACGTCTGTCTTGAAAACAAATCACATAAAAGTTTTAAATACCTTCTGTTAGCATTTACAGGTCACTCCTGTAAATCTTCATAATGCAGGATTTATATATGACTACCTTTATTGCATATTTCTGGATGCGAGAATATGATTGGTGGCTAAGTAACGTATCTGCATACCTGCCAACACTGAAGAATCAAAATAACTGAGATTTTATAAGCAGCATTTTCAGGCCTAGAAAACATTGATGTGTTTTCGACATATGACAGTTTTTTAATAGTTTAATCTGTGGCTTAAATTATCGAAAAGTTATGTGGGTAACTTAAATTTAATTATTAAATAAAAATTAAGTAATTATCAATTAAAAATAGTAATATAGAGATTCATGAGAATTTTTTTCAGCAAAAGTAAAATTTTGCTTAAAAAAATTAACGTTTGTTGAAGTTTTGAATAAATTATAGGTATAATTTTTAAAATCTTCAGAATAATGGAAAAATGTTTGAAAATAACGGAGAGTGGAAGACAGTCCCAAAATAACGGAGTCTCCGTTGAAATAATGGAGAGTTGGCAGGTATGTATCTGGATACTTCCATCTATCTTTGCAGCAAATTGCAGCCTCTGAAATTCAGATTGGCTTCCGGAAATTTACATCTTTATTTGTGTGCTAATGTTTTGGAAGTGAATGTATAAATGTCCAATGTCCCAAAAAGTGAAATTCAGCATGTTTGAAGGTGTGATATTTGTATTCCTAGAAGACAGCTTATGATTTATTTTCAGAACAATTTTTAATGTCCATGGGACAGACATCTTGAATATAATATCTTTTAGATGTTTTTAGGATGTGAAGTGTGTTGCTAAATTGGTCTGTCTACAAATTTCATAAAATTGATACAGTAATACTGTAATAGATAATGTAGTATATTAGGTTCTCTTTTCCCTTTTCTTAAAAAAATAAATAAGTAAAGATTAATATACCTGTCTTTTTAATTGAATGGTGAAGATAAATTAAACTTAAATAATATTTCATATTTTCATTATATTTTAATGTATTTTCTACACTATATGCTGTCTTAATAAAATTTAAAACTGTATCGGAAGGGAAAAAAAAAAAAAAAAAAAAAATCTTCATCTAAAAATTTTTTGTGACAAGGCAATCATAAATCTTTTTGTAAATAAATAAAAGAACTTGAGTTTATATAAATATATATATTGGAAGTCTATTAATTTAAAGGAAAATAGGTGACTGCATTAAGTTACTTACGTTTTGCTATTAAAATATATATCACCCCACAAACGTTTGGCAAACTCTGGAACACCAATTCCGCCATAGGTCTGGGAGTACATTTGAGCAAAAGATCGGAGAGTGAAGCATAAACTGTACTGAGAACTTGCAAAACAAACGTTTCCCAAAAGAGGAGACACTGTGATTGTTTCACCTCCTTCTGTATATAAGCTAAAAATATACAAATATAAATTTAAAACATTTCATAAACAGATAATTATGATTTAAAGTTTGTATATATTTGGTAACATGCTATTTTCGAACAGAGTTCATAGTCAAACTGAAAAATACAGGGTGTTTATAAAGTCCCGGACCCATTTTGATGTTTAATAACTCATAAAATAATTAAGATATAAACAAACTTATGGCATTTATTGATGGAATAACTCATATATTTTCTTTTCAGGTTTGAATATCTTTACTTTTGTAAATATCGTCTGTGCGTGTGGTTAATTTCAGATAATTTCATTTTCCAGTCTAAATATCTGTACTTTTCTAAATATAGTCTGCTTATCAATTGCATTTTTCTCTCTTTTGTTTTTGGCAACTATTGCAATGTTATTTTTACTTTTGATGTGTTTGTTCTATGTAGTACTTTTGTATGTGATGTTTTATTCAAGCAGATATTAAGGAGAATGCATACACCACAAGAGAAAGCACAGATTTTATGGTGGTACATAGAAACGAAATCGATAGTGCAAGCACAGAGAAATTGCAGAAGAATTTACCAAAAAGATCCTCCATCCAAAAGCAGCATCTTGCAGTGGAAAAATAATTTTCTAGAAACTGGAAGTATTGCAGATAAGATACGTTTTGTTTTGAGTGAGGAGGTCCAATTCCTTGGCCTCCCAGATCACCTGAAATAACGCCGCTGGACTTTTTCCTTTGGGGATTTGTAAAGGACAATGTTTACAGGAGGAGAGTGTCGAACATTGATGACCTAAAAGTCAGAATTACAACCGCAATAGACTCTGTGGATGCCAACATGCTTGCCGCTACCTGGCGTGAAATTGACTATCGACTTGATATTCTCTGTGCGACGAAGGGGGCACACGTGGAAGTTCATTGACAAGGGTCATGAAACTTTCCGAGTCTATCTAACCATTTATGTTATTAATTTTAATCTATCTTTATTATTTTATGGGTTATTAAACATCAAAATAGGTCCGGGACTTTATAAACACCCTGTATTTTTTCTTGACTTTTCCAGAATTAAAGAAAGTTAATACATATTTAGGTATGACATTAATTACACACCATACTTAGTAACTGCAATGATTATTTTAAACTTAAACAGCAACTGAATCTTTCAACGACCTATTCTTTATGTATATATAAGCAGTATTCGAAATTAAATTTACTTAATTAAGGAAAACTAAATTTACAATTTAAATTTACCTTAACAAGCCATTTATTTCCTCAATAATATGTCTCAACTTGTAGTATGCATCTTGAGGTGGCAATTTTAGTTCCAACATAAGCCGATCAATTTTGTTGATGCAAATACAGATTGCAAGTTTTTCTTGAACAGCATGCTTTAACAGCCTTTCAGTATTCAGCATCACCTGAAATATTAAAGGCATTGCTTAATATATAAACTATGAAATAACTGTTAAGTAATTAAGTAATTACTCAAATATAATAGCCTGGAGTAAGCTATTAAAAAAAGTTTTGTAAATCTCTAAAACAGAAGTGAGTAACATAGTTACCAAATAACCTAATTAACTGTTTGAAATTTTCAGTTTATTTATAAATACTTATAAATTTTTAAATTGTAGATTATTTATTATTATTTTACTTTCTAAAGATAAAGAATAGTTTATGCTTGATTGTACAGTGAAACTTCTCTAAGTTGAACATATAGGATTACAAAAAAAAGTGTACAATTTAGAGAAGTGTCTAACTTATAAGGGTACTTACATTTTCTCATTTAATTAAACTTTATATTTTAACTTTTAACCATACCTAAATGTAAAATAATAAAGTATTCATGATTTAGACCCAAAAAATAATTAATTTGCCATTTGAAAATCTAAACTAGTATGTTGTAGTCATTGCTATACTTTCTTCTATATATATATCTTTTTTATATAAACAGCACCACCTACCATTTAACATACTCAAAAAATTTCATCAACATAGCTTCTCACAATAAAGTTTTTACACATGCATTTCGGGGCAATTTTAACCAATAGACGATGAAATAGTCATATGAGAAATCACAGAATGTGAGTAAAAGTAGCACTACCTGTCGGCCAGTGTTGGGCATAATTAATTAAAAAGTAATTAAATTACAAGTATAATTATTTTGCTGTCAATCAATTAACAAGTAATTGATTACAAATAAATTGAATTACTTATTCAGTTTATTTGTAAAAATTCAATTTACTTGTAATCAATTACTTGTTAATCGATTGACAGCAAAATAATTATAATTGTAATTTAATTATAATTCAATAGTAATTCAATTACTTTTTAATCAATTATGCCCAACACTGCTGTCGGCTGATACACACCCAAATTAAGCTAACATTCATATTCATAATGGCCATCTCATATATGAAATCTGGTAAATTTATTTGCAGCATAGTAGTACCCATCTGTCAGTTAAGATACACCCAAATTGAATCAGCATTGCTATAGATCTCTCATATATTAAGTTGTTATTTTAAAACAGTCAAAGTCAAAACATGCTTTGTAGGCTCTCTGTTGGATTTTTCTGAAATCCTGATAAAGGAGAAGGACAATGCATGCAAATCAATAAAAAGAAAGACTCTTGCATTATGCACTAAATTGCAGTAATTAGTGCATGTTTTTAACTGGTGAAAATAAATATTCTTTTATAAAAGAGAGGTGAAAATATTGCCACAAAAAATATCACTTTTTAAATATTTAACGACATTTCTACAAGGGATGAGTAAATATATATCAAACTGTTTCATCAGGTAAATGTGTCCAATTTATAGAGGATGGAAATCCTATAGATACATTCCATTCTGTTAAAAAAGTGTCCAACTTGAGAGGTTTCACTGTATTAGCTATCATTATTTTGTTTATTAGCATAGCTAAATTAAGTTAAACAAAATCAATTACATTGATTTTAATTTACCATAATATCTAGTTGAGGAACAAGTCTCTGCAATGATATCTTTTATTCCATTCTTATATCTCTACACTGAGAGATTTTTCTAATAAATATAAATAAAAATTCTTAAATATAGTAGATTCATTAAATTCTGTTAAAACACACATTTTAAGCATATATCAGCAGAAGAAGAAAAATAACCTGAATCCAGTCAGGGGTCGATCCAGGCAAAAATTGGGACCCTTTTTCTGTCCCTTCACAAAATTCAAATCTCTAAAATGGACCCCTTCACAAAATTCAAATCTTTAAAATGGGTCCCTTCACAAAATTCAAATTCAGAAAATGGGTCCCTTCACAAAATTTAGATCTATAAAAACAGCCCTTTCACAAAATTTTGTTTTATAAAAATAATACTTTTGTAAAAATTTTCCATGTTTACAGTATTATTTTTAATGAGTGTCTATACTTGTTTAATAAAATGCTATTAACTTGATATTAAACATTAGATAGAGTAACTGCTAAAATGAAAGGTTTCTAGCGACAATTCTTTTTTTCACAAAAATATTTTGATTTTTATAGAAATCAATAAAAATTTCACAAAAATGGGCCCCAAAAATTAAGAACTGGATCAACCCCTGCTGGTGCACAATTTATTTTATTTTATTTTCAATTATCAAATATAATCAACAAAAATGCTCGTCTTTTTTAGTATATAAATTTTTGGTAAAACTTTTTACATCACTAATTTCTGAGCATTACAGATTTTGCTGATTGTATCTAATAAGCAAAAAGCAGCAAATACAGAAGAAAAAAAAAGAGAGAGAGAGAATACAGGTAGGCAAAATGCAAGTATTTAATAAACTGCTTGAAAGCAAAATGAACTTCGTTATAGCTTTTTCTGTGTGTAAAAACATCAACTTAAATTTTCAATTAATATATAGTTATGAAAGTGGATCAAGTAGGTGTTAGTCATTATAACAAACTATCTTTTTTTTAAACTTGTGTTTTAATGTTTTCCAAAAATGTTAGTTTATTTATTTATTTAATATTATTATTAAGCATTTATTTAAAAAAAAGAAAAGAAAAAAAGAAACTTTTTTTAAAACACATATTTTTACACATTAGTCACGCTTTTTAATTCTACCATATAAGCACATAAACATGCAATTTTTTTTTTTTTTTTATAGATTATTATTTATTTATTTATTTATTTATTTTTTTTTTTTTTTTTCCTGAAGGTAGATAGGCATCTTAAAGAAATTTCTTTGCATCTTATTTAAAAGTTAAGATTTATTTCTTAAATAAGTATAATCCAAAATTTATTCTAGACATGGGAAGAAGACAATGCAACTGCTACTATTATCATTCAACGACAGGTCAAATTTTTATTATACCAACTCAGTGTTATGCTCTAATTGGCATAACACTGTTTTATTTTTATTTTTCAATTAGCATAACACTAGTTCATTTAAAACTATAGGTTTTCAGGTCTTTCTAATTTAAAAAGCTTTCTTGTTTGAAATGAATTTCAAAGCTCTGCAAATTTTAATTAAATTCGATCATGATTTAATTATTTAAAATATTTCCATTTTCACTTTGAAAATTAGCATTTTTAAAAAAATAGATAAATAAATAATTCCTACGATTCCGGACTGAAGTGATAATTTAATCAATTATCCTTTCAGTAAAACTACCAAAAACAATAGAGATATCCCTAAAATAGCAAACAAATAAAATAAAGAAAATCTAATATCAGAGAAATCCAAAATTGTTTTACCAGCGATCAATGTTTATATTTTTGATTTAAAATACTTTTCTAAGCTTTATTTCCATTTATTTCTGGTTTAATGAGATTGCTTTTTAAATTTCATTTAATTTGAGTTATCGCTCATCGAAATAGCTTAAAAAAATCTTAAGTTAAAAAACAGTTTTCTTTAATTGCTAAGTTTCTGAAATCGGAAGTCAGCTATGTTTACTTAGAATTTTCGTAATTTCCAGCGCTTTCAGAGGGGGAGAATCTTTCTAGAAGCTTCTCGATCTTTCCTGTGACGTAGCAAACATCACCTCTGACATCAGTAGCATCTTTTTCTAGAGCGTTGATTGGCTCATTTCACGAAGAGCACGAAATTCCGATAGCTCTCAGGCAGAACAGCAGGGAATCTCTTAGCAGTAGGTCGTAAGTGCCAGCGTAGGCCGGGATTATTCCCATGCCAAAATTTGGTTCAGTGGCTAGAAAAAAAAAGTTTTCATGCAATGCCTTTCATCTTATATTTTGCTGATCAATCGCCTATATGGAGCTGGAGCAAAAAAGCCTTTCATCTTATGTTTGCTGATCAAATGCCGATAGTAAGCTGAAGCCGAAAATAATCAATGGTGTCTACAGAGATATGAAGTCTAAAAAAACCTCTCAGTAATAGTTCGCAGTGAAGTCCCATCAACGATGTGGTGACTCCTTTCCAAAATAATAGCTCTGACAATCCTTCATCTGTGCCGGCTGTAATGCATAGAATTTAAAGTTCCAATTCCTGCATCGTTTCAATGAAATAATAAATGAGCCTTGTGGAGATTAGTTCCATCCTGAAGCTATGAAAGACATACTAAGAGGCCCAATTAATATCCTTATATCGTGCAGTCATTTCTTTGTTTGTTAGTAACAGCTGAGCATCTTTTTAAGAAATCTGAAGATCCTTCTTTATTTTAGAGAATCAAGTGAGCTCGTCCCTTTTTTAATGGCATTATTGCATCAGTAAATAAATATAAGAATTGCTGAACAATAAGATCTCGTGTACTCATAAGGACTCTTGTTTTCCATTCATAGAACTATGGTGTCACTGTCAGCATATTAATTTAAAAAACTTTTGAACATTTACAAAAGGACTCATATGCTCGCAAGGACTTTTAGCTTCATAATTAAATAAAGTTAAAATGTGATAAAGATGAGTAGTGTTTAAGTAGTCATAAATTAAGCAGTGTCTTCATGTGTTATGTGAAAATGTTAAGTGTAATATCAATAATTTATTTTTGATGGTACCATCATTGCCCATTATTATGGATTACTTCAAGAAATAAAAAAAAGTTGAATTCATCTAAGTGGTAAGTCAATTTCTTTTTTGTACTTTCCCTGGATTTTCACTTAAGTTTTTTTTTTTTTTTTTTTTTTCAATCTAAGGAATGATTCCAGCTGGCCAATGTTTTCTTCTTCTTCTTATTTTTTTTTTAAGTACTGCACAATTCAAAATGATCACTTTGCTTTTTTTCTTTTAATTTCTAATAGACCTCTAAGGAATTTGTAATTAAATACAGACTTATGTTTCTAGATCTAAAGTTTATCCATTTTATGTTTTATGACTGGATTTAAAATTGTCATTAAATTTACATTCATTTTTTTTTTTAAATCTTAGATTTGCAAACCCCTTTTTCTTAATTTTCCTAACCCAACCTCTTACACTCAGTTGGTATAGTATAAACACATTAAGCAAAAGAATACAGGTTCAAACACTGCATGATCATCACTTTACATTCTAGTAAAATTCTTTTTTCCATCAAAAATCTATAATAAACTTGTAGTCGAAACTGCTATTTTAATTATTCATTGCCATCCAGCAATTATACAGCTAAATAATAAATACATAAAAATTCATTTATAAGACTGTATTTAAATTTGCAGACAATTTCCAGCTTTCATATGAGCAAACAGTGACAGTAACCTATCAACCAGGTGGTTTAATTGCCACAGCATTCGCACTTAAAGCTAAAAGATAAGGTTTGAATCTTAGCCTAAATCCTTTTTGTTCTCTATTATATTATAATTTGTTTCTATTATATTATAATTTGTTCCTTTTTGTTCTTTTAGTCTTTCCAAGAAATAACTACAGTGTATTTAAAATGCATTTTAATAAATAATTATACATAAATTTCATTATATCTGTGTCATACAATAAAATTAAACTGCATAAAACTATAATACTTACACCTTCAGCAGCATCAATAAAAAGTATAATTCCATCACAAAGCCTAATAGCAGCTGTAACTTCATCGGAAAAATTTACATGACCTGTCAAATAAAAAAGTCCACATGATAGAATAAAAATAAAATCTCTGAATTTCAACCATAGATTATAGCATTTAATCTAAAAATATATAAATAAGTAAATTTATTTTCATAGCAAATTTAAAATATAATAACTTACAGCTAACTCTTAAAAAACAAACCTATAATGTTCTAGTATTCTTTGCAAATGATATGCAGTTATATCAAAGAACAACATATTACAGTACACTCCCGATTATCCGCGGTATTGGGTGGCGCGGCTACCGCGGATAATGAAAATCGCGGATAATCCGCAAAAATGTTGAAAATGGAAGAGAATAAAAGATAAAACAATTATAACATGAAAAATCAGTTTATGTAATACAGTATTACCATACTGTAAGACGTAAAATAATCTTACCTCTTAAAAAAGTCAGTCTTACACCCTCTTAAAAAAGTCAGTCACTTGTTTTTGTTTCTTGCTTTGGAAACATTTTTTCTTGATCCGCGATTGAATTTTGCGTAGCATAAGTTTTTCAGCCAACTGCGCGTCTTCGTCTTGTTCCTCTAAATAATGGAGCAGTCCGTCGACGTGTTGTAAAGCCTCTTCGTGTGTCATCCGCGCCTGTGCATTAGCATCTTCTTCTTCGCTCTCGTTTTGCCGCTCTTCTTCACTCTGAACCTCACCCATTGCTTTTTGAACGATTTCCTCATCCGACAACATTTCAAAGCCGGGATCGTTGCCGTCACACTCCAACCACTCTTTAATGTTCTCATCGTTGACGTTCTCACCACCAGGAACAGTTTTTACTAACTCGGCCAGCGTTGCAGTAGGCATGTCCACATCCTCCTCACCCTTGTCATTGTTGTCTTCATTTAGTTCAACTTTTTCTTCAATTTTGGGGAAGATTTTCCTCCATGACTTAATGAGGGTTGGTTGTTTTACTGATTCCCATGCAGACGCAATATCGTTGATGCTATCCAAGATTGTGTATTCTTTCCAAAACTGTTTAAAATCACAACCTTCTTCAATTTTGGTCATTAGAAGTTTGGTGTGGTATTGTCTCTTCACTGACGCAATCACTCCTTGGTCCATCGGTTGAATTAGAGCAGTAACATTAGGGGGGAGAAACATTGCAAAAAATTTGCCATCAGAAGACTTAAGCACACTTGCACTGGGATGAGAAGGTGCGTTGTCGATCAACAGCATCTCCTTTTCTGGCATTTTTTTTGCTTTGAGGTGTTTTCGCACTTCAACAACGAAGATCTTACCGAACCATTGTTTAAATATTGAATGATCCATCCATCCTCTTTTTCGATTGAAATAATCAACTGGCAAATTTTCTGCTCTAGTGCCTTTAAACGACCGCGGTTTTTTAGCCTTTCCAATGACAGCAAGCCTAAGCTTATGACTACCTGTAGCATTACTGCACGACATGATGGTGTATCTTTCTTTGCTACTTTTGTGTCCAGGCGCTTGACGTTCATATTCAAATGCTAACGTGCGGGTGGAAAGGCATTTCCAGTAGAGTCCAGACTCGTCAGCATTATAAATTTGTTCAAATGATAACTTCTCTTTTGACACTAATGCTCCAAATTCCTGTTGAAAATCGTCCGCTGATTGCTGGTCGCCACTAAGTTTTTCCCCATGAATTCCAATCTCACGAATTCCATGACGCTGCTTAAAACGAGTAAACCAGCCAGATGATGCATCAAATTTGCCTTCCATGCCTAACAAATCAAAAAATACTTTTGCCTTAGCCGCGATGATAGGACCGTTTACGGGAGTTCCCTCACTTCGCACCTGAGCTAACCACTCCGCCAAAGCCGTATCTAGTTCATCAAATGTAGACTTCTTCATAGTTTTTCGTTTTTTCATTCCGGAAGCACTGTCTGACATTGATGCAAAGTTCAGCAATTTTTCTTTGTTCTTTAAAATGTCACGTACTGTTGTTTCCCCGATTCCATAATCCAAACACATGTGCTTCCTTGAAGCGCCGTTTTCTAATTTTGAAATCATTTCCAGTTTTTGGGCAATCGTCAACACAACCTTCTTTCGCTTTTCAGCCATTTTAAATCCGCAACGAAAAATGTACCAAACCAGGCAACACAATCAATAAACACGATAAAAGACGAACAATACTGTTAAACATCGACCGGTCAGCGTCAGCACTCACTCAATACTGAAGTGTCAGATGAGAGGGGATAGTTTGGACACGTGAGTAGGCGGGGCCTACGGCTGTAGGCGAGAGAGAAAGAGGAGGGGAAAGGTGGGAGGGGGAGTTCAGCGACCTTGACGCGAACACCTGCAAATTGTCAGTGGCTCGGAGATAAAAATGCAGTACTAGATTGCGTGCCAGCCTATATCAACCCTTACATTGTTTATCCCTGCGAACGGGTTAGCTGCACCTGCTTTGTGCACGTGACTGTTTCGCATGTTTAAATGGAATTTATGTTTAGTAAAAACGGTCGAAAACTCATCTTAAATTGCGGAAATAAGTTCCATCTGAAGGATGGGAATGAAAAAAAAAAAAGTGTATATTTAGACTCGCGGATAATCGGGAGTGTACTGTATATTACAAATGAGCATTTTTACCAAAACAGGAAAGAATAATTTTTAGAAGATTAAGGAGAAAGAAAGAAAGAAATTGAAGCCTATTTTTGTTTTCTAAGTAACAGATATAAAATTCTGTTCAAAACAAAATTTAATATAGTACAACAGGACTTTTTTTTAGGTTATTCTTCCATATAAAGTTCCTATGATTAATGTGTTGTGCTCCTTAGAAATGGTTACTTCCTTTTTTGAAATTTTTTTTTAATTAGTCTAAATATACAAAAAGTGTTTTTTTTTTTTTTTTTTTCCTTTTTTAAGGATTTTTTACCTTAAATAATGAAGTTGCATTATTTAGCAATGGTCACCATATTCCTTTCTTAAAATTTCTTGTGCACATTTTCTCTCAATTTGGCTTTCAATAAATTTTTTATTAATTGCCAACAGAAAAAAAAAAAAAAAAAAAAAAAAAAAAAACTTTTTCAAGCTGTCTATTTTGTCTGAAAGCAATAGTCTTATTGTCTCAATAACATAAAACACCAGGTGCCAAACTAATTTGTAATGCAATTACATCTTAGTTAACAAAATAAATGATATTAAATAAAAATCTGGTGTGAAACAACCACATGACTTCCATTATCCACTATTACATGCATTATATGCACTTTTTAAAGATGATCAGAAGACATAAAATTGACTTAAATAAGTAGGCAGTTAAAAAAATTCCCTGATACACGTGTAAAGACATAAAACCAAATTTAACACAGGGAGTTAAAAAATAAGAAAAAATAAATTGGCAGGGCTATTTTTTGAAACACAAGTTTTCGAGATCTAAAACTGACCTACCTAATCAGGATGACTAGTAATTTTCCTATAATAAATATGCAATACATGAGAAGGGATATCTAAAATGGATTTATGTAAAAAATTTCAAGAAAATTGTTAGAGCCGTTTTTGAGGTACCAACTTTTATCAAAACTTGACATATTTAATTGTTGACCCAAAAACAACAATTACCAGGGCCCGCTTTACAATTTTGGCGGCCCTAGGCAATGAAGTTTTGGCGGCCCTCTCTATTAGATATTACGCCAGAGCAGCTTATAGATTTCATGTGACGGCAGGTAAATTTTCTATGATTCTGATCCCCACTCCTTCTCCAGAGAAAAGAAATTATACTAGAAAAAAGCTTTTGATTATAAGTTACTATATTAACACTCAACTTATGCTAATAATATAAATGAATATGAATTTAAATAACAATCGCATTTTTTATAAAAACTTAATTTAACCGTGCATTTTTATGAATAAGAAAAAGTTGAACCAAAAATTAGCTTTTTTGCCTGGCCATGCTAAACGTTCGATTGGGAAAACGCTTTAAAATTTCTGCCCATATGAATCTTCTGTACATAACAGATGACATCACATGTATTGACGCACTACAAGCTGTTTGATGAAAACTTTGAATAAAAGCAATTATAATGGAATCAAAAAGAAAATTTTTGCATGGCCAGATTAAAAAAAAAAAAAAAAGAGAAAAAAAAAAAAAAAGATGGGGAACAGAGATAATGGCAGAGAATGGAGAGACAGAAAGACAAAAAAGCAGACAAATAGACTAATTAAATTCATAACCACCCTTAAACATTGTTGGAAAGTATTAAAAATGCTTAACATAAACGGAAGTACAATTCCAGCAATTTCCAATTCTAGTCCTCAATGTATCTGAATATTTTTTGTGTGGCCTTCTAAATCTTAATGCTAATCATACTATGTTCCATAAAAATCAGTTTTTGGGGAATATGAATAATATAAATGTCAATTTCATTATGATTTTCGCAAAATAAAGGAATTAAAATGTGGTTTACAGAAATACTCTCATAGAATGCAATACCCTTGAATTCTTTCGGCTGTTGTCCCTGTACACAGGCCGGCGGTAGCACTTACCCTATTTTTAAAAGGGAACATCCCATAGTTAACTTGAATAACAAATATCAGTTTCCAGGAATTCTATGAACATTTATGGAGTTAAAGTGCAGACAAACACACAGTCAAACAAAGTCGTAACCAGAAAAGAATTTCGGAGAGGGTTCAGGATTTAGTACATAATATTGAGTGTTAAAAATGATGTATA
Source organism: Salticus scenicus (assembly GCA_963930645.1). Classification (NCBI taxonomy): domain Eukaryota; kingdom Metazoa; phylum Arthropoda; class Arachnida; order Araneae; family Salticidae; genus Salticus; species Salticus scenicus. The sequence goes on along the minus strand of OZ005652.1, from coordinate 58,706,092 downwards.
ATTCAAAAAACTTTCCACATATTTACAAAATTTCGGTGGGGGGCTTTGGCTACGGCCTTACAAACAAATCGAAGTTGTAAATATTTTTTAAAGATTGTTGGAAAGTGTTAAAATGCTTTCCCCTTTGCAATTGCTTGAACCTTTTCCTTACTGTAAATGGAAATTAAAAATTTCATAAAATTATTTCTTGGTGAATCGATTTATCATGTGAAGTTTTGTGTAGGCTATTATTAATTCCAAACTAATCACTTTCAAATACAATTACGAAGCCTTTTCATTCATAAAAGCATAACATAATTAGGTTTAGATATTCTTATTTAGATATGATGATACGAATCGTAGTAGCATTAACTTTTTCTGTAAAAAGCTGCCTTTTGCAGAAAAGGCTGCCTAAATCAATGCTTTAAGTGGATTTTTTAGACACGATAGTCGAGAAAAGGTTATCCATATTTAATTTACATTTACTATTATTTAGTTTTTAGTTTTAATTCATATATTTTATGTATTTTAAATTTATTCTTAAGATTTTCTGAAATCTGAACTATCTTATGACTTATCTATGAAACCTGCTTTTTCGAAAATGTATAAAAACTCTCGGGTATTTTTATTTAGGTATATAGAAATTGAGTATTATATTCTATCTTCTTATTCTTAGTTTTATTATTTAGTTAACTGTGGATGATATAAGAAGTTGGAATTTGAAGTTGAAGGCCATCATGTGAAACTGTATATCAAAGACTTTAGTGATGTTAAAAAAAAAGGGCTCTGACTTTTTCAGATCTAGTCTTCATTTGAATCATAATATAATTCAAAGCCTATATTTATTAAAAGTCAATATTTTAGTACTTTATGGTATTTTTACACAAAGTTAAAATCCTTAAAAAGGTTACTTTTAATCTACAAATGAATATACAAATATGCCTTAAAAAGAGAGAAAATTAAAAAAACGGTTTAGCTTTTTTCTTCCATCCTTAAAAAAAAAAAAAAAAGTTCTTGCATAGTAATCTAATATTTTTGGCGGCCTCACTTTTTCGGCGACCGCTTAGGTTCGCCTAATGGTAAAGCGGGCCCTGACAATTACATACAAAAGCATATCTAAAAGGGGGTTAATATGGGGAGTTTAAAGGAATTTTTAAAGAAATTCGCTTGGGAGGTCTCAAATTGAGCTACTTATACCGGACATCTATCAATTTTCCAGAACTAACCAATTAATTCATATGAAAGGTCAGTGTTTATATAGCAACTTTGAAGAAAATCGTTAAAGCCATTTTTGAGATACAGACTTATGGCCCCACTTCTGGTTTTCTAGTTTTCAACAAAAGTTGGAAAAATAATCTGTATACCAGACCTGCTTCGATTTTAAAGTTTTGTAATTCTATCTTTAATAGTTTAGTTTAGGAGTTACGATACTGAGAAGATTTTCTACATACATACACACAAACACATACACGCAGACTAACCAACAGCCAAAAACCTTTTTTTTGGACTCCCGAGACCAAAATCAGGCGAAATCTCAATATTGAATTCTTGGATCAAATACAATACTTCCATTATTTATGTTAATCAGGTAATGGAAATAAAAAATGCTATTGTCATCAAAAAATGAAAGAAACAAAAACAAACTAGCAAAAGAAAAGGCTTAATTTGATACAGCAAAATGTTATTTTTAATTAAGATGACAATAGACAAATGAAACAATATAAATAATATTTAAATTAATAATTCATAATACTATTATTTAATAAAATGAATAAGAAAAAAAAAATTCGATTACACTTACCTGGAGTGTCAAAAACATTCATCAGATATGATTTTCCTTTTAAGTCAGGTAAAACGAATGTGACAGGAGTGGCTTTTATGCTCACACCTCTCTAATAAAAAATAGTTTAAAATATATATATTAAAAGCACAAACTGATTTAAAACTTATATAAAATTACTCATAAAATAATAGGCAAACTTACTTCTTGTTCTGTATACAATGTGTCAGTATATCGAAGCTGAAAGATAAATAAAAAACTTAGATTAGTAAAATCATACATTTACAATTATACCATTACAATTACTACTACTACTGATAATAATAGTAACATACAATAACCATTTAATCTTTACTAAATATTCATATTACTCACATTGGATCCTTCTCGGGGTTTCATATCTGGATGGGTCTGTTCTATCAGACAATCTACAAAGGATGTCTAGATGATAAAAAAAAATTGGTATTAGGGTATGTGATTACATTATAAATTCAAATATTAAAAATAATAATAATAATTAAAATATAGTCGACTTGCATTATAATGACCCCATCGGGACGACTCAGTTTGGGTCGTTATACAAAATGGTCGCTATGTCAAATAAAGCGAAAATAATTTTTCAAATTATGCCTTTTTCATTAAATTTGGTTTGAAAATGGTTGCAAATGACATACTGCATGTAAAATATGAATTGTATTAGAATTTATAAGTTAAATAAAATTTTAAAATTAAAATCAATTAAAAATATTAACCAATGAAAAATATAATTTTCTCAAATTTGACGAAAATGAAAATAATGATTCCAGATAGCCATTTGAATTAATTATACAGTATATGTGTACCATAAAGTATACATGGTATCATAAAAATTTTAAATGAAAGAATAATTTTATTTTGATAAAATTTACATACAAAAAAAGAAGGTATGAATTGTGTAAATACTGTAGAAAAATCAAATTTTCCTATCTATTTATGAACAACTAATTACATGTTTAATATTTTATGAAGAAAGCAATAATCGAGTTTTGATGTAATTGAAAATTGTAAAGGAGCATTTTTTAAACGAATGGTGTTTTCAAATTATTCATTTCCATAATTTTGATTTTCAAAAGTATCCGAAAGTTTGTTACGTATTTTTGCAGCTCATTTTTGATTGTAGGATTACTAATTTTTGGAATATAATTGATGCTTTCGTTATTCTCTACGTTTAATATCCCTTTTGCCTTTCCACTGTCAATAATCTTTACGAGGAACATTCGATGAATTTTCTTCATACTCCCTGAATTTGAGAAAATCTGTTTGTTCAAAGTGATTTCTAATGGTTTCTTTGGAAATTTTTTACAAAACAGCTTATGTGGTTCGGACTGCAATTAAAAGGCTAACATCAAACTGCATCTCATTTTCCCAATGAAGTAAAATTCGTTGGATTTTCTCTCTCTTTTTTTTTTAAGTAAAGATCACATCTTAAACTATAAATTGAAGTAAGTACAGCTGTTTACTGGGTCGTTATATAAAGAGTGTTGTCTTTTCCTGGTCGTTATATCAAATATGAAATAACATTATCTTAATTGGAAGTCAATCGGGACTTTTCAAAAGGTCGCTATATCGAGCTTAGTCGTTATAACGCAATTCGACTGTATTTTCTATTTTATTTTTGATTATAATTTAATAAAATTTCAATCTTCAGTAGACATTAAAAGTATTGGAAATAAAAGAATACATTATACAAAATTTAAAGAAACCTGGAGAAATTCTGACAAACAGCTTTATTACATTACTAATAGGCTTTGCTCACTTTGCTGGCCACTATATTTGAAGAAAACTCTTTTTTATATCGCTTTATAAACAAAAGAAAAAACTGAAGTTGCTCAAAAGCTTGCTTCGGGTGCCCGCTGCCTTCGGCAGTGAGTTACTCATCCTCACAGTTCAGGTGCCTGTCCCTATTGCCTGCGACAATGGCTTTCCAGTAAGGATGCTTATTAGATGACAGTTTCGAAACAGACAGTATCGAAAAAATTGACGTATCCCTTTTATACCTGAATCCCAGTTACATATGAACAACACTATATATGGTGTACAGCAGGGTCCGAAATTTCATCATAGATTACACTCGCCGAAAAAAAAAGTTACTCGCCACAAAATATGATTAACTTATTTTATTTTTTAAATATAAGGTGACCAGAATTTTTTATTGGTAAAAGAGGAGAAATTAGACAATGTCTTTTATTTTATAAGAAAATAGAAGACATTCCCTTTTGAAAAAGAGTTCATTTTAGAGGACACAAAATTTGAATGAAAATTATTATAAAAGCCGATTCAAAAGCTACTTTCACAAGTGATGAAAACATTTTTATCTCAAATTATGAATTTGGATCAGTACACCTTAATTTAAATTAATAATATAGGATACGAGAGGAAAAATCCCTAATTTTTATAGGTGTCACTAGACAATATAGATCTTTTTTTTTTATTATTATTATTAATGTTTGCCCCAGGAGCAGAATTATATCCGATGTTCTGCAACAAGACATTAAAATTTGCAGATGTTCTGCAGGTATTTTGTCCAAATTTGTCAAAGCACAGTAAAATGCAAAATAAGCATAAAAATAATACTTATTAGCAAAATATTTATTTATTACGCATTTATAATAAAACATAATTTAAAACTTTTATAATCTAAAAGTGAGGAATACACCCAGAATTTGCAATTTTTTCAATGGCTTTTGACACTAATATTGTCTCATTAATGTGGATATACTACTTACAAAATGTTTATAAATTTTGTCTATACATTGAAATAATGACTGTTTCCAGCAATTTTCTAGTATGCTAACAGATTTACAGGTCAGTTGAACATATCTAGGTTTTATTAATGTTGGCTGTATCAACATCATCAGTTAGGGGCTAGATGAAATGTTCTGCAAAAGCCGCAATTGTTCTGTGACGTATGTCACAGTTTTAAGCACTTTCTGCTTCTGGGATGTTTGCTATGGATAAAAACATTTTTTTTTTTTTTTGTAGTACTTTCATGTAGTTACATAAAAAAAAGTTGGTAGACATTTTTTTTTTTTAATTAAAATCATAATTATCAAAGAAAAAATAAAATTAATATTCGGCGGATGAAACAATTTCTTTTAACGAATAGTCATTCTTTATCAACATTTTATAAAAGTTCTCACAAGTATAACCTAAATTAGTCTTAGTAGTTAATAAGTTTTTTAAGTAGGTATATAACAGGGATTACCCATGTTGACATTTTGTTCATTGAAGAAAACAGTCGCGTTGTGAGAGCGTTTTTGGAAGACATAAAATGAATTCAACTAACTTTTGTGAATTTTTGTGAGGTGGTGGTAGTGTTATCATTAAGGCCAACTGTCTGCACTAGGGCTCTAAGCCTGAGTAGGAGAGTTCCCTGTGGGGTCTTTCTAAGAGGTCGTAGCACATATTTATACTACTTTCGGAGAAAATCATGTAAAACTCCCAATGGTTAAGCCAACGAGCGTGACAGAGTATCGAACCCAGCGCCTCACGTATACCAGCTTCGATAACAGAAGCTCTCAGTCACTGGTGGGCCTATTTTTATGAGGAATATTACTCATGCAAAAGCGAGAAAACATGTCAACCCACCGCAAACAAACCGGAGCACGACCTTCTTAATGATTTCATGACAATTTTAATAGTGACTTCGTGTTCTGGATCAAAGAACTGTACAAATATAGGAAATACTTTTATTTCTTTGTGATTCGAAGAATCTGAATAGATGTAAACCATAATATGCATTGGCAAGTTTATTAGAAAACTGCTCTTTTGCAAACCTAATGCAGAAAAAATTTAGTGTTCCCCGTTCAATACAGCCGACAGTCGATTAAGCTTTCCAGTTTTGCAAAATTTTTGAAATTAAGGAGTAAATCTTTTTCATTGGGAAAAGAAGACAGAGGAAGAAAATCATTAAAAAGAGGACTTTTTAGTCATGTAATTTTTTTTTTTTGTTTAAGAGAGCAAAGTGTTGAAAAAGAAGACTGTCCTCTTAAAAAGAGGATGTCTGGTCACCTTACCTAAAAATTAGGATGATTTTACGTTTTTAAATCAATATATATATATACTAGCAGGCTACGCCCGCTTGGCTGGTCACTATTTTTAAATGAATCATTATAATTAATGAATTCTCAAAATTGCATTAACATTTATCACATGTAAAAAAAAAAAAAAAAAAAAAACTGTGATCGGGAAAAATGTCGCACCGGGTCCCCACTGCCTTCGGCAGCATAGACCCGTGCGCGATGTGCACACGCGAATGCATATATATGAGCGCCCTAATAATTTTACAATTTCGAAAATATCCGCAATCGATTTGTAAGTATCAAAAACCTCTATGCACCAGTTTTGAATGATCTATCTCCATTTATATTTTTTTACCCTTCCGCTCCCTCCCCCCTTCCCGCCCCTACCAATAATTTTAAAAATTTAAAAATATCCGCAATCGATTTGTAGGTATCGAAAACCTCGATGTACCAATTTTGAATGATCTAACTCTATTGTTTTTTTGCCCCTCTGTCCCCCCCCTCCCTTCTAATAACTTAACACTTTCAAAAATATCCCCATTCGATTTGTAGGCCTCTAAAACCTATCTGTACCAATTTTGAATGGCCTAACTGTATTTCTATTTGTTTTTGCCCATAGCCCCCCCTTACCGCCCCTCCTAATAATTTTACAAATTCGAAAACATCCACAATCGATTTGTAAGTATCGAAAACCTCTATATACCAATTTTGAACAATCTGTTTTTTTTTTTTTGCCCCTCCCCCTTCTCGTCCCTCCTACTAACTTTACACTTTCGAAACTATCCCCATTCGACTTGCAGGCCTTTAAAACCTGTCTGTACCAGTTTTGAATGGCCTAACTGTATTTCTATTTGTTTTTGCCCATAGCCCCCCCTTTACCGCCCCTCCTAATAATTTTACAAATTCGAAAACATCCACAATCGATTTGTAAGTATCGAAAACCTCTATATACCAATTTTGAACAATCTGTTTTTTTTTTTTTTTGCCCCTCCCCCTCTCCCCTCCCCCTTCTCGGCCCTCCTAATAACTTTACACAATCGAAAATATCCCCATTCGACTTGCAGGCCTCTTGAACCTATCTGTACCAATTTTGAACGACCTAACTGTATTTCTAATTGTTTTTGCCCCATAGCCCCCCCCTTACCGCCCCACCCCCTACACGCCCCTCCTAATAATTTTACAAATTCAAAATCATCCGCAATCGATTTGTAAGTATCGAAAACCTCTATGTACCAATTTTGAACGATCTGACCCTATTTTTATTTTTTTGCCCCCCCCCTCCCCCTTCTCGCCCCTCCTAATAACTTTACACAATCGAAAATATCCCCATTCGACTTGCAGGCCTCTTAAACCTATCTGTACCAATTTTGAATGGCCTAACTGTATTTCTATTTGTTTTTGCTCCATAGCCCCCCACCCCCCACCCCCCTCCTAATATTATTTCAAATTCAAAAATATCCGCAATCGATTTGTAAGTATCGAAAACCTCTATGTACCAATTTTGAACGATCTGACACTATTTTTATTTTTTTTGCCCCTCCTCCCCCCCCTTTTTCTAATAACTTCACACAATCGAAAATATCCCCATTCGACTTGCAGGCCTTTAAAACCTATCTGTACCAATTTTGAACAGCCTAACTGTATTTCTATTTGTTTTTGCTCCATAGCCCCCCCCCTTGCTGCCCCACCTGGGGGCTGAATTTCTAAAATTCCAGAAATTGGTTTTTAGATAGTTGCATTAGCTATATTTTAGAGCAAAAATTTCACGTATATCTATTTTTTTTTTGTTTGAGATATATAGGATTATGCGAAATCACGTTTTACGCATGTGAAATCACGTTTTGCCCGCCCCCCCCCCCTGGGGACCGAATTTCAAAAATTCCAGAAACCGATTTTTAGACATTTGTATTAGCTATATTTAAAAGCAAAAATTTTACGGATATTTGTTTTTTTGTTTGAGATATGAAGGATTTTGTGAAAGTACGTTTTGCCCCCCCCCCCCCCCCTTGGGAGGCAAATTTTATAAAATCGCTTGCGGCGTTGTCTTTCTTGGGTCGTAAACATTAACCGTGGCAAATTTGGTCCCGCTCAGTGAAACGGCCTAAGATTCTATAGCGGACACACACACACATAGACTCTGCTCTTTTATATATATATATATCTTATACTATTAAGTGAGCAATATTTCACTGTTCTCGAAAACGGTAGCTCGGACAGTCACGAGATTTAAGACAAAGGTGCCCCTCAAAGGATAATTGTGCACATCAAAGTCAGAATTTTGAATTTCTGTTTAGTTTTCTTTTAATTAATAAAAATATGAAAATAATAAGCTAATAATAGCAAAAAATTAGCCATTTAAATTTAATTGTTGCCAACAAAAAATAAATAAATACAAGTTTTTTTTTTTTTTTTCAACAGGAAAATAAATACATTTATCTAAACATGAACAATACTACACACTACTGATTGCAGAGCTTCCAAATTTGGCATATAGGTACCTGGGACCCTGCAAGTGTGCACCTCATCGAGATTTTTTCGAATTTCGAATTTGAATTTTTTAAATTAATGTTTGTTCGATTTTAAACATTGGCTTTTATGTTTCATTTTTCATGAATTTATTCTTCGATTGTAATCGTCTGCGTATCTTAGCAACGGCTATATTATGCAATTTATTTTTTATTTAATACATTTATTGAAAATAAAATGGTAATGCAGTAGAAAAAATTAAATATATTAAATTAAAAATTTAAAAACGTATTTATAACAGTTATGTTTATGTATAATTTTTGTAGTAGAACAACAATTATTTTTCATTTGTTAATTTAATTTCTTTAAAAGTTTTTTTTTTTCTAATTTATAGTATTTGTCAGGAAATAATGGTAGTATATAGTAGAAAGGATTAAACTGATTGGAATTTATTTGTTTTTTATGTATTTAATTCATTCTAAAAGAAAATCTACTTTTTATTTTATTTCATTATATTGGTCGGAATCAAATTGTAATACAGTGTAAATAGCATGAGCAATAAAATACTTGGTTCAAAAACTAAAATATTTAATAGACGCTGAGATACAGTTATCTTTAAAATCGTAGTTCTTAAATAATGGCAGACCCACCTATCGTCAATAAATACCCATATTGAAATACATAGGAAAGAGATTTCTGCAGGCAGTGGGGACCTACTCCCGATACAGTGCGGGCAGAGAAAGAGCTGCCGTAGTCAGTGAGTACCCGATGCGAGGTCTAGAGCGATTCCAATGTAATTATTTTAGTTTTTATTTATAACGTGATGGGGTGAAAAATAAATAATGATCCAATTCTTTTGGAGATTCATTTAAATATAGTGGCCAGCGAAGCGGGCGTAGCCTGCTAGTATGTATATATATATATATATATATATATATATATATATATTTATTTATTTTTATTTTTTTGTAGCACCTATACTGTAAGAATTCTATCTACATTTAGACCGGAATTTTACTCGCCACAGTAAAATTTCCACTCGCCAATGACGAGTTGGCGAGCGGAAATTTTGCGCCCTGGTGAACATAATATTTGCTTACACATTATTTCCTATATTCATTTGATCAACCGTAAAATGACAGCAATTTCACTCCAAATATAATATTGCAATATGCTATGATCGGCTACGATTATCGCATTAGACAATTGAATTTTTGTGGTTATATATACTTCATGATTAGTTAATAGTAGTTGGTATTTAGAAAAAAAGATAAATAAATATGTAAACCTGACAATGGTACAGCCTTAATATAATTCCCCTTGGCGACTTTTGAATACTTGTCGCCATTTTAAACAAAAATACATAATTTATGCGATTATTGTTTCTGTTTCTTTCTTTCTTTTTTTTTCTTAAATATTTTATAATTAATTTATATTTTTGATGTGCTACTTGGCATAAAGTGGATGTCATGAAAGTCCTCAGTGAAAAATGTCCAATCTACTTCAGCATAAAAATTTTGCCCAGAATTATCAATAAGTAAAGCTCTTTAATATCATGCTGAATTAGCTTTCCTGCCAACTATGATTCACCTGTGCCAAAAACATACTATTTAAAAAAAAAAAAAAAAAAAAAAAAAAAAAAAAACTAGTATGTTGTGGTCACAACAAGACTTTCTTCTATATTCTCCTATAAAAATTTACTAAGTGCAAATAACATTAAAACTATTATTTATTAAAATTATTAACATGATGAATACAAATGATTTTTATTGTCGAGGAAACTAACACTAAATATCTAAAGAAAGAAAGTTTTAATGTCTATAAATAATATCGTAAAAAATGTATTTTTATAATAGTTATCTCACATATCAAGTTTCGTACAGTTATATGCAATAGAAGTTGAGATATAGCCTTATCTTTATCAAGGAAATCCGCAGTATAGCAGCACCACCTATTGGCTGATAAGCATCCAAATTGAATCAGCATATTGTCTCATAATGGCCTTCTTACATATCATGTTTTGTTTGATGATATGAAATAGAACTTGAGATATAGCCTTCCCTAAAATTGCGGAAATCAGATTTTCTGACAGAAGGAAATGTTCAACGCACAAAATAGGTGATAGTCAGTTAGTGCCAAGTCAGTTGAATAGGGAGAGTGGGGTAAAACCTCCCAACCAAAGCCCAGTAACTTTTGGCGCATGATGACAGCAGCATGATGCCTGGTGTTATCGTGATGAAGAATAACACTGCAATGATTGATGAGACCTGGCCACTTTGCTACCATATTTGAATGCAGCCTGTCTAACTGTAGATAGTAGAAGGCATCATTGATGGTTTGGTTGAGTGGCAGGACCTCCTAGTGAACTATTCCCTGCACATCCCACCACACACTCAATAACACCTTCTTGGGATGAAGTTCAGCTTTCGAAGTTGATGCAGGCAGATCAGAAGAGTCCAACGGCACTTTATGTTACGGTACATAACCCACTTCTCATCTCCTGTCACAATTCGTGTCAAGAATGGGTCATTTTTGTACTGGGAAAACAACGAAACACAGGTGGCGATTCAGTCATCTTGTTGATTAGCTATCAGATTAGTGGAATCCAACAATTCAACTTTCTCATAAAACCCAACTTAACCAGCCGTCTCTTGACCATTGTCCGGTGTACGTTGAAAGTCTCCGCTAATTCTTGTATGGTTGGGTTAGGTTGTTCCTTATGGCTTGGTCAATATCGTCTCTCCAACGTGTGATGGCCGTCCATTCCTAGCCTGATCTTGGCAGCTTATGTCTCCTTCTCTAAATTTATGAAACCATCGACGACATGTGCTTTCTTTTATTGCATCCTCCCCATAAACTTGACAAACATTGCAACATGCTGCAGCTGCCATACTCTTTTTATTGAACTAGTATAACAAACAATGTCTTCTATGCTCCTTCTCGCTCTCCATGTTACACTCTTTGATATTATTTTTTAGATCATTAACTTTGTGAGGCACGATGCATTTATATGTGAGGCATCCACACCTTTGATTGGCCGATGATTTGCATCATTACAATGTCATGTAAAACATCAATTCCATTGCAAATTTGCATATCCAAAAACAGGTAGAACTTTCACACTCACCAAATATATATACAAATCTTGCTTGCTTAATAGTATAAGATGAGCATGAAGCACAGAAAAAATTCTCATGAAAAAACAATAAAAGTAATGAAGGGTCTGAAATCATAAAGCCTGTAAAATGCTCTAAAATGCTGCACCCCCAGTGGTAGAAAGTTTTGTAGCTGTCTACGACAGGCTTTTGAAATTTCATATCTGTCTGTGAAATTTGCGTGTAATCAGGGGTGAAAATGGCTTACACTCAAAAAGCCTGAAAGCTGGTAGCAGCAATCTTGGGGGGGAAGCATAACAACAGTGGTGATCTCATGCAACAATACACAAATACAAAACAATTTTTTATGACTGCAGACAAAGACTGTCCGAAAGTTGCGAGCAATTTTTTTATTAGTACAGACAAAGAGTGTTCGAAAGTTGCAGACTAATTTTTTTATTAGTTCAGTGCAGACAAACTGTCTGCAAGCCATTTTTCTGTGTTCACGACTATGTTGCTGTGTCGCGATGTTTCTGCCACTGGGGCTGCACCAAATAAAATATATATTAATTTAGACTTTTTATACGTAAAATTATAATTTCAGAAACAATTTATTAGAAAAAATAACAGTCTATTTCACAGACTTTAACTAAAATCTATATGAAAAGAAGAATCATGTGTGATCTGGAGCTCAGTACACTATTCACAGAGCTGCGAAGCTTAAAAGAGACGTAGCTTGAAGCATGCAAAAATTCATCAAGATTTTTTCAATTTTCTTTCTTTTTTTTTTATGATTTTTCCAATAGGGGTTGGTTGTTTTTTCAAGTTGAGGTATTTTAAACAAATAAAGAAATTGAGCAAATTTTTTCTTGTTCCTGATACTGTCAAACTGAATCAGTTTAATATTATATTCTGATCCCTGCTGGAAGTTTAAATAATGTTAATGATGTATTCATTAACCTTATTTATTAAATTTTCTAAAAATTCTTATTAAAACAAACTATTTTTGTGCCATTTTCTTTTCATTTAAAAATATAAAATGTGTTAAAAAAAAAAAAAAACTGATTTGTTGTTTTAAAAAAATGAAGCTGTATTATTTTCTTAACAAGTGCTGTAATTATAAATAAAAATTTAGGTAAAAAAAACATTTTTTAAGATTAGAAGCTTGTTATTGTGAAGCCCTAAAAAGTATAAAATAAAAAATTATTGAGGTGAAGACATGCTTATAAAGAAAAGAAAGTTTGAACACTAATGAAATTTTAGAGAAAAATATAGATATTTCCCTTTTGCAAGAGATGAAAATTTTTAAATATTCAAAATATTTTAAAAAGCATACGAGACTAATATTCTCTGTTATTAGTTTTATGCATAATTATTCATTAAGCCATAAATTTCAAAGGTCTCGAAAGCTTTTTAAAATATTTTGAATATTTAAAAATTTTCATCTCTTGCAAACGGTAAATATCTATATTTTTCTTTGAAATTTCATTAGTGTTAAAACTTTCATTTCTTTATAGCATGTCTTTACTCTCATTATTTTTTTTATTTTATGCTTTTTTATTTTGTGATTTTTAGTTATAAATAAAGCTTCTTAAAAATCTAATAAAAATTTCTTAGGATACTGTGTAGACAACTAAAAATTTTCTTTTAGATACTGGCTTTTTTTTTTTTTTTTTTTGTTATTATCTGAAAAATAAAAATAATAAAAATAAATAAAAAGTAGCACATCGGCCTTCAAGGTTTGAATCCACAACCAACGCGTTATCAGCATGACATTCTAACCAAAAGTCAAAGAACAGTCAAAAAAGTCATAGAACATACTAGAAAATTCTAAGTAAATGCAAAAAAATATTGCTCTTGGATGCTTTTCAAAATACTTTGAATATTTAAGAATTTTTATCTCATGTAAAAGTTAAATATCTACATTTCTTCTTTAAAATTTTCTTATTGTTGGAACTTTTTTTTTTTTTTTATAACATTTCACTGCAAGAATAAAATTTTATTTTATGCTTTTTAAAGTTCCACAGTAAAAAAATTTACAGCGTTTTTTTTTTTTTTTAGTTATTAAAAAAGAAAGCTTCTTTAAAAAAAAAACTAATCAAAATTTATTAGAATACTGTGTAGGCCATGAAAGTTTTTTTTTTTTTTTTTTTTTTAACAAATAACATCTTTTTTATCAATTATCTACAAAAAAAATAACACGTCGGCTTTGAACCACCACTATTGTGTTATTAACATGACACTTTAACCAACTAAGCCACTGAACAATGTAAAAATTCCTTACATTTACTTTAAAGTGGAAGCGCTTTGTTTTTTTAGCATAACATGAAGATGTGATGACAAAATTCAATTTAAAAAAATAAGAAGTTTCTAAAAAAATATTTATTTATGCATTTTTTACTTAAAAATTTTAATTTGGTGCTTTTTTTTTATTATCAGAAATATCTTGTGATTTTTAATATCTAAAAAAAAAATGTTTCTTAAAAAAACGCCTCAAATAATTCTTAGGATACTGTGTAAGCAACGAAAAATTTTCTTTTATCAATTAACACCTTTTCCACTAATTATCTGCAAAATTAACACACTGGACTTTCCGAGGACCGAACTCTCAACCTCCGTGTTATTAATGTGATGCTCTAACCAACTGAACGAAGGAGCGACAAACGGATTGGTTTATATTTACTTTAAAATGAAGGCGCCTTGTTTACTAGTGTGACACGAAGACACAATCAGAAAGTCAATTTCATATAAAAAGCTTCTAAAAAGCACCATAGAACTGGCATTTAAAAGTAATAAGTACAAAACTTTTAGCATTTTATCATGTTTATTCAAAGTTTTATACTTATAACAATTACTCTAGTCTTCTCATTATTTTAAACATAAAATTCTTTCAGTTATACCTCAGTTAGAAGTTATGATATTATTTAGTTTACGTGTTTCATTTTCTTAAATTCTATTCAAATTGGGCTGTTTATTTATTCTTTTATTTACAAGTTGTTCTACCTGCTCTTTGCACGGAAAATGTATTATTACATTATATTAGAAATTTTTTATTCTAAGATACTTGAAGCTTATCATGCAAATACATACAGAGAATTAATTATTAAAATTAATAAACAAAATTTATTTATTTATTTATTTATTTGTATATATACTACTTTCAATTTACACATAATTTTGTGTACTTATTTTAATCCAAAATCACTCCTCTCCTCTCGTCACTTTCTAAAAAACACAATTTCTATTTGACGAACAAGCATGACTATTAGTTATAATAATACAAATATTTAAATTTTATTTTAACATTTTTCTTTAATTTAGAAAGAGAATATTCTCAGTTTAGTTACATAAAAATACAGACCTTGCCATGATGAAGATGTCCAATTATAGCAACATTACGAATCAAATCAGTATTGTCCATTAAATCAGCCAAAAACCTGTAGAATTAAAAATGGCATTTGACATTATAGAAAGGTAAATTTCATTATACGAATACATAATCAATAATCATACGTTATATCATGATTATTTGCATGAGTGACTCTCTGCAAATAGGCAAAAATGATGACAATGGAGGATATTTAAAATGTTTGAACAAAAGAATTAATTAATTTTATATATTCAGCATGTAATAAAATCTGGTTTTATTATATTTATTGATAAATTTGAAACATTAGTTGAAAAACTGAATATATTTTTTTAATTTTAAAAACGGTAAAGTAATTATTCCTTCACATGCAACCATTAATTAACCATTATGTTAAAAATTTTTAGCATTCACACATAAAAATATCTCTAAACAATTGCCTTATTAATGAATCAACAATATAATACCTAAATATATTTAGAATATAATGTTAAACTATAATAATGTAAAATTAAGAGAGTGGGAGAATTAAAAATTAGTTTGTAAACAGCATTTTACAACTTTCAATTTTTTTTTTTTTTTTTTTCTTTTTTGAGTAATTATTATTAAGTTTTAGTAATATTTGAGAAATTTTAATATACATACTATACTATTGACATACTGTTATATGTCAATGTATATATATGCAAATTTTCTTTTAAATGTATTTAATGTACATATGTGAATTTTATTGAATCTACTGATGAATTAAAAAAAAAAAAAAAAGTTTATATTGATTGAAATAGAAATTAATGTAATATTCTTGTTATTTATAATTTTTCATACACATTTTGCACAATCATTTTTTTTTTTTTAATAATTGTCATTTATTAAACAAAATTATATCACAATACTTCCTATTTAATTTTTTAGTTAGACTTTACATCTAAACTTATGCCAAATAGTGTTCTCGAAATAATAGGTATAAAATAATAATAATAATATATCAACATCCCTGTAACTTACTCTAAATTATACTTTGTGTTTGGCAAATCCTGCTCAGTGTGGGCAAACTTTTTTCTTTTCACAGGAGCGATAATTGGTTCTGAAATCATTCAATAATTTACAAAATTAATAAATCTGTTACAAAATAAAACATATTTAAATAAACACTAATTATTAATAAAAATCACAAATAAATTTATCTATGATGAACAAACCTGTCAAAGCTTGTGTGTCTTCTTCTTGAACAATTGTTTCAACATCTGGACCATATACTTCTTCTGCAGAGGGATAATATTTTTTGTCTTCATGTAAAACTATTGGCATCAGTTGAACTTCGACTTCCTCACGTCCTTCTTCCATAGTTTCATCCTGAAGAGAAAATTTTAAAAAGTTCAACAGGATTTATTTTCTTAATAGAATATGTTATTTACAGGGTTGCCACAAAAGAAATGTAACAAAAATAGTTGCTTTAGTAGCCTAGATGCATTAAAATAGTTGCCTAAATAGTAGCCTAGTGACCAAAAAATATCACATGGGATCTATATATTAATAGCCTAGCATAAAATTTGTTGTCCCTTTTTAACATATTAATTATGGGAGTAGAGGGTTGAAAATGGTATCATTCGAAAGGTGTGGTTAGCCGGAAGGTGCGAATACAAATATTATTTTCTTACGATGTCAAGAAGGTATTTAAAAATACATTTATTTTTTATGCATTTCCCCCCATTTTTCCCTTTTATACACGTATTCCTTCACATTAAAAAATACCTAAAAGTAGAAAGTTGTTAAATCTGGTAATTTCATAAAGCTCAAATAAAACCATAGACACAGTAATTTGTATAATGTAGCATCACTATACGCAAGCGAAGTGATGACGTCACTGTCTGTCCATGGAGCCATGTAAAAGATTTTCTATGTTAATTGTCCATTGAATTTTTTGTAAAAAATTATTAAAAAATAACGGAAATTATCTGCCGATTTTAATTCCGATATTTGGGTATAGTTATACATAAGTTACTGTCTACATGTGTTTGATTGAGTTATTTTTTCTGTAAAATTGATAACATTTTAATTTAAAATCACAAAACTCCAGAAAAAAAATGGCAAACTTCCAGTTTCGAATGTAAACATAAACATTTCATTTCAAAGGGTGTAATTTAAACAATAAATATTCAACTAATATACTAAATAAAAGGAAAATGGATTTGTTACTAACTGCTGCATGCATAAGTAGACGATACGGAAAAAATTCCGATTTCCGTTTTTTGCTGAATTTACATGTTTTGAGCTTTCTTTACGTTTCAATTAACTGAAATTGGCTACTTATTTTTTAAAAAAGGGTCTTTATTGCTAGCTTTTGTGGGTAGAAGAAGCAAGTAGAAGATACATAAAAACTTTTGATTTCCGGTTTTCGATGAATTTACACGTTTTGAGATTTCCTTGCATTTTAATTAAGTGAAATTAGTGAAATTGACTACTTATTTTTATTTTTTAAAAAGTGGATTTATTATTCTTTCCTCTGCATATATAAGTAGAAAATATAAGATTCAGAAATGTTTTAGATTTTCGGCTTTCGATAAAGTTACACGTTTTGAAATTTCCCGAACTCAATTCGACCATTTTTGAAAAATATCTTTTTTTTTTTTTTGTTCAAACACTGTACTTTATGAACCAATCGAATTAATTTAACAGAATTTGATACTTGGTTGGACCTTGGTCTGACATGGTACCTATTAGCTTCTGGGCTGTATCGCACAACAAGGGGCGTTTTCCCGTTGCGATTTTCCCTCATTTCAGGAAAGGCTAACATCTACAGAGAGAAATAGTTATATTAAGTAAAACTCTGCTGATTCAGTTAGAGTGAATATTGGCAAACAATTGCCGCAGCTGTGTTGCAATTGCATTCCGTTTAGGACAAGGCAATAACTTTGCTTTGCCTCGCTTTGCAAAAAAAATGGTCGAGTTTCGACCACTGGGCGATACTAGTAAGCTTAAATATCACATGCTAACGATCATTAAAGGATAAAAAACATTTGCATTTTCTTACTATTCAATATAAATATAACACAAAAAAAAAAAAAAAAAAAAAAAACTTCTGAATATGAAAACTGAATTGATAATAATAATAATAAAAAAATAGGCAATGAGTCATTTTGGAAACAAATTTTCTTACAGAATAACATGGGATTTGGTTGTTGAAAAGATTAAGTATTGTCCGCTCTTAAGAGCTTTTCTTTTTTTGCTGTATTCTTCCTTTTCTGATTTACTAAAGAGCTTTCTTTTATAATTTTGTTATTTTTTCTTAGATGAAATCAGGGTAAGGAAGGACATAACAGGTCACAGGAGTGTACTAGTAGTCATTTGCAATAAGCAAATTGGCCAGCTTAATAGGCACATATGTCATGTTTGGTGCTATTTCTACATTCTCATTGGATGTTCTACCTGTTTTAAGGTCAACATCAGGGATATACCATACTTTAAGGTGGTTAAAAAAAAAAAAATAAATAAATAAATAAGGAGTGAAAAGGTTAAGATATGGGATTCTTTATAAAATGCATAGAAAACATTTCTTTCTGAATAATTTTGCTGATATTTCTGGAAGAATTTTGCAAAAGGTGAAAAATACAGCCTCCCAATAGTTGCCTTTTTGTGAAAATAGTTGCTTTTTCAAGCTTTTTGGGTCAAAAAAGTTGCTGTAGTCTCCTCAGGCTGCAAATAGTTGCCTTTTAGTAGCCTGTGGCAACCCTGTATTTAGAAGTGGGTATACATGGATGGCGACATTATTGGAATTGTGTATAACAATTTTTTTTTTTTTTTTTTTTTTAATTCTCTCTTTTATTGCATTTGGACATACAAAAAGTCTTACGCAAAACCTTCACTCACACAGAATGGATATTCTTAAATTTAATGCTATCAGCATGTTATCATATTTTTCCTGAATTGGCTTAAAAATTTCACTATTAATTTCTTTCAGGGTTAAAAAATTTATAAGCTGCACTACACCATACCCTCCCAAGAATGTGCACAGCTTAGAGCCAGACACAGTACAGATTTTAGAATTTTGTGAATTTTAATTGTTTTCCTTCATTTCTAAATTAGAATTTTAATGCTATAATGCATAAAAATGATAGTAAGTACATATAAGTAATCATATAAAATATTAAAAATCAATAAATGAATAAATTAAGGCAATTAGAGTAATAAATGTAGAAAAAAACATAAAAGATTTATATATATTTATATATATTTATAGTATTCAATTAACAAATTTAAATTTGGCCTATAAAAGCAAAATATAATATTTAAGTACATAAACATCTAACCCAACATAAACTTGTATTATAAATTTTTACAATTATTTTTCTTTTGATTATTCATTTTTGCTTAGAAATATTTTCTTGCAGTCTATGAATAGTCATCATTTTTTCTTTAGACGCAAATATTGTTAAATTAAAAACCAATTAAACATTTATTTTCAAGACCTGAATCTCATTTAAAATTAACTTTCTTTATTTCATTAGCTTCAGTTTCTAAAGAAAAGCCATTAAAATCTGTGATATTTTTCCCTTGAAAACTACTATAACTTTCACTGTTTTACAATGGCTCTGATAAACAGATATTTAGAAATCTACTGCATTACCTTGCCATACATAACTAGACATTTTCAGTTTTAGATGTCTTGAAGATAACATATAGTATTACCATTAACTCACACAAAATAAAAATTTGTATAAAATCCCTTATAGATTTAGCTCCCTAATTCATTTTGCGAGCAACTGATATTCCACTCATCTATCAATGATAACTTTATTTTTTTATTTTTATAGTATTTCTTTGGATTTATTAATAGTTCATTTAACTATTAAATTATACAAAAGAATTTTTGTTATCATTTGTTTATGCACAATTCCATATTATTTAGTAAATTTAAAATTTTATATTCTGATTGCAGTATATGATTTCTACTGCAGTATTTCAAGTTTTTTTTATAAATGATATTGCCTTGATTTAAAAACCCTGCATATTGTAAACAAACAAAAACAAAACATATGAAAAGTTATTTTTATAAATAAACCTTTATATTTCGATGTACCTGCAAATCTTGTATAAATGAATATAGATAATTAAGAGTAGCAAGATAATAATATGCTACAGCTGCAATACATTTCAAGCATTTTTTACAGGATGATTCCAAACATTTTTAAATGTTATTAGTCTTCTTTTTAGCCTTCGGAACAAAACTTTTATCGAAATGCATAAAATATAACATTCTTTAAATCCCTGAAATTTCAGGATAATTTGTCAAATATTTTTAAAAATATTTGACAATACATGTAAAATTGGAAATGTTATGCCAAGCATTTATAGCAAGGTATAGTGTATCTTACTTAGTTTAGCTGATGATATCTGATTTATGGATTTATAATAGTAGCTATCTCATGACAACAGAACTTAGCAATGAACAATCATTAACCTTCTTGATTTCAAATCCTATATTCCCAGGTTCAATTCCAGTTTCCCTGCATTAGCATGTCACCTAATATTGATGACCTAAATATGTTGAATATGAAAAAAATTCCCCATTCTAAGACTACAGATAGCAGTATCAGATAAATCTCTGATGAAACCATGGGGAAGGGATGGGAGGATAATCACCCCTCCCCTTGATCCAAACTGGAATAGATCCCAGTTCTAAACATCTGCGTGTGTTTAAAATTTCAAGCCCACAAGGTAGCAATCTTGGCTTGATCAGCCTGGCAACAAAATAAAAACCTTAGCTCGGTCCAGTTTGACATAAAATTTAAATTAAAATAATCGGAAGCTAAAATTAAAATCTTTCTCCTACAGACTTTTACTGGTTTCACTTGTGATATCTGTCTTTCCCATCAAACAAGGGAAATATTTGATAATTCATAAGTTATGCAAGATTTTACTGTGCACATGCATTACCGTGTGTGTGTATGTTCTTGCTGCTTGCATGCAGTGTTTGAAATTAGCAGTCGTTAGTCACCAAATGCAACTAAATTATTGCATTTGATGACTATAAAATTATTTCCAGTCGTCAAATTTAACACCTAAAAGATGAGTGATGTATGGTAAATGGACACAGGAAGTAACCAATAGCTGATAAATCTGATCTGGGAGATTTCTCTCCAAACACTCTTGCACCTGATGTTCTAAAGTTTGGTTAAATTTTTTATTGAATGGAGGGCCATTTTTCTTAAAATTTTAAGGTACTATTAATACAAACTGGTGAAACAAAGTATACTTCGTATTTCTTTGTATTCATCTTTGAACATTATCAAAAATGTCTTACTCCTAATGTTTAATGAAAAATTTTCATTTATTGAGCATTGAGGACAATTCATATTTTAAAATTAAGATGAAACATGCATACAAATAACCTATGTAACCAACACATTATTTGTGCAAATACTGATATAATGTATAAGTAAAATACATATATATATATATATATATATATAAATTAAATTGTGTTTCAAAAATTTTGACGCGTAGTTCAGAAAATGTTGTTTTACTCAGAATCACTCATGATTAGTCATGTTAAAATGAATTTCAGAAATTGCAACTGGAAATTTTAATTTGACGCCAAACATATTTACAGCAGGCGTCATATGACGCCTTCCCTTCCTTTCCTAATTTCTATCAATGCTTGCTTGCATGCACCTGTATGAATGTATAAATTTAGCTTTGTGAGTTCATTCTTAAGTACAATTATATCCTGTACTATGGAGAAGTATTTTGTTCTACTTTTTTTTCAGATTGTGAGTGACAACCATTGGTGTATTTACGGGGTGGGAGGGTCAATGGGATAGTTACTCTCCCCTTCATCTGAACTGGGATGTTTCACAGTTTGGAAATTTTTTTTATAAACATTAGGTTAACTTACATAAAATCCCAAGAACATCTTCCAAGAAATTCTACTCTCAAAGCTAGTAGACAGGAAGTGCTGCATTCAGCGACGCCGTTTACACGCTATAGCACATAAATTACGTGAAAAATCGAAGGCAAGATGCAAAAAATTTATTGTGGCGGGTCCCAGGGGATGCATAATTTTCATTCTTAAAAAAAATTTTCAAACTGGAAGAAAGAAGAAAAAATAAATTTTAAAATATATTTCTTGTTTAAAATTGATATTTTCCTTATATTTTTCAGGTATTCTGCTCTGAAGAATTAAAAAAAAAAACTTTAACGCTTCATTTTATCATAGAGGAAAAAGAACCAATCCTATACGATAAAAAACAATGAGCGGACGGCACAAAACCAAAAACAAAGTTCCGACAATTGGTGTTTGGTGTTTTGGGAGTAAGGCCTAAGAAGGAGTGCCCTCCATAGGGGTCTTTCTAAAGGGTCCTAGCTCGTATTTATGTAAATTTCAGAGAAAACCATGAAAAACTCTGAACGTCTAGGCCGGCGAGCATGCCCAGGGATTGAACCTGGCACCGCACATCTACCAGCTTTGAGCGTAGAACCGCTTGGCCGCTGGTGGGCCCTACAGCTTAGACTAATAATTTTTTTAAGAATCTGTACGAGTAAATATTAAATGTATTGCAATTTATACATGTCCAGAAAGCATTCATATTTTTCTTGTCTCACGTTAATTATAAGAATTTCAGACGCAATTCAAGCTTGCTTAATATTCAGAATTATTGCTTTTTCTTATGAACTTGCAATATCAGCAATCATTAAAAAAAAAAAAAAACAGAAAGAAAAAAAAAGTTATATTTTTCTATAAAATATTTAAATACAAAATATTAGGCTATGCATTTTTATTTTAAGGATTAAATACATAATACTAAAAGCACAATACTAAAAAAATTAAAATATACAATGTTATATTGCAAATAAAATGATTCATCAATCAAAATGATCTGTCAATGTTTTATAAGTCATGAATTTTTAGAAGCCTAAACTTTTGTTTGTATATTAATCAAAATGTTATAATGTTTCTCCAAAAACATTAATATGTTTACCTTTTAAAACATACTTATTAATAATATCTTATTAAAAACAACTATATTTTTAAAGTATCACATAACTATGTTTAACATATACTATATTAAGCATAATTATAAATAAATTTCATAATACATAAAAGTATCACAGCATATTTTGAAGGAACATATAAATAATTCATAATAAAATTTTAAGTCTAAAGTTTTGTTTTTTGTATTAATCAAAATGTTGTAACAATGTGTTTTTCAAAGAACATCAATCTATTTACTTTTCAAAAAATCTTTATAAACTATATTTTGTTAAACTAAATTTTGTTTATGACAATTAAATTATAAATATAGGTTTTTGACATTTTTGACATGACGGTTTTAACCATGGTTTAAACCATCAAAAAGTGTCACGCATCAAAAACCTGCCAACCCTGTTCTATAGTCCAGGGTTCAATTCCATATTTCCCATATGCTGCCTAACAAACTTAAATCCAAATAAATAAGCAGCAATATTTTTAACACTGTATTAGGGTTGAAATTTATTTTATATCTACATAGTCAATTATTTTTGCTTTTTTACCAATAGTCTTAGCAATTTCTCATTCAACCTACCTATAAGTTAAAAGGCATTTTTTAAAATTAGAACAAAACTAACACTTACATGCCAAAATCAAAAATCTAGTGTCTATTTTAAATGGTTACATCATTAAATTTTTAATTTATATCAATTTCAAAATTAAAAATTTTAATTATATATAATATATAATAATAAAAGAAAATTAAAACTATTAACATATAACTAGAATATTGTAGGCACCAGGTACCACCAAGTACAAGTTTGCTATGCTCAGATTTTTCAAGGATCACAAATATGGTCAGAATTTTTTTAGAGTTGTTTGCATGAAGAGTGAACAGGCTATGGCAGGTACCTGAAGCAGGTGGAGGGTGCCATAGGCACCACAGAGCAGAAGTTCGCTACAGACAGATTTTTCAAGAATTACAAAACAGTTGGTCGCTGAAGATACTAGTATTTTATAAATTTTATTTTATTTAAATTACTATTTCAAAATTTCAATGATCAAACTATCTTTTTTTTAAGTACTGATGACAAAATATCAACAGTAAAACTGACACATTACTTCATTATATTCAATAGCATCTTGCTCTTGTCTTTCATAATTTTCTTCCTCATCTTCTGAATCAGAGTCCAATGTAGGACCTATATAGTTTCCAAATTCATCATACAGATCAGCATCCATAACTGTAGAACTGTATTGAAGAGTAAAAAAGTAATATAAATATATATTATTTATAAAACAATATATAAACTAATTTAAGAAAAAAAGAAAAAAAAAAACTTAAATTTATAAATGTTTAAAAAGTGTACTAAAAAAGAGGCAGTAAAAAGGCACTTTTAAACATGCTCAAAATCATTTATTTGATTAAAAATATATATTTGCAATTTAAAATTCATTTTAGCAAAGCTTTTTGTTATGACATCATAGCATCTTAGGGTTATTATTATTATTATTAAGTTCGTATAATACAGCAGGATATAAGAGAAAATGTTTCTATGCTAAAAAAGTTTTAATAGTTTAAATCAGAATTTTAAATAAGCAATTAAATATAATGGCACTTTCCTATTAGCTGCATGCCATGATATTTATTGAAATTTTATTTTTCCGTCTGAGTGAAAATAATGCCTGGACCAGGAGTCGAACCCCGGATCTTTGACTTACAAGGTCAAGGCTCTACCAATTGAGCTATCCAAGCCGACAACTGGTTGGCATTACTCACTCAGACAACCATTAAGCAGAAACATCTGGTCTATCATGCAGATAGCTCAACAGAAATAAGCCGCAGGTAATATAATGCCTGGACCGGGGTTTGACTCTGGTCCTGTTGCATTATTTTCACTCAGTCGGAAAAATAAAATTTCAATAAATATGATTTTCTTCCCAATCAGTTGATTGTGTGATTTTAATAAAAAATGCATGCCATGAGTTTAGTTTAACAAAAATTACTGTAACGTTAACACAGATTGCAACAGAATGAGCATAGGTTGCTCTAAATATTAAACGGTGTTTCTAAAAAATGTGTTTAAACTGAATTATGAGTCACTTTACTTTACAATGGCAATTAATCACTGGCATGTGGTTAATCTGAAAGTACCAAATAATTAATAACTTAATACAAAATAGAAATAAATAAATATAAATAATATTTCAGAGATAACTATTTCAAGAGGGAGTTATGTTTATTTTATTAAACAGAATTTAATTTTAAAACCAGTAAAATTTGAATTTAATAGCAGGGTTCGCCTAAGTGGGCCCAGCCTGAAAAAACCCGCCAAGGTTTTTTCCGGGCAGTCCCACTATTTTATAAGTGGCTTTTTTCAAAAGATTCAAAATTCCCACCTGGATTTGGTCAGTTTTTTTTTTTTTTTTTTTTTTTTTTTTTGCATCCAGCACCGGCTTTATCTGCATCAATAGAGAGATTTTTCTCAACTTTTGGATTAGTTTGGAGTAAGCTACGCAATCATTTAGGGGTTGACAAAGCAGAAGAACTTAGTGAAAGTATATCATTCAATAATATACTATTTTTTCCTGTGTTCCTATTGTGTTAGTGCTAAAGTAAGAAAATCGGTTTTCATTCAGCAATATTTGATATATTTTTTATGTTTTACAAAATAAAATACATGTAATTATGCTTATAAGAAGTTTTTAATTTTTCAAACAAAAATGTGCATATATTGACAAATTATATTTAATAATGCATACTTGCCAACCAATTTTAATAAAAAAGGGGAAGATTTTTGTTGAAAAACCAGAAGATTTCATAAAAAAGGGAAGATTTTTTTTTTTAATTTTTTTCTCTTTGACGTAATAAACAATACAGTTTTACAATTTTAATATTTAGAAGCAATCTATAAAAACGTTTTACTATACATTGATTATACTAAATAAATATATAAAAGTTTTAAATGAAGTTATTCCTCTTCAACATAAAAATATCTACAAAACAGAATCCGTAAGAAATTTATTTAACAATACACAAAAAACTTAGTTAAGTTAAAGTATAACTAATTTTTTAAATAA
The DNA here is from genome assembly GCA_963930645.1 of Salticus scenicus. NCBI lineage: Eukaryota > Metazoa > Arthropoda > Arachnida > Araneae > Salticidae > Salticus > Salticus scenicus. The sequence goes on along the minus strand of OZ005652.1, from coordinate 58,680,294 downwards.
ATAGAATATGATTTTTATGTATGTACATTAATCATACATATAAAAAAAAAAAGTAGCAGTAGCTAATTATCAGTTTCAAACGTGCATAAAACCAACTGAGTATTAATTTTCTTAAATTGATTTGGAAAAAGTTTTCCTACCTGAAAAAATTATTCTTCATTTTTTTCCCATGTTTACACATTTGGTATAAATATGACATACAAATATTTAATTTAATTGAGGAAAAATAAACAGATTCATTCAATTCAGCAATAAAGATCTAAAAATAATTACCTACGTGAAAAATATTGAGTACTTCTATTGCTTTATTGTTTCTAGAATTGATCACAATCCGGGGAAGGGGGGGGGGGGGGGGGGGATACAAAAATAATTACTGAGTAAGAAATATTAAACTCTTTCAACTCTACTTCTAGAATCTAATGAAAGAAGTTTAAAATTAATATTATCATTTATGTTGCTGATGGATAAAGATTAGGAAACAAAAGACTTCTGCAGAACATTTGATTGCTGATCACTACTTGGGAGATAAATGAAAGAGGGGGTGGGGAGGGGCAAAAATTAATTACATTACCAAGAAATATTTAACAATTCCATTTCTTTATATGTTCTAGAATCTCATAAAGCAAGTTTGAAATGAATATTGACATTTATGTTATGGATGGAGAAAGATTGGGAATCGGGAGTTTTCGTAGAACATTTGGGTTTTCTTTTTAAAACGAACGATATCCGCGACTTTTTTAAAAACGGAAGATTTCATCATCTATCCGGAAGACCGGAAGATACGTTAAAAAACCGGAAGTCTTCCGGGAAAACCGGAAAAGTTGGCAAGTATGATAATGTGTGTATATGTAATAATTAAGCATAACAGCTTTTTTAATAATTTAAAAGAAATCTAATTGCAGTTGCATAGTATTAGTATATGAAATAATACTAGTAATAAATAGCTATGAATAACTCGACTTTTAAATTGGGTTTAAGTTTTTTCCTGTGATCACATTTAAAACTGACCAATTTAGGTAGAACATTTAAAATGAAATCAAGATTTAAAAGTTTCCTGAAAAAAAAAATAATAAATAAAACCCGGATTTTGGATGGTGGGCTGTTTTTTTAAATTCTGTTTAACAGACTTCAAGCAGACAGGGGCGTAGCTTGAGGGTGGGTGGGGGAGACACCTCCCCCTAATGTTTAAAAAAATAGGACGGCATATTGAAGTTTCTGGGGACGCTGTCTTGCACCTTAAAGTTCATTTGAAAAGGGATCATAATTTTGTTAATTATCTTTAGTTACCAAAAACACTTAAGAATTTTATGTATCACAAGCTGACCAACTGGTTCACCGAGCAGCAGAAAAAGTTTGCGTTAAAATGTCTGACTGTATCAAACTCCCATTAGGTGGTGCCCGCAGCGCCCTCTTAACTGATTAGATGCCTAAAACAGCCTGTTTCGCTACCGTGCAAACGACTCTTGAAAATTCTCATTGTATTCTCGACATTTAAAAAAATCTGATCATAACAAACTCCTGTTGGCTATGGCATGATTTCCCGTTTTAGACACTTACAATAGTCTGTTCGCTTACCGTACAAAAGACTGTTGAAAATTCTGATCGTATTCAGGACCCTTTAAGAACAATTTAGTAGCAAACTCCAGCTGAGAGACGCCCTTCCCTATTCAGGCACTTACAAAGGCATAATGAAGTTTCTGGGGCAATGTTTTGTGCCTTGAAGTTCATTTGAAAGTGGATCATAATTTTGTTAATTATCGTTAGTAACCAAAAACACTTAAGATTTTTATGCATCAGAAGCTGCCTTTGGTTACTAACTGGTTCACCAACCAGCAAAAAAAGTTTGCGTAAAAATGTCTGACTGTATCAAACTCTCGTTAGGTGGCGCATGCCTGCGGAACCCTTTTTATTAATTAGAAACATAAAACAGCCTTTTTAAACGTGTATAACAGCCTGTTTTCTTACCGTGCAAATGATCCTTAAAAATTCTTATCATATTCACGACCCTTGATCTGATCATAACAAATTCCTGTTTGGGGGTCACCTATGTCATGATTTCCCATTTTAAACACTTACAATAGTCTGTTCGCTTACAGTAAAAAAGAAAAGAAAGGAGTTAAGGATATTCCTTTTTTTTTTCCCTTACAACTGACTTGTAAGTATATGCAATCACTTTCTCTCCTCCAAAAACTTAAAATTATGATTTTTCAAGACCTTAGCTTGAAAAAAAGAGAGCAGTTTATTGTATGTTATGGCTACTGTATAAAGACGAAATTAGATGAGGTTTTATTTGGTTATAACGATTTTTTACTAACAAATTTTGATTTTAAGTGATCCTTTAAACAAATTTTTTATTTTAGTTTCATCGCCAACAGGTTTTGAAATAGTTATGTCTATAGAATTCAACTAGTGTTTCTTCTTATGAAATAGCACAAGGAAGCTGATTTAATGTCGCATTAATAATTACATATTGGGCGATTGGCAACGGTTTGGGATTAACACCCCAGTGGGGATCCGAAGACAAGCCATCACAATTTTTACTTTCTGCGGAAGGGATGGCTCCCTCGCTTCAGTATCTCCTAGAGGTATTATTTGCATGGAACATGGAGGACATCACAGCCACGACAGATTTTACATGCACCAGAGATTGATGTTCATGATGGTCTTCAACTGGCTCAATTATTGAATCCTCAATATTTCTACTACGAGATAGACGTTCTACCAATCAGGCTACCACAACAATATGAAGTAACTTATATAGTGAGTAGTTGTAAAGAGACGTGGACTCTTCGGGAGGGATGTGGGAAATACTGATCCATTGATGGAAGAAAATTTGTCATTGAGCCTGTAGCTAAAAATTATCGATTACAAATATTCGGCTTATGAAAGGTGTTTTTTTTTTCAAAAAGGGAGGAAGGGGAACATGGTCTACACTGTAATCACTAAATTGGATTAAATTTGATGTGAGTAATTAGAAAACTAAACTTATTAGTAGCAGACGAATGAATGTTGTAATAAGTATGTGCTAGTAAGTATTAAGTAAGCATTTAAATAATAAATCTAGAAATTCAAAATTTCCATGTAAAAAACTTTCTGGAAAATTGCTGACTATCCTTCAAAAAGAAAAAAATTGCTATCAGCAATTTTATTCACATAGTTTTCTGTGGTTTTCTCCGAAACTTGCGTAAATACAGGCTAGGATCCCTTAGAAAAACCTCCACAGAAGGCACTCCCTCTCACGTCTAGGACCCTAGAGCAGTCAATCAGCCTTTTTTCCCAAACACCGACACCTAAGTAAAGTAAGATATAAATTTCTGTACAAAAAATATTTAATTTAGGACAACAGGACTTTCTTTTAGTTTGTTCTTCCACATAAAGACATGCGGTAACTGTGTCGCATTCCTTAGCAATGGCTTCTACATTTCTTAAAATATTTTTCACACAATACGGGAAAAAAGAAAAACGTTTTTTAATTGGTTTAAATATATAAAATAATAATAATAAATAAATAAATTACTGTTTTTTTTTTTTTTTTCCTTATGAACAATACCTAATTTCATAATAAGAAAACACCACAGAACTGGTGTTTAAAAGCCATAATTACAAAACTTTGAATAAACACCATAAAATGTAATAAACTTGCAACAATCATTTCAGGTCGAAAGAACACACTGCTCTTCGTCAGATGAACAAAGTAGGCATAAGTGCTACAGTCAAAGCAGCAACGCACAAAACCATTTTAAGTGAAGAGGAAAAATATATAAAAATGAATGTAAACATAAATACTGGTGTGAACAGAATTATGAAATAAAAGAAATAAATGAATAAATAAATAAGATTAAAAAATGTAACAAAATCTAAAAATATCAAAATGAAACGAAAATTGAACTTATGTGAGTAATTTCACAGCATCAGACAAGAACACAGTGGAACAAATATCATTAACAAGATTTTTCGAATTTTTAAATACGTAAAAAGCTTGATGGAATATGTAAAAAGCTTCATGGGAAGAGAAGACTGGAAATGAAATTACGTTAGTTTTAGAAAAATCAAAACAATGACCATGAGCCTAGCAGTGGGAAGCAATAGAAAATTTAGAGATCTCTTCATTACGAACATTTCGACAGTGCTCATTTATTCTATATTTCAAACGTCTTCTAGTTTGACCAATATAACCTAAATTGCACGACAAACAAAGGGTTAAATAAATGCCAAACGGTTTTCAGTAGGAATGGGATCTTAAAGAGAAGATTATTTAATTTTATTGAAGGGTTTGTAAATGACTTTAAAAAGAGAAAGAGAAAAATGCACATATTGAAAATTCAGATTTTTAAACTTAAAATTATATTTAAAAAAAAAAAAATCAATATTTGGAAAAAAAAAAAATTAACAATTGTAAATTTTCTGAATCTGAAACCAGAATCTAAAAAGTACATTATGTAACGAGTAATCATGAAATCAAACTTTTCCATAGAATAACATGGCCACGGCTGTCGGCGAGATTAGTTATTGTCCACTCTAAATACATTAAGTTGCTTTCCTTAGCAACAGTTACTACTTCCATTTCTTAAAATTTATTTTGAAAGTTTATGTTTTACTTAAATTATAATGTGATATCTTTTACACTTGTTGGAAAAGCAGGAAAATAATCTTTTTCAATTGTTCTACTTTACCTTTAAACCAATACTCTGGTTGTTGTGTTACTTTTGTTTAGTCTCGTACAAGAATATACATATGTATATATTTCTACAAAGCACATTAATCATATCCTTCGAATGATAATACTTGTAAACCCTTCCTTCTATTGAAAGTAGGCTAAAATTTTTTAAGTAAATTGGAGTGTAAAGATTGAGATTTTTTTTTTTAATTTTACCAACTATGTGAAAAATACCAGAGCCGGGAATCGAACCCGGGCACCTCCGCTTAACGCATGGATGCTCTACCACTGAGCTACCCTGGCTGACAACCAGCTAGGCATTTCTCACATAATATTCGTTGGCCAAGTCACCGAGTCTGCAAACGCAGCTGTATCAAATGACAATATTAATCGCTGCACAACTCCATAGACCACGAAATTTCAATTTAGAGATATTTATTCATGAATTCATCAACCGTGAATATTCATTTTTAAGTAAATTGGAGTGTAAAGGTTGAGATTTTTTTAATTTTACCAACTATGTGAAAAATACCAGAGCCGGGAATCGAACCCGGGCACCTCTGCTTAACGCACGGATGCTCTACCACTGAGCTACCCTGGCTGACAACCAGCTAGGCATTTCTCACATAATATTCGTTGGCCAAGTCACCGAGTCTGCAAACGCAGCTGTATCAAGTGACAATATTAATCGCAGCACAACTCCATAGACCACGAAATTTCAATTTAGAGATATTTATTCATGAATTCATCAACCGTGAATATTCATTTTTAAGTAAATTGGAGTGTAAAGGTTGAGATTTTTTTAATTTTACCAACTATGTGAAAAACTAGGCTAAAAATGTTAGAGAAATTTTATGTCTCCGTATTAATATATAGATTCTCTGAAAAAAAAAAAATTAGAATGCTCCAAAGATGTAAAAAAACAAAACAAAAAAACCCCTGCTAAATGGAGGGGAAACTCGGCAGATTTTAGGAATATGCCCCGAAGGATGGCGGATGAGAGAGAGGGGGGGGGGCATGTATTAACCAACGAGAGGGCCTGTGCCCTCGATCCCAAAGATGGCAACACCCTTGAAAGTATGCGGGTGGCATTTTTAGATGAGGAATACAGGGATGAAACTATCTAACATGCAAAAACTCTGAAAACTATTATTTGCATGCAGATAAGGGTGACTTATTTATGGTATATTACTTCTCTACTTGGAATAAGTAATATTTGGAGAGTTCTCAATACATTTTAAGGCAAATTAAACATTCAAAATGAGAAACTTCTGTAAAACAAAATAATTTAACATGAAATTTAGATAGCCAAATTTTCAAAAACCCTGAATTCAGGGGTAGCCCCTGGGAATGCGAAAGAGGAGGGAGTGCCAAATGGTGGGTCCCCTCCCCCCCCCCCTCCAATCAAATTTTCGCACTACGCCCCTGCAAGCAGAACATATTCATTATAATATAGAACATTAATTGACAGAAATTCGTATAAAAGATCAAGTTCACTTGTTACTGAACAATAATCTACAAAATATTGACTATTAATATGAGATTTTAAAATATTGATGAATTGTTGGATTTTTATATGCGGCCTAACGTAAACTAAATATAAAAATTGAACTTGTAACTATTAAAATTTCTTGTTTAACCATTTGATTTAACACTTTAATAGAGGCATTAACAATTTATTATTACTATAAATCTTTGCACAACCAACATATTACGATTGTTTTTAATGAAAAAAAAAAATTATGAATAAACAAATGTCATTATGAAATAAACAGAAAACATTAAAATGAAGTCTAAATTATTGAATGCTTTGATAATATATATATATATATATATATATATATTTCCCTCATTCATAATGCAACACATGTAAGCAGATGTTTTACAATAAATTTCTTGAGAATTAAAATTAAAAATTTTGTATTATGAATAACATAATTTTAATTTTACCTAAATAAATAACTTATTAATTTTTACCGGCTTGCAAATCAAAATACACTGGGCTCTGGGTTGATTAAATGATTAATTGTTGACGTTTAGAAAAAATTTTTTCTTTCAGTGACTATATCCTGACACTTGTTCTTGTCCCTATCAATGATTTTATTGGACTTTGTTGTTGATCGTCAACCAATGATCCTTTTCTGTTTTCTCATTGCCTTGATTCCCTTGATTTTAATATTTTAATCCAACAGACTATATTAGCAATGAACCCGTCAACCTACCAAACTTCAAAATATCAAACAAAAACACGTTCTTGCATGAAAAGAGTTTGAAAAAAGTAATATTTTGTAGTGTAATCATAATAAATAATTATGAGGTATGCTCAACTGGTTATTGGTCCTGCTGGATCAGGAAAAGTATGTTTGTTTTGCTGATTTCATATGTATGTTTTTAAGGATTATTATGCGGTTCAAAATGAATAATTAATCATTTACAACAAAAAAATTTTCGGTGACTTTATGTCCATATTTTAAACTAGTACATTCTGTTGGAGGAAAGTCTCTGATGGCTCCAAAAATAGTTTGTAATAATTTTGCTTTTAGTATTTTAACTAGAAAGAATTGAAGCAATACTAAAATAAAATTTATTTGGATAAGATTTATTTTTATTTTTTTGAGTTTTGTATATATATAATTAATTTCTTGTTATATATATATATATATTATATATATATGTATATATATGACAAGAAATTAATTTATAAAATAAAAAAAAACGTCTGGCATCAACTTTCCCTTTCTAATAGCTCTTTTTTTTTCTTTTTTTCTTTAGGTATTTAGGAAAATAATATTGTCTGAAAGTTTTTTGTCAATGAATGCAGGGGGGGGGGGGGAATCTAACAAAAAATAATAATAAAGGGGGGAGGGGAATCATTTATTTTCTTAACCCCTTCCTTCTTGCACCCGTGATATTTCCGGACAAGCGTGTGCTAAAGTAATGCACTAAAAAGATTTAAAAACAAACCATTTCTGATACCTGGAATTTTTTTTTATTAACACTCCAGATGGAAGTAGTAGACTATTTAAAATGTTATTGGCAATAATAAGTTTATTTTTAACTATCAGCTATATTTGTAATACTTATTTTGTAATCTTTGCTTAGTTAGGCTTTTGAATGTAATGTGGTTTTATGCTCTATGATAAAATACATTTTTTTATACTATGTACATTACATAGTCAGAATCATAAAGGGACTCAGATTCTAATTTTAGTGTAAATGCATCTGAGAGTGATATTTATGAAAGTTCGGATAGCGAATATGTGGACAGCTAGTGTATTATATGGGAGCAACTATAGTAGGCTAAGCTTTACTATAGGGCACCCATTGCTTATTGCCGTTGCCGATGTTTTGATCGCGTGATAAGATGGTGATTCGAGACCCGAATCAGAGTATCGATACTTTTTTCTGTTGTATCGAAACGTAACATTTACTGATTCATGCATCGCTAATTAGGGATATACAGTGATGTTTTTTTTTTTTTTTTTTTTTTAATGCTCGCGAAGCGAGCAAACAGCAGAAAAAATAGTGACTGCTGCTCCATGAATTTTCATGCTTTTACTGATTCATGCTCCACGAATTAGGTGCGTCCAGTGATGTTTTTTTTGGTTTTAATGCTCGCGAAGCGAGCAAACAGCAGAAAATATAGTGACCGCTGCTCCATGAATTTTCATGCTTTTACTGATTCATGCTCCACAAATTAGGTGCGTCCAGTGATGTTTTTTTTGGTTTTAATGCTCGCGAAGCGAGCAAACAGCAGAAAACATAGTGACCGCTACTCCGTGAATTTTCATGCTTTTACTGATTCATGCTCCACGAATTAGGTGCGTCCAGTGATGTTTTTTTTTGTTTTAATGCTCGCGAAGCGAGCAAACAGCAGAAAACATAGTGACCGCTGCTCCATGAATTTTCATGCTTTTACTGATTCATGCTCCACGAATTAGGTGCGTCCAGTGACGTTTCTTTTGGTTTTAATGCTCGCGAAGCGAGCAAACAGCAGAAAACATAGTGACCGCTGCTCCATGAATTTTCATGCTTTTACTGATTCATGCTCCACGAATTAGGGGCGTCCAGTGATGTTCTTTTTGGTTTCAATGCTCGCGATGCGAGCAAACAGCAGAAAACATAGTGAAACATAAAAAAGTTTCATAATAATGAAAAGTATCGTTTCATGCCATTTTGATTCGATTCACGACGTTGTGAAACGATTCGCAGTTCCGTCTCACAAACCGAATCAAAACACCATCATACCACGTGATCAAAACATCGGCAACGGCAATAAGCAATGGGTGCCTTATAGTAAAGCTGTTCCCTATAGTATTTCCCCTCAGCTAGATTTGGCGATTATGGCTAAATCATAAATCTAAAAATCATATAGCATAAATGATAAAATCGTAAGCTAAATTATAAATCATAAAATCATAAATCCAAAATAAATAGCATTTAGGCTGCCATATTATATCGCAAACAATCCAGAACGACATCGTTATCGTTCAAATCGGTGCCAAAGAAAAATCGCCAAATTCAGCTGAGGGGAAATACTATACTTGTACCATTATATGTAAAATTATTTCCATAAAATTCTGTTTTAATCTTTAAAACACATAGCTTTTATTTTTTCTACTTACTGGAAAACCAACTTAACATTCAGTCATAATAACCCTGATTGTTGGGTTTTGCGCAAAATTAAATTTCTTGATTTGAAGCTAAAAAAAATTCTAAAAATTGAAAATGAATACATATATTGTTCATACACTTCGTTTTATAAAATTTTCTTGAATAAAAAACATAGGCACTTTTTTTACCATTGTCTTGAAAATTACGATATTGGTAAGGGGTTAAAAGACTTTGTGGTGGATTCACTGATAGAAATTCACAACATAACCAAAAATAGACATTACACTAGAATCATAATCAGTCATTGTATTAAAAATAAAATTTTGTTTGTGTAAATGAGCTAATATGTTGTTGTTGTTGTTGTCATATGCCACTCGAAAATTCCGAGCCCCGGTAGTGGAACTAGCCAGATTTATTTTAAGGCATGAGGGGTGCGTCTTCAGTTATTAGGAGCATCTCATAGGGAGGAAGTACGACTTTTAGCTCCAGAAGCTGGTAAAAGATGGCAGCACCAGCCAAACAACAGGAACTCGAATTTTGATCTGGATCAGAGCGAGTTATACCCATGTTCCGGTACCCCCAGAGGTATAATTTTTGATGGGAACTTGGAGGACTTTGCAACCACGACAGAATTTAATGTGCACCAGTCGCTATTAGCGTACACGACGGTCTTCGGCCGGCTCAAGGACCGAACCTGCAATCTTTCGATCATGAACTCGCTGCTCTTACCGACTAGGCTACCGCGGCCAATGAGCTAATATGTTAGACATAACTTTGTTATTATGATGAAAGAGGTTCACTAAAATGGGTGGTTATTGTTATGAATTAAACCTCTTTGTTTCTTTTTAATACACTTGTGTGTAAAAATAAAATTAAAGACAAAGCATAGAAATTTACATAAAAGGGAAACTAAGCAACACAACATTCCAAAAAGCTAATCAAGAGATAGATTAAGAAACATATAGTAAAGCGTGCAGAGCCTGACTAAGGCAAGCGCATGCAGAGCAACTATCCCATAGCATCTATTCTCCGAACCGACTATACCTCAGTTCCAACTGTGAAAGTTGTTATTTTGATCACATGACATCACATACCGACTGTTTCTAATTCTCCCTCTCCATCGTTGAAATTCCTGGTAACAATCCAGTTTGTTCATCATCCTTATCATTCTTACTCCCTCGGCACAGTTGTTATTTTGCGAACTCATGACTTTCCCTCCATTTGTTATGAATGATTTTTTGAGTAGATCAATTTATTAAAAAATAAATTGTGAAATTAATTTATCCTCCCTAGTGTTCACATTTCTTTTAAAAAGGGGCAGGGCGATTTTTTGAAAAGGGCACCTTTTACTGATTAAAAGGGCACTTTTTACTGATTAAAAGGGCACTTTTGACCAAGCATATTTTTTTTTTTTTTTGAGTGAAAGGGAACTTTTTTTGTAATAATCCTCCAATGGATTATGATTCTGAAAAGAATTGTATCAATATGTTGCATGCATAGTTGTTTTATATATTTAACCCGTAACTGGGGACATCGATCTCACAGATTGCACAGCTTCTTCCTACCATTATCCTTTTTGTATGTTTTGACCAATTGAATGGATTTTTTTTCTAGTTTCATGTTTCCTGACATTTTCATTTGAAAAATAAATAATTAAAGAACATCTTAGTGAAAAATGCGATGTTTTCTACATGACGTATATTATTTTCCCCTTATAAAATTTCCGTAGGAAGGGAAAATGAATTGCTCTGGATATATCTCTAAGTTCTGATGTATGTGCTTTGTCACTGCTACGTGAGACGTGGCCAGAGATTGGAATTTTCGGCGCTCACTGTAGAGTGTAGACGCTAGTCGGAGGGACTATTCAATACGGATTCCAAAAAGAACAAGTCATGCAGGATTAGTTTCACTTTGAATCTGTTTTTATTTGCTTCAGAAAAAAGAAAAGAAAAAAAAAAATCTCGGGAAAAAAAATATGGGGTGCCGAAAAAAAAGGCAGGGTCCATTTTTTTACTTCAAAAAAGGGCAGGGTGCATCGGCAATAATTTTTAAAAGGGCAGGGCGTGGCGCCCTTGAGAAATCGTGAAATGTGAACACTAATCCTCCCTTTCCCTTATATTGTTAAAAAAAAAAAAAAGAGATATATATTGTTAAAGACATTTTTAATAATAATGTAAAATAATATATTTTTTTAAACTAAAAAGTAACCAAATTTTAATCCTAACTAAAATGATAATATGAAAGTATGATTTTTTAACTGTGTAATATGGATATATGCTTATAAACACAATTATAGTAGTTTTAACTAGTTTAATATTTTTCTCAAAAAATATTTTTTCTCTATTTATATATTGAGCATTTTTGGAAAATCAGAAAAACCCTTCTTTTTAAAATGAACATTGCTTAAAAAATATGTAATTTATTCATTCGATTTTTTTTTTTTTTTTTTTTTTTTTTTTTTAAGTAGCTTTTAAACTGAATTTACATTTAGTTTATTTTTCAAAGTATTTTTGCAGAAAAATTCGTGAATTTTACTGATTTTCAGAATGTTATTAAAAAAAAAAAAATCACAAATGTTTTATGCAATTTATTTTAATGATTTTTATTACTTATTTAAAGCTAAATATTTTTAAACTGTACAAATTACCTATATTATTCAAAATTTTGTTGATGCAAAAATTAATTTCGTTGTCTATTCAACATAATTAGAAAAACTTTGTATACTTAATCCTATGAAAAACATCATATTACTTTGAAAAAATTGCATAAAATCTTCTAAGTAAAAATGCATTATTCAGTTATAATTTATTTATTAAGTACAAGTTACAAGTAGAAGTTAAAATAAACAAACTTTCAGATTTTTAAAAAAGTCATTTTTGGAGTAATCATGCTTCCAATATAGTGATAATTTAAACAAAATTAATTCTAAAAGTGCATTTATGCTATGCATAAAATTTCATGTAAAGTTATAAGAAAAAAATTTCAGATTTCTAACCTGTTTAGTTTTAATGTATATATATATATATATATATATATATAGGGGAAGAGGGGGGACATTGGGACACTTTTTATAAAAGCATATTATTTTCCAATTTATAAAAGTTTTAATGCTTTTGTGCATTTTTATTTAAATATTTGTGTTATTGGTCACCTTTTAAATGTGTGATGAGCATTGTTTAATGTGTTTTACAAACAGAAATAATTAAAACATATCTTATGCAAAAGTGTCCCAATGTTCCCCGTGCAGGGGCAGATTGGGACAACACTGATTTAATGATGGGGCACTTTGGGACAACCATCTTTTTATTTATCTAATTACAATATTGCAAAATATTTTGCTAAAGTAAATGAAAGGCTTTCAAAACAATGAATTTGATACAATAACAAATAATAATGAAGTAGGTAATTATGAAAAAATGAAATTGTTATGAAGCATTACTCCATATTCATATCTTAACGCACATCAAAACCCTGCAAGTCTACACAAAACTTTAATGTTATGTAGGATCGTGTTGATGGCATAGTTAAGTTGAGAACATGATATTAAATAATCTTTCAACAAGAGTTCTTGTTCAGCTGTGAATATTTGGATTGAAACTTATAATTTATATTTGTAGTACACACTCAATCTTATTTTCTCTCACTTTTTTCAATCTATTAAATAATGTAGATTTTGGTATATACTATTTAATTACAACTTCCCTCACAGAAAGTTTATCTTTGATTATTTCATTTATTGCCTTTTCTATATTTTCTTATGAAATTTTAGTTCTTTCAGTTTTTGGCTTATAATTTCTAATAATTTTCTATTTATTTAAAGAATACCTAGAAAAAAATGAATACAGTTAGCTTATATGTGCAAAAAATAAGTAAATAAATAAAAATATATTGGTGTTAGAAATGAATGGACCATTGGAGCAGTCCCAATGTGCCCCATGCATTGGTGTCCCAATGTACCCCATCAGGTCATTTTCAAAACAAATGTTTAGGTCTAATTTTCTAGAGCACATGGGCTAATGATCTATAGTGGAAATGAAAGCTTAATGTTTATAAAAACACATGGTACTTTTAAAAATTAAAATAATTATTTCCTATTACCTAAAAAATCAACATTAATTTACTTGAAAAAAATTACTTTTCATATGATAAAATAAATTAACCTTGTTCACAGGCAGCAGACTTGAATGAATGAGTTGAAATCACAAATATGAAGATGTACTACTAAGTGTCATCTAGTGTGATTTTTTACAAATTTTATTTTGCATTTATAAAGGGATAAAAGCCTTTGTCCCAATGTGCCCCGTGCCCCAATGTACCCCCTTCTCCCCTACTATGTATGTATTCTCGGAAAACTTTATTGAAATAATAATTTAAAAAAAAATAATAATAATAAATGAATAATAATAATAAACTAACAAAACTAAACTAAATTTAAATTCAGTTTATCAGCATTTTGTGAATAAAATAAAATAAAACGATTGAATACCTAAGTTACATAAAGTTTAAACAGTGCTGATTTGTAGGTAAATGAAAAGTTCGAAGAATTAATTTCATTTTGTAGCACAATAATCTAATTATATTTAACTTGTATTGTGGACATAATATTTCATTTCTACATCTTCCTTCCATGTTGATTATTATTTATTTTTTAATAGATACCTTAATATACTGTGAACTCTTGTTAAAACGGACAATCAAGGGCCAGCAGTATTTGTCCATATTAACGAGAGTCCATTATAACAGGAGTTCATAAACTGAAGTTCTATATGAACTCTAAAATCACTATTATGTACACATTCACAGTATAGCACAAATGGAAATTTGTTTCCTCAAACCCTTTTATTCACTAAAAATATAAAAGCGCATGTAAACCCATACTTACTTTCAAAACTTGATAACAAAATCCTTTGCTCTATGTCTCCACAATAGAAGTGGAGACAGGTGAGCGATTCCATACCAACTCACCTAATGAGGGTTGCATGACCGACTTGGATTTTATTTAAATTTGGTACACAGATTGATGATATAGAGGCATGAAAAAGTCCAAATTTTTAGCTACCTGCTCCACTTATTTATAGATATACAGGTCCTCAAAGTTTGTCCGTTCCCTCAAAATACCAAAAAATTGATGTTATTTATTTTTTTTTTCTTAAAAATTGTACTCATGCAATATGAAAGTGTTAGGTATCTATGGAAACTAGTTATTCCAGGCATTCAGAAAAAAAATACTACAATGTTAATAATGAAAATCGTTAGGGTACAGTACTCTTAGAAGTTGCAACCACAAAATTTGATTTTCCAGATTTTGTTAAAATTGAGACATCAATTCCAAAAAAAGGAAAATAAAACCTAAGGTTTACTCACTTTCTGGTAGAGTACAGGTGTTCACCATAAACTACTACACAATAAATTACTTGGGTTTCTCACTCCTTCTTGGAAATATTTAAGCTTAAAGACAAACCATAGGACAAAAACATGCAATTTCGGCCATCTTGGCAGCCATTTTACTCCTAAAGGGGGAGCACTAGAAACTTTTTTATTTTTTTTAAATAAGCTACTGATGTGTTAGCTATTCACAGGAAAAGAGTATACTTTTGGTTATTATTTGCATAAAGACATATCCTGCTGATAGTATATGCATGTTTTTCTCTAATACCATATGCTTGTGTTCCCCCTCTCATAGACTTAACATTAATAAAAAGGAAAAATAATAAGGCATATATTAATAGCTGCATTATCTATACAAGAATTCAAGAAATTTAATATATTTAATTATTTAATAATAATTTAAAAAAAAAAAATTCTACATTTTATAGCAAAATTAGATATTTGATGAAAACAAGAAATAGAATTTTGACGTTGTCCATCCATAATTATAAAGTACTAAATACTTTCTTGAAAAATCAATCAAAATAAAGGAGCTATAAATATTTATTTCATAAGCAAATATATTTGAAATACAGCATTATATTAAAAATTGATGTGTACAAAATTTTATTCAACTGCAAGCATAAGTTCCTGTATTTTTTTCACAGTATCATTTGATATTAAAAACATGCATCCTGTGGCTGCTGCTGCTGATGGCATTGGTACTATATCTAACAGGTGCTTGTATGAAATCCAGCATGTATCTGGTTTCTCTGGCCAGTAAAAGTTTTGGCAGGGGCCATGAGGATGCATAAATTGTAATTGAACATCACGTTTTTCAAAACAGTTTTCTAAGACAGCTCCTAACCACCATTTCTTATCATATATGCAAGCAGCATAAAAACCTTTAGAAATGTTATTAAGACTAAATTTTTGACATGTTGCTTACCTACTGCAGATACTTCAATCTGATTCGATATGTTTGTAATGTAGATACAATGGAAACTAAAAGCACAGATTTACTGATAGGAATAAATTTATGATAATCCCCGATACCCTCAATTCTTACAGCGAAAGTTAGTCTTTCAGAAAGCAATGCTCTTGTTTCTGCTACATATTCTTCAGATGCAAAGAAAAACTTAATATTTTTAAAATTACCTGTGCAATAATGAAACAAATCACATGGAGAAATTATCTGATCCTTGTAAGGACGTTGCAAGCTGGTTCTGTAAGCAGACCTTTTAACTGTGCCTCCAGTGGCATCACACGGGCTTTTGCCATGGGAAGTGGCAAAAAAATGTCACTCAGCATTTAGTTTGAAATCATCTTTATGTTGGCATAAATTTAAAAAGTTTTTCTTGTTTTTGTACTGCGCTGAGCTACCACCACTGAAATAAATTATTTTCTATATGTCTGGATATAGTGATGTTAAATATGGAATTACGGGCCTTTAAAAAGAAACTACTGATACTGTATCATGTGTCGAACAGTCACTGATAATACACATAGAAATAACTTTTAGGTTATCATTTGGCCGAACATACGCTAAAAAATGATGGAGTGTAGCTTGTGTGCTTTCCCAGTGATATCCCTGTATTGCATCCTGTACAATAAAAGTAAAATTTTCAGAAAAATCAAGTAATAAAATGCACTTATCTGGTTTTAGTTCTGCTTTTCTTGTTTTTAAATACTCTGATTGAGATTTTGCAATGTAATGGTGTTTTGCGTAGGATTTCATTTTCAATAAAAGTTCCGATTTAAAATCAGGTGCAGACAAAGTAATTTAATGAGTGTTGAATGGACTGTAGTTATCCACCGTTGAAACGTCACTTCAGATTCTTCATCATAATCATCCATTAACATATCTAAAAATTCTTCAGATGCAGTTTGGAGTGGACACTGTGAACAAAATCCTAACATACATGCTTCATTGTTAATGTCACACACATAATGAGACAAAAAAATCAGATAGATGGTTTAATAGATTATTTTAGAGATGCCGTCATTAGCCTGTCATTTTAGTGAATCATACAGACAGACTGAATGAATTCCTGTACTACCAGCTAACACACAAAACTTCGGTCGCAATTCAGCAAATTTAGATAATCCAATCTTGTGATTGGGATATTCCTGTTTAAAAAGTGTGTACGCTTCTTTGAGATTACATAAAATGAGGTGTTTCTGTTTTGTAAATATTTTATTTCTTCACTAAATACTAACTTGAATTTTTGAAATATAAAAGGTTTCCTACATTTTTCTTTAAAATATCACAAAAATAGAGTACACATTAGTTTTGTTTTAATACCAGAATATAATAAAATCAGAATGTATGTTGCACCCTTATTCAATGCTTCATTCACCTAATAAAACTATTTCTAAAAGTAACTAAGTAACGTTCAGAGGGTAAATAAAGTCTTATACATGTATTAAATTAATATTTATATAATATTCAATAAGTTTTGTTTTTTTACATCTTTTTTTATCAATGTTAAGTCTGTGAGAGGGGAAACACAAGCATATGGTATTAGAGAAAAACATGCATATACTATCAGCAAGATATATCTTTATGCAAATAATAACCAAAAGTAAACTCTTTTTCTGTGAATAGCTAACACATCAGTAGCTTATTTAAAAAAAATTAAAAAGTTTCTAGTGCTCCCCCTTTAGGAGAAAAATGGCTGCCAAGATGGCCGAAATTGCATGTTTTTGCCCTATGGTTTGTCTTTAAGCTTAAATATTTCCAAGAAGGAGTGAGAAACCCAAATAATTTATTGTGTAGTAATTTATGGTGAACACCTGTACTCTACCAGAAAGTGAGTAAACCTTTGTTTTTATTTTCCTTTTTTTGGAATTGATGTCTCAATTTTAGCAAAATCGGGAAAATCAAATTTTTATGGTTGCAACTTCTAAGAGTACTGTACCTTAACGATTTTCATTATAAACATTGTAGTATTTTTTTTTCTGAATGCCTGGGATAACTAGTTTCCATAGATACCTAACACTTTCATATTACATGAGCACAATTTTTAAGAAAAAAAAAATAAATAACATCAATTTCTTGGTATTTTGAGGGGGCGGACAAACTTCGAAGACCTGTATATCTATGAATAAGTGGAGTAGGTAGCTAAAAATTTGGACTTTTTCATGCCTCTATAACATCAATCTGTGTACCAAATTTAAAGAAAATCTGAGTCGGTCATGCAACCAACTTTTATTTTTTTAGGTGAGTTGGTATGGAATCACTCAGGTGCAAATTGTTGACCTCAACTGCCACTGTCAATCAATACTATTTACCTCCCACAGTGTAATAGCACAGAGTGAAACCCTTTTATTATAGATCCTTTTCATGTTTAAAAAAAAAAAAAAAAAATTGAATTTGGAAATATTTTGGGAACTGACTTTTTTTCGAAGAAAGTAAGCGTTGAGGGGAAAAAAATGTCCATCTTAATGAATGAATTGTGTGATGAAGCGATGTTTATTACGTGCAATTCCTATAGGCCTTGGCCGGGGATTCTGTTTTTGTACGTAATAACGAGAAATCCATCTTAAACAGGGCCGTCTTAACGAGAGTTCACTGTATTGTAGGTCCTAATAATAAATTAAGCATGAATTTATAATATAAAAAACTAAGTTAACATATATTAGCAAAATTAATTTCACTGTAGCATTGTATATAAATTTGAATTGTATTGCCGCATAAAAACCTTTTATTTATTTTATTTATTTATTATTATTATTTTTTTTTTTTTTTTTTTTTTTTTTTTGATTAAATAAACTTATCAAAATAATGTGAATCCCCCCCCCCCCCAAAAAAAAAGGACCATATTTCAAAAATGCTTTGTGGTAATTTAATATATTTTTCTCCTACTAAATTTGTACACTCTTAACAACTTTATCCCCTATGTTAGTAAAGATTTTAACAAATAATCAGTTATTCCTGTAACGAAATATTTAACAAAGTATTGGTTATAAATACAAACTTTAATCTGGAAAAATTTAAGGAAATGTATGAGTTTAAATTTAAACAATCAACTTTATTGGGCAGCATTTCTACTCATATTGTCTTCAATGTTGTTTTTCTTACAAGATGTCTATTCATAGATATAGCATCTGTTTCAACCTGCCATTGGCTGAAATCACTGAAATCGCTAGCCCTGGAAGAAGATCAAGTTTCGATTACTACTATGTTAGATAACAGTAGTGGGGGAAGAATCGCTATTTAGCGGTGGGAGGAAATGAAGTCAGTATAAATGGGATTTAACGACTGTTGTTATTTAAGGGTGGTAGCTATCGCAGTTGATTCGAAGAATAGATGCCCAGGTCTCACACTAAAATGGGCTGGCTCACAAATCAAATGTAAAACTTAATTCAAAGTCTTTTTTTTTTTTTTTTTTTTTTTTTTAAGGGATTAAATGTAAAGGGTTCCTGAAAAACTGCCTACCCCAGCTCTCAGTTAGGCTAAGTCGACTCTGAGGGCATGCACATATATTGCAATTGGTAGAGGAAGAGAAGTAGAGCATAGGGTGCAGAAGCAGTGTATGTTCAGAAATTTAATGAATCCTATTACCAAACTTAGGTAAAATGAAAAACATTTTGCGAACACAAAATATCAATTAAGACTTTCTGCAAAAAAGGCACAATAGATAAAATATAAAAATAAATTGTAAAGCAACAAATATATAAATAAAACATGAAATAATTAAAAATAAAGTCAAATGTCTTTATTTCTATGACATATTTTTTTTTTTTTTTTAACTAAGAGTAGTAATACTGTCAACTTAAAAAAAAAGTATTTTATTTTAACTATTTTTCTTTTCCCCCTTATAAATAAAACTAAAAAAATTTCTACAAAATAAAAAGTTTTTCTGCAAATGCCATTTGGGTATTCGGGTACATTATGCATGTCTTCCTCTTGCATGTTATAGAATTATTTTAATGACATTTAGTTGCTTCTTTTGAGTGATATATACAGTACAAAACCGAAAATCCGGACTCCAAAAATTCAGACAATTTAGGCGGCATTAATCATCATCATTAACTGCATTTTTTTTTTTTTTTTTTTAAGTATAAATATGTCTGAATAAAGAACCGAAAAAGTATTTTATTTCTTAGTAATTTTCAAAATCCCCATTTGCAATGTCTGAAAGAGGAGGGAGAAAAAGATTATAATAATAGTAACAATTCTTAAACATTTATCTAATGGAGAACTAAATTCCATATTCTATTTCAATTATACTCAAACCTTTAATTAAAAAACCTAAAGCATTAAAAAAAAAAATAAACCCCAGAAATGTTTTAAAAATGGCATGTTTTTTTTTTTATTTATTTTCTTTCTTTGTAACTTGTACTAATTTTTGTATGCAAATATTTCAATAAATCTGTTCTGTTTTTCAAGTTTGTTTTTAATTTTATTTATTTATTGTTAAAGTTGATAAAAAAAATATTACAGAATATATTTAAAAAACGTAATATGTTATTTTTTACTTGAATTTGCATATTATCCAAGTACTTGAAATATTATATTTTTTAGACATGACCAAAAATCCTGAAAATTGAAAATTCGGAATCACCGTGGTCCCGACGATTCTGGATTTTCGGCTTTATACTGTAGTTAGTGCAGAAGATATAATTTAAATCAAGCCTGTCCAACCTAAATCACTCTGTGGGCTGTATAGAAAATCTCTTTTATTCAGGAGGATTGCCAGTGGCGTCACCAGAAAAAATTTCAGGGGGGGGGGGGGCACAACCTGAAAAAATATTTTTTTTAAATAAAATTCTGATAGCATAGTATTAAATTTAAAGAAAAAATGCTTAGTAGAATTTTCCAGGGGGGGGGGGCAGGTGCCCCCCCTTGCCCTATTCTGCCGACGCCCATGAGGATTGCAGTTTGTTTATTTATCTGTATGCATGTATTAAATATATAAATGCAAATAAATGTTTAAAAAACTTCTGTGATAATTAGTAGTAATATAAAATTATACAATCAAAATAAATATGCTAGTATGTAGCCGGTGCTAATTTTGTCCTATATGTATTATGTGTGTGTGTGTCATGTACAAAGTCATTTTCGGAGACACAGGTTAAATATTTGGAACAAAATACATTAATTTTAAATTAATTTTGTTTATTACAATAATAGAAAAGTCAAACATTTAGGTCTATACCTTAATAAGTATAATAATAAGAATCAATAATTGATTTGATAATTTTGTATTAATAATAATCAGTGTAATGTTTGTGTCTCTAGTTACCATAACCAGTGTTTTCACTCCGAACAATAAGTTCTCCTTTGTAATATTTTGACCCCTTCTTTAGATGGTTTTACTCATTTTTCCATATCTCCACAATTGATAGATTGTTTGATACAATTTGTGTCAATATAGAACACTTCTATTTCTATATAATGTTATATTTTTAAGAAACTATATTAGACTTAAGTTTGAATACTAGTATAATACCAGTCTCTTTTATAAAATTGATTTGTATTATATATTGCTTTTTCTTTTTTTTTTTTTTAAGGAAAATGTTAAATTGGAATGTGTTTTTATCTTCAGTAGATTATATTTAGGAGTTCAAAATAAATTATCATTATAACAATCAAAGGTGTTAAACTTTCTGATGAATAAAATATATGTTTCATATTTCAGTCTACATATTGTTCAACAATTGTTAAACATTGTGAAAATGTTAACAGAGTTGCTAAAGTTGTCAATCTTGATCCTGCAGCAGAATATTTTGATTATCAGCCAATAGCAGGTGAGTTAATCAATCAATCCTTCTTTTATATTAATGTTTAGTTATCTCATTTAAAAGTAGAAGAAATATGTATATATATATGGAAGGACAAAAATAATTATTATTTTAAATTAATATTGAGTGGCAATTTAAAGAAAATCCAATTAAAAATTCTTAACTTGAAATTAATTCTAAAGATTCCCCTGTAAAATTAGTTTTATGACAATGCACGTTCATAACGCAAAAGTCAGAAAATTGGACAACTTTTAGAATAAAAAGTGCTGAATAGTATGCTATTCTCCTTTTCTTTTTTTTTTTTTTGTGGTTAAGTAATGCATATTAATTAATCCTGGGGATCCTGGGCTAAGCTAAACTGTCAATCATGAAGTTAATAGCCAATAGTTAGGCAGAGGAGGAATGTAGATTCTCGCCAAAAATGGGTAGTATTTAAGAAGGAGTACGCGGGGATTGAGGCCTCTCTTCGTGTGCTGTCTTCATAAATTAACTGATGTCAAATAACGATCCCAGGTGAGGGGGCAATTTGCAGCTCTGCAATGTAAGCGGTAAAACGCAGTAGCCTTCGTACTCAGCTTTACGAGGATGTATGTTCTAGCTTGCTTAGACCTAAGGACTTGAAATAACCTGTAAGATGTCCAAGAGTTTCAAATAAATGACTGCATTGTATCACTGGACTTGTTACTGAGTCTCTCTTCATTATGGATAATATGTGTCACTGAGTAATATTTGTCACATATATATACAATATTTTACTGTGTTTTGTAAAAAGACTTAGCAACATAAATAAATGCTTTGTGTTATCGTAATTTATTTTTAAACAAAACTACAAAACAGGAATTTAACAGGAAGTTTTTAAATAACCTCAGCTGTCAGTAAAATTCATATTTAACTGTGTTTCTGACGTTCTTTATGTTTGACTGTGATACTTTCAGGATACTTACAAATTGCAACAACCATCTACTATCTCTAGTTGAAATAAATGTTAATTCTTGTCTAAAAAAATCTGGTGTGAAATTGTTTCATTCAGTTTGACAATGTCACTACTTGTAAAACTGTGATCATGTATATTGGATATGTACATATACATCCGACCAAGATGGTATAAAAATAAAAAAATTTCTTTCTGTGTATAACAAAGACTCTTATAATAATAAAATACTTGATTAATTATTTTTTATTTTATTTATTTATTTAATTGAAAACTTGCATTACATTACAGAGTTACAGTGTAAGATTAAAACTCTATAAATACAATACCCTTTTTTTCTACTTGAGAAAGAATGCACAAACATTTTTTGATGGGGGGGGGGGGGGGGGTGCACAAAAAATAAAAAATGGGGACACAAAAAAAAAAAAAAATTAAATGTATTTTTGCCAAATATTGTTTTGGCAATTTGTACAGTGTGCAAAATTATTGATTTTAAGCTGATCTTGAAACAAACATAACTTTTGTTTAAATACCTTTATTTATTTGGTAATGTTTTATTTTATTTGAAATTAATCTTATTTTATTAATTATACTGGCGGGGTGGCAGGCCAGTTTTAGAGGTTTCAAAGTCCATAGGGTCAGGTGGGGTAAAATGGGTCAGTTTAAAAAAAAAATACTCTTTAAAAAAACATCCAAACATTTTTTACATTCCAATTTTGCTGGTTTTATATATTATTTATATTAGTCTTCATTTTGTATGCAAAATTAACTGTAACTGATACTTTTTAGTGATAGCCAGTAATTATTTGTGTGTTGTGCATTAGTAACTTGAATGTGTTGTTAAGAAAAACTTTGGTTTTGAACTAATTCAAAAGCAAATTTTACAGTATTTTCTTATCATATTCCAAAAAGCACATTTTAAAGATGAATTTCCTAAACTTTTGTGAGAAAAAAAAAATTAAATATTAATATTTTGGAGTAAAAAAACACATGCGGGGCAAAATAGGTGAGGTGTTGAATCATGTTAGGCTTAGCAAACATAAAGTAACTAATTGCATTTTTTGTGTTTTAAATAACTCCATATACATTCTTTTAATATATTAGTTTAAAATTAAGCTATATATTGTTCTAGAGCTATTTCATACACATAGATATAAAATAATTTAATGTTAAGAGGGGAAAAAAGACTACATACTAAAGCTGAATCAAAACATTCAGTTTGTAGGTGTAATTCAAAAAGTTGTTTCATTCCAGCTTATTTAAGAAGGGTGCCAATTTTTCATACAAAGGGCAGGCAGGATACAACATTCTCCTGAAACTCTGCAGTTTAGCATCAACTTAAAATGCAAGAGTGGATGAATCTAGATCATCAATCTCCAATTTGACAAATTAATTCTAGTGTGACTTCAACAGTCATAGAACAGGATACTATTTATATATTCTCCTTTTAAGTACATAAAATCTGCTATTATAAACACTTTATCACCCAATCAAACATTGTCTTCTAGAGATGCTTTGAAAAATGCACACTGAAAACATGAGTAATTTTAACAACCAACTTATTTTTCAATTGATTGTATGACGAAAAAATCAACAGAGATGCTAAAATCACAGAAACATCAACTGTAAAGAGAAACAAAAAACAAGTCTTTCTCAAGAAGAAAATTTGGACAGCATTAATACTAATCAATTCGTAAAAGTTGGAAAATGTGTTAAAGAAGAATTTCCTGGGACAGGTTCAAAGAAAATATTTCATGGCATCAATCTTTTACCCAATCATGAATATTCTGAAAAATTTGAAGGGATAAAAAAAAGTGGAAATGAAAGTTCCTACTGGAATTTCCAGAGAAAGATATTTCTGATATAGATGCATCGTAAATTCTAAAATTTTTTCCCGAAGTAATGATGGACCATAGGGACATTTTTTTTTCCTTGACAGAACACAAAATCAAGTTTTTATCCAGAAAAGGAATGTGTATTTGTAATTTTATTTGTATGAAGTAAGTTGTATTAAAATTTAAAACAGTTTTAAAGGATGCAAACAGCATATTTTAAAATTTATTTTTCAGCACAAATTTTTTGTTTTTTGAGAGATATTTCTCTTAGTTAAAATGTTATAAGGAATATTCATTTGCATATTTTGTGCAATTTTTTAACGAAAGGAACCAATACATTTTTTGCTGTTTAAGTGCATATGTAAAATATCCTGTTTTTTGACCTATTTTAGCCCACCTGACCCTAGTTTGTGCAACCCTGTACGTGGGTAATATTTTATAGCCAGACAAAATAATAATAGTAATAATATTCAAGTTTTGTTATAATTATTATATTTGCTGTTAATATTGTATTTTATATTTACCTTGCTTTTCTATGTGTATATATTGATAAAAATATTCCTTTCTTCTATTTCTAGATATCAGAGAATTAATTCACCTTGATGATGCTATGGAAGATGAAGATTTACTTTATGGACCAAATGGGGGATTAATATTTTGCTTAGAGTAAGAAAGGCGCTTCCTATTAGTTTCTTATCTAAGCAAGAGTTGATTCTTGCTTAAATATTCTGGAAACGTACGGCTGCCTGTTCTAGGAAAAAAAAAAAAAACCTTTAATATTTTTTATATTTTATTGAAAGTAATTTGCTTCTAATGTTTAATAAAGTATTTTAACTTATAGCGAAAATCACATATTTAAACAGAAAATTTCATAAGTAGTCGTCCTGATTTTTTTTTTTTTTTTTTTACTCAAAATCCCCTGCTTTGATAACCTATCTTTATTGACTGTAATGTTCCAACCATTTATTAAACAGTCTTTAGCTATTGTTATAAATATTCAATTTATAGTTTTCAAAGAAATTATTTCATTTGTGTCCGAAAAAAATTGAAACACAATTTAGTTTTTGACCTATCAGAGGTAAGTGGGTATTGTAAATTGCAAGAGTGTTCAAAATAAGGTTGAAAATATGATCATGTTAATAAAAATTTCTTTCCACTATTTTTCAAAAAGTTGCCCTTTTTAATTTTTTATACAGCTCTTTTAGACAAATTTTGTCAATTAGAAAGTTTTTATTTTCCATACAACAAGACATAAAAACGAGAAAAACATACAACTCTATCTTTAAAAGCAACTGAGTTATGATACAGATAGAAAATGTGACTTATGCTGTTTTTCTGAATCACTCACAAGGTTGTTCATTTGGTGGAAACAAGGGCCATATACAAATTGACAATGGAAACTTTAAAGTCAGAAATGGGAGAACTAAATTTTTGATAACTTATACAAAAAAAAAAAAAAAAAATCCTAACTGCACTTAAAGAGAGCTTTATAAACAGAGACAAATGGTGGTTTGCCAATATGAATTGCAAGTTGCATGCAACGATGCAACCCTCAAATGTTTCAATTTCATCATATTGTGAAAAAAAAAAATAAAAAATAATAATAATAATAATAATAATAACTTTTTAGTTCAAAAATTTTATCTTTAAAATTATAAAAATGAAGTACAGATCTCACAAGACAAATGAAGATTTTCATAATCTTTAAGTCTAGTTAACGTTGTTATGTAAGTTTCATTTTGCCATAATTATGCTTTCTTGTATTACTATTTAAATTTATTAAATATTTCATTGGTAATAAGCACATTTAAAATTACAATTAATAAAATTACAGTTTTTAATCAAATTATTAGTTTTTTTTTTTTTTTTCTAAAAATATACTGGATGAAATGTCCTTCAATTTCAGACATGCAAAGAACGTTTATAAACTCACATTTTCCACTATCGATTTTAGTCACAAATGCAGTTAGGGAACCAATCACAAATTGAAGAAAATCCCAAATACTTTGAATCTCCCTGTATCAGAAAAAGCTACAAATCACTTGTAACATATAATTTCACTTATTATGTACAATATTTATATGCTTTTCTGTTGGAACTGCATGATTATTTACACAAATATATATGGGTGATTGCCAATCTAAAGGGTAGAAAACGAAGACAAATTTGAAAATATAAAAATTTTACCAAAAAAATTTGAAAAAATTCCTTAATTCCTTTTTGACAACTATGAATCTAAATTACTTGATGAGCTATCTCGTTAGCTATTTTTTAGTTGGTAATTAATTAATTTCAAAATTAATGTGTCAACGGAGCGGACATCACTGACCACGGAGTGGACACTTATAAATATCCAAACCTGAAAGTTATTTTGCAGCTGTATCTTTTCATCCTTATTGTTTTACTTGTGTTTTAGAAAATAATCAACAAATATTTTTACTTTAATTGTTTTGAAAAATGAAAATAACAGGAAAATAATTGTTGGTTCCGCATATTCTTTCTTTCTTTCTTTCTTTTTTTTTTATGTGATTGATCTAATATGTTGAAGACACTTGTATTTCCTTGCTATTTTTCCTGTTAAAACTTCGAATATTTCTTTAAGTTTCTTCTTTGATTTTGCGCCTTTAAAACTTTCTTTTATTGGCTTTTTTATAACCTCTCCAAAAATAATACATTTCTCAATTTCTTTTGAATTTGCTTCTGTGATAATTTTTTTCACTTTTCTCTTGGGTTTTTCAGAATCAGTAGTATTATTTTTTGACTTCACATCCTTAGATCTTTGCACATGCTTTTTGTGTTTTTCAAGCTTCCTAACCAATTTTTTGTTTTCTTCACAAAGCCTTTCACTGTTCTTTTTCGACCTTTTTCTTCCACTTTCTAGTCTGCTAGATGATGATACAGATGGTTTTGTTTTCAGAGATGGATTAATTTGTGGTAGTGTGATGTTTATGGCTGCTGAACGAGGTGTCTCAGGAGGTGTATCATCTCTGAGATGTTCTTCAAAGATTATTCTGTTTCTTCAATCTCTCCCTTTGATTTCTGTTTTAGTTCTTCCATTTTTTCCTAACACTTCATTTCATTTGTTCAAACATTTTAACTACAGTATTCTTCCTTCTGTGATATATTTATCTTTCTTTAGCTTTTCCTTCTTCATGTCTTGCGGGATCATTTCTTATGCTCTTATTATACACAAAGATGTTTCACGCGACTTTTATTTCATCCAATTTTTGCTCCAATTTTCGAAAGCTGTAAACCGAAAGAAGGTTACAATAGTTGAATCAAAAATTGTTCGAAAAACTGGTTTACACGGTGTACAGTACATGTCAAGGCACACCTATTTATCTCTGTTTTAACGGGGACGACATGGGAGAGCGAAGAGGAAAACGGTGAATGAATTCCCGCCGGCGCTGTCATTTCTCGGTAAATAAAGAGCTTTCTTCTCACTGGTTTATCACAGTCTGACTTGCCAGAAAAAAATTGATCGTATTCCCAATTCCTATTACACTGGGCATTGACGTGATTTGAGCCAAATTTACAATTATCTCAAAAGTTGTGTGAAAACGTGTTGTGTGTAATAGGAGCATTAGTCTGTCTCTTGCTCTCTGCATACTTTTTCTTTTTTGTTCTTTACGTTTTTCTGTAGTTTGGCTGGGAAGTTTCCTTTTCTTGTTATTTTTCTTATCTTTTTGATTTTCAACTCAACCTAATTTTCTTTTTGACTGAGTTTGAGCGAAGGTTTGTGCACATTTGTTTGTCCTGCATTGGGTTACATGCGAATTTCCATTTTTCTTGAACAGCATAATAAATTTCTGCAAAGAAAATAAATATATATATATATATATATATATATATATATATATATATATATATATATATATATATATATAAAGTTATTCAATTAATAAAAATACAAAACAATTTTAGTTTTGCTGTAAAACAAAAATATTTTTATTTATTTTTTCTTCTGAAACTAAATTTAATTATATTTTTGCAATTATTTTTCTAAAGTGTTATGTCACCTTTTCTACATTTTACCTTTAAAATTAAAAAGAAAAAAATAAATTAAAAAAATAAACGGATAAAATTTATTTATCAAATTTATTTAGATTATTTTTCAAATGTATCTATTTTTAAGATTAATTTTGAGAGTATCCACTCCGTGGAAAGAAGTGTCCACTTCGTGATCAAATGATGTCCACGGAGTGGAAGTCCACGGAGTGGACAGAATGTCTGATTTTGAATTTTAAGGAACAAAGCAACAACGTCAGGAACAATTTAACTTTAGTGTTGAATTAAGTCTTATAATCTTTAAATGTAATAATAATTAGATAATAAATAATCCTTATAATTACTTGTATACTTCTGACCACGGAGTGGACTGATGAGATAGCCAAACAGAGGTATCACAGATGAAATCTATTTTAACAGAACGAAATAAAGCATTGAGTTCAGCACATGTAGGTAAAAACAAAGATGGCTTCCCCCTCTTTCTTCTCAGTTACACACTGGTGACAGACAGTGCCATCTACTGAACTTTATGGGAAGTTAAATAGTTGT
Source organism: Salticus scenicus (assembly GCA_963930645.1). Classification (NCBI taxonomy): domain Eukaryota; kingdom Metazoa; phylum Arthropoda; class Arachnida; order Araneae; family Salticidae; genus Salticus; species Salticus scenicus. The sequence goes on along the minus strand of OZ005652.1, from coordinate 58,651,583 downwards.
CCACGGAGTGGACGCATTTTATTAGGGACATTTGTTATAAATTAATTAAAAAAACAAGATTCATTTTATAACTCTAAAATTTAATAAATATATTTTTAAGGATAATTATGTCCTGCTTAAATCAAAATGTAATTAAAAAACATTAATATTAAGCTTGAAAATAATGCTATATTCTGCAGATTTCCCTTGGGGACAGTCCACGGAGTGGACATTCCAGGTTTTATCGATCGAGTTCTAAGAAAAATAAATAACATTAAAAACTTTTATAATAATATTCAACTAGAGAAAATCGTAAGAAATAGCCTAGTTGTAAATTTTTTTCTGATTGAAAATCTTTTCTATTTTTGAGGGCTAAGGGACATGGTTTCTACCCCTTATGTTGGCAATGACCCATATATATTAAAAAATTATTGATTTTTTTTTTTTTTTTTTTGGGCAAGTTTTTTTTGCTTATAACAAGAATAGATTTTAAAATTTTTTACAAAACTTGCAGAAAAGTTGATAAACATTAGAAAAACATTATTTTGAAACATAAAATTCACACGTGTAATTTCCTCTGAGATGGGAGTATTTATACTAATTTTTTTTTACTGTGCATGCACAAGAGATGGAAATTTTTTATAGTATAGGTTGAAAGCTAGATATGTTTGGAAACTTTTGTCACAATTTCATTTGAATAGAATAAAAATTAAGCAAATTATTGTCAAAAGAATGAGTGAGATGTTAGATATTTTCCAGAGTTGAAATTTCATAAGGGGTTTTTCACATGATGTGTATTTATTTTGGAGATCTGATTATTTTATCCAAGTTGCAAAAGTTCTTTTTTGTGAAAATCTCCTTAGGAACTCACAAAATGAAGCTGTCTTAGCTGCTAGTTTCCTCATGGGAAGGTGACTCTTTACAATATGTTAAATGATTTTTTTTTTCTTATTCCAAAAAAGTTAAAATGTTTTTTTTTTAATACGTATATTTGTTTTCTTTCTCTCACTCTGCCAATTATTTATTTATTATCTTTTTGTATTTTTTTTTTCTTTTATTTATTGAATAAATTATATATAATAATAATAATATTTTATAGACCAATGCCATTAATTAAAATCCACATTACAATCTTGAAAACGTAAAAATTGTTGAAAATATGAAAATTTTAAACTTTGAAATTACATATATATGTATATTGTAATTTTGAGATAAAAACTTTAAATTTTAATAAAAAAAAAAAAAAGCCACATTTAAATGTGAAGAGCAAAAAATTTATTGCCTAAATTATTAAATAACAACAAATTTAAAATGAAAGTTTACAAATTAACTTACTAGTCTTTAAAAATATATATTTAACAATTTTTAATTTTGTCCCAAAATTTTGCTGCCTTTGTTTACCTTTTTAAAAAGTGCTGAAATTTACTTTTTTGACATAATATTTCTGTGTTTTAAGTTTAATATTACTCATCTGTGACTGTGTGTCAAATGTATAATGTATTTTCAGGTGAGCTATCTATGTCCAGGTGGGTGTTAAAATTTTTAGCCCCAGTAGTATAGTATTATTTTGTTTCTTACATCTTAGAAAACTACTTTAGATATGTGCTTTACAATTTCACATTTTGCAAATCGTATATGTGCTCTAATATCAGAAATGACTTATGCCAAATTGTTATTTTCTTACATAGTAGGAAAATTTTACTAAAAAAAAATATAAATAATAAAGATGATCTTGGCATTATGCTGTGAGCATTGGATGTTTGTCAGATAAACTTAGTTCAAAAATACTTCTGAATAGCTATTTCAAAATTGAAAAGTTTATAACTGAAAAATAATGGATTTTTTTTTTTCCTTTGGTGGATAAATTAAACATTAGAAAAAATTGCTTAAAATATATATAATATTTCATCTTTATAATGCATGGAAAATTGGAAGCAAAACCATGATAATAATTATAAAATATTTTAAAAACAACATAAGTCACTGAAGATTACATATTTGAAAGAAATATAATATCATAATTCTGTACTGATAAGTATAAAGGATTTAAATCCATATTCTTGGTTTTTCAGGAGACAAAAAAATAAAGTTAAAACTAACTAAAAACTAATCGGAAGAATTGATTAGGAAAAGGGGATTATGTTGATTTATGCCCTTTATACCATTCAGTGATTGTCAACCTTCATTTAATAAAGGGAAAAAATTGAATTAAATATTTTATACCAAAGATTAATGCTAAATTTCTGACTTTAATGTTTTTTTACCAATGAATTTTCTCAAAGACTAAATGACATGGATTTAAATCCTTTATACCAAATTGACAGAGGATTTTTTTTCTGAGTCTGACTATGTACTTAACTCAAAATCGACATTTTTGGACTTAAATCCTTTATACTTATCAGTACAGAATTAATATATGATGGAAAAAATAAGAAATTATGCGATAAAAACTAAGTAACCCCCTCCCCCTCAAAACAGCAGAACATCTTTAGGGGCACTTATAGTTAGTTGTAAATCCCATATTTATGGTATTTATATAACAGCGAAGCAAACACTTAATTTTAATATTAAACATGCCAACCTCTGTTCATAGAATAAAAGTAATATAAAAAAGTTGAGATTGTTGACAATTTATGTACGGTAAATATTTATATTCATTATTTCCTGCTAACACTAACTTACCATCTGGAAAAACAACATATTTTTTTACTACCAAAGTTACTACTACTTTTTATTTTTTCTTTAATTCAAGTTTTTTTTTTTTTTTTTTTTTTTTTTTAAACTGAATTTTACATATTAATTGGTATTTTTTGTGATTAACAAGAAAACTTGATTAAATATAGCATACTCAAGCTTGTCACGAAATATTTCTTAAGAATGCAATTTATATAAATTAATGTACCATCATTATACAATAATTTATCATCATTATTTGAATTGAATTTTCATAAAATTAAACATAAATCACATGTATGTAAGGTACATATTCTTAACATACACGTTTGTCATTTAATTTTGTTTTTCTTTTAGATATTTAACTCAGAACCTTGAATGGTTAGATGAACAACTTGGTGAAGATGTAGAAGATTACATTTTATTTGACTGTCCAGGTATATTCATAGCATTATTATATATATATATATATATATATATATATATATCTAATTATTTCAAATAATCAAGAAATATATCTGTTTTGTGACTGGGAATATAATGTTAATTTTACAGTAAATAATTTAATTCATACTAATTCCCATTTCTAATTTAGACATTCTGATGCTGATTTTAAAATGGCTGAAATACCATACTGCATAAATAATTTACCAAAAAGTACAGGAATAGAATGACATGATTAATGGTTAAACTACTTTGTAAAATCTAAATTTATAAAGATTTTTAATGTGACTCTTAAATCATTTCACATCATTATTTATGTAGCATACTTGGCTTTATCAAGTTCAATATCAATACATTTTTCTGAATTTATATTGCCTACTTGTTTGGAAGTTTCTTGACGTGCACAGACATTTTTAATGTTACGTCAAGGAATTTAGATGCAGTCATGTGTCATTATTACAGAATTAACATGCCTTTAGATGATAGTTGCACTGTTTACTAAGTATAAAGTTGCTTATGATGAAGCTCATCATACAAATATTCCGAAAGTCTGCTTTTTTATGGCATATGCTGGGATCAAGTTGCACAATTGGTTTTGAAAAAAGATATCATTTTGCAGAGGTTTATTGTTGTAGAGCAGTGGTTCCCAAACTGTGGGTCGTGAGCCGATTTTTGGTGGGTTGCAAAAAGTTATTTAATGTATTTGTGACTTTGCACAATTTTCACAATTATGATGATAGTTGGCATTAGAGTTTGCATGTTATGAAAATGAAGATAACCCCAAATCGATGTGTGTTATTTACAAAAAAGTACTTGAAAATGAAAATATATGCCCCAGTTAATTTTGTTGGTAAACATATTAAAAGACAAGTTTCTTGAATTTTTTGAAACAAGTGTCTAAAAGAGAATTTTTGCATTTTACCGAGATCAGTGAGAGGACTTCTTATCTCATTAATTAGCGAAAAACGAAAACATTTAAACTGCACACAGTTGGCGGAACATTACTGCTGATACCGATAAAGGATGCAGTTGAAGTTATATTAATTCTTGAAAAAGAATTCAAGACAATCAGACGATGCCAGTTTCATATAACACAGTTATTCGTAGAAGAGGTGAAAAATCGCAGTGGGCTGAAAGTGAATTTATCCCAATAGTTACTCTGAGAACATTTTTCTCCTTACAACTTGTCGAATCTCATAATGTACAAAGTTTGTCCCAGTTCTTTTTTTTAGTTACATATGAAACAATGAACCCCTTGGTGTCATACGATTTTGTGAACCACTAATTCAAGAATCTAGTGGAAAAATCTTCAGTAATAAGCAATCCAACTTTTAAAATTGGAATCATTGCAACATTCACAGAGCAGCATTGCTATAAAAATTTGTGTGCAAGTTGATTTAAATTTTTTTTTTTTTTTTTTTTTTTTGAACATTGTAGTTAAAATAGTGAATTTCATAAAATCAAGACGGTTATGATTACACTTATTTGAAAAGCTGTGGAAAAGAGATGGGGAGTGCAACCACAAACCACTTTTACACACAGAAGCACGATAGCTATCAAAACAGAAAATTATATTAATGTTTGTGGAACTCTATGAAGAAATAGCAATATTTAAGGGCAATAAAAATTAATTTTAAAAGAATGTTTGTTTAATCTAGTTTTTGCTCATATATTTTTCACACACACTCAGAAAATTTAATGAATTACATTTATACTCAAATGTATGGGAAAGATGCAATTTAAAAGCATGACAAAATTCAAAGATTCATTAAAAAAAAAAAAAAAAAAATCATTGAAAACCTAAAATACATTAGGTTTTGAAACATTTCAGAGATCAATAACAGAAAAAAATGTGTACGTATCTGGCAGAATATTACTGTCATCTGAAAATATTGAACATTTTGAAAGAAAATTTTAATTAATGCTTAATGAAGGAATGAAAAATTGACTAGAGAAAAACTTGATTGCGCATCTCTTCCAAGAAGACTTTACTACTGGCATATCATCGAAAGCCAATGAAGAATTTATTGACCTATGTAAAATATACATAATTGAATTTTAATTTTAATCTTAGCAATTTGACATAATTTTACTTATCTCTGTCCTACTTATTTTTCCAAATTTTTCTATCGAAGCTTTGAAGATACTGTCACGTAGATTAAACTTAGATAATTGCTTGTTTAAACTTGTGTGAAAATTTTCAATCCACGTAGGATAAAAATGAGTCACAAAATATTTGGTTTCTAACAAGTGGGTCGCTGTGCATAAAAGTTTGGGAACCCCTGCTGTAGAGAATATCATTCAATCAAAGGATATATTTTATGATTCAATATTGTTATAGAAGGTTTTAATGATAATATACTAATTTATTCTCAAAGAACATTATTCCTCAAACTTTTTCAGGGCTCGCATTGTTGCGCTGTAGCACACCATTGACCCCAATTTTGATAAAAAGGATGCAGTATTTTTGAAATTACGGTCTGGAGGACCTATACTTTTTTTCCCCTAAGCTTATGTAACAAAACTATTAAGAAAGAAAAAAAAAAACTGGGAAAAGAAATTTTCCTGGCTGGAATATCACAACGTCAAACTTTTTCACACAGTTTGGAGAAGTGCACTTGTGCAACACATAAGCATAGATAAAAAAGATGGAACACATTTTTTTTTTTTCTGTTTAAATACAAAGCTTCAAAATGAAAAATGAAATCATGAAAAACTTTGTGTTCATGAAAAGTATTATCTGCTACATCTTACATGTCCCAAAATAAAAATGTAATTCATTTGTTTTTTGAAGAAAATAAAATGTGTCTCCATCTTTCAAAATCTTGACCCATAATTTTCATAGTGATGGGGTCTTGGGACCCCATTTTTCAAAAGGTCAGTGCAAGCCTTGCTTTTTAAATTATGTTCCTTGGTGTTCACTTACCATTCATCGTTTGTAACAATCTGTGGTAATTTGCAAGGATTAGCACAAAATTCTGATTTTTTGGCAATCATTTAATGCTAAATATATACACTAAATGAAACATTTTATCTGTGTAATACTAATTCTTGATATATAATCTAATTTTTTTTTAAAGAATAATCACATTGCAGGCATTTTTATAAGACCTTAAAGTACTTTTCTTATAAAACTATTTATTTATTTATGAAATGACTACAAAATGGGTATGCTAATTAAACTCATTACAGTAACACTCTTAGGTAATGTTTATTTTGAATTCAGTTGGCGTTTTCTATTCCTCCTCTTCATATACTATGATTTTTATGACTTAAAGCCTTGGTTTTTAAGAACACAAAATGCGAACATCAACGTAGTCGACCTTGAGATTTTCAATCTGTGCATGCGTCACGACGCTCTGTACTGCGGTTTCAACGCCAGTGCTGATATCAAAGAGACACTGATTGGAGCGTTGCGGCGTCGAAAACGTTGACGTTTGCTTCTGTTCTTAAAAACCAGGGCTTAAGGCTTAGTGTAAGATAGGGGTGCACTACCTTTTTAGGAAAGAGGGCACTTGCTCAGCTGATTGCAGTAAGGAGGGCCACTCGATCACTATACAACTGATTGGCGAACAAAGGGCCATTATCTAGGTTAATGTCTGTTTACACTTACCTTTTATCCGCATAGCTTTTATTAAATTTATCATTTACTGTAGGAACAACATTTGGCCTGCAGGCTACAGGTTGAATGGCGATTTTCTCTTTTACCAGTATGAAACAACACAGATATATGTAAACAGGCATAATTTTAATAAGCAGAGACTCATTTAAAACAGGGCATAAGCCTGGGATTTCTGATAAAAGAGAGCCTCAAAATATCTTTATCATTTTTCAAATTTTTTCTTGTATATAAAGAAAATGTGTTTCTTTCGAAATTTAAGTATTCAGCCAAAATACCTCTTGTTGTCATCATTTGTAATCATCAATACCTAAATTTTTCTCATTTATTTACTCATTTTGTGTGTGTGTGTCTTTTTTATTTTTTGCCCTGGGAATGGGATGTTTGTAACAACATTTTTAAATGAGACAAGAAAAATTATTTAAAAGTAAAATCAAATTAATTTTATTTAATTTTACATATTTTTGCTTGTAATTAATGACAGTACTTTTTACAGTTATTAAAGTATTACTTCTTTGACAGTGTTACTGTAAAATAATTATTCTTGCAATAATCAGTAAAATTTTTCAAGAGGAAGATTTTTACTTGCAATTTCAGGATTTCAAAATCTTGTCCTAGCACTTTGAATTTGAAAAAGAGAGGGGTTGGAGGTAGAGTTTATTAGCATGCAGTTTTATACAACTTTTTACTGTGATTTGAATTTATTAAAAAAAAAAAAAAAAAAAAAAAAAAAAGTTGATGTTGGAGGATTTTATGTTTATAAGTGCCCCACACTCCCAGGTTTTTAAATCAGCACCTGTTGATAAGGCCTTTCATACCCCAATCAGCTATATTGAGATTGAGTAGCTACAGTACGAAGCCGAAAATCCAGACAATTTTGGCGGCGTTAATCATCATCATCAACAGCGATTTTTTTTTTTTTTTTTTTATATATATAAATATATCTAAGTAAAAAACCCAAAAAGTATATTATTTCATAATAATCTTCAAAACCGATATTTGCACTGTCTGAAAGAGGAGGAAGAAGAAGATTATAATAATAGTAACAATTCTTAAACATTTATTTAATTGAGAACTAAATTCTATATTCTATTTCAGTTATACTCAAACTTTTAATTAAAAAACCTAAAGTACTAAAAAAAAATCATGGAAATGTTTTTAAAATGGCATGTTTTTCTTATTTATTTTCTTTTATTGTGACTTGTACTAATTTTTGCATGCAACTATTTTCAATATATCTGTTTAATTTTTAATTTTATTTATTTATTGTTAAAGTTGATAAAAAAATATTACAGAATATATTTAAAAATCGTAATATATTATTTTTTACTTGAATTTGCACATTTTCCAAGTACTTAAACCAAAATATTATATTTTTTTGGCATAACCAAAAATCCAGAAAATCTGAAAATCCGGAATCGCCGTGGTCCCGACGATTCTGAATTTTCGGCTTCTTACTGTATCTTTACTGCAATCAGCCATACAAGTGCACTTGCATTTAAAAGGTTGTATACCACTAGTGTAATACAACCTTTTAAATACAAATGTACTTGTAAAAGCTAGCCTATGTCATAAAAATGAAATTGGTTTCTTTCTGATATTTGAAATATTTGCATTGAATAATTGATATTTTTGGGGATTTTGAGAATGAAAAATTTTATTTTTCCCTTTAAATTTTATTAAATCTTATCTTGTTTTCATTTTTTTACAGTAATGAAAGGGGAAAAAATAAGTGTAATGTTGCATAAAATATCTAACTTTACAATAATGTTTATCAAGTAATGAATATAAATTTATCTAACTATTTGCTCATAAATTATGTCTTAAAAGGTTTTTTTTTTTTTTTTGTATGTGTCTTTTATTTTAGGACAAATTGAACTGTATACTCATTTAGATGTAATGCAAAGAATAGTCTCTCATCTGCAACAGATAGAGTTCAACATCTGTGGTGTTTTTCTAGTCGATTCCCAATTTATGATAGAGCCATCAAAGTTCATTTCTGGAGTTCTTTCAGCTCTTTCAGCAATGGTTATGTTGGAACTGCCTCATATTAACCTTCTTTCCAAAGTTGATTTACTAACCAAGCATTCTAGAAAGCAATTAGAAAGGTCAGTTTAATCAGTATAAATTCAGGGATGCTATGGTATCTAGAATTTAAGGAAAACCTAGAAAACTGAGGGAATTTGAAATATCTATTAAAAAACAGGGAAGACACAAGAAATTTCAAAATTTATTACAAAAACAGGAAAAATTCAGGTAATTTAGAATATTTTTTAGAAAACATGGGAAATTCTTTTCATAGTAAATCTTAATTTAAGTTTTTGATTGTGTATTGTGTAGTTTTATAGTTTGGAGAATTTTTTTCTTTTTAAATTTTAGTGCTTTATATTGCAGAATAAAAGTCATTTATCTGATTTTCTCCAACTATAGTAAGTTAATAAAATTAATATGAAAAATTGACTTGTAAACATGTTGGATTCCAATAATGCATGTTTACATGCTGTCTATTTTAATTTTAAGGTATGTGCCTACCCTAAAATCCTCGTTTTGGTGAAATTTTTCGAAAGATATTTATTTGTTCATTTTATAGGCCACACATTTAGAATTCAAAAAATACTTTATTTTGTTTTTCGATAACTAGAAGCAAAGTTGTAGTATAAATAATAAACCGAAAGTGAAGTTTCAGATGCTGGAATTTAGTTATTTTTGTTTGCAATTATATTCATTTCTCAAAATGTATTAAGAATGTTGAACTGAAATTTTGCCAAAATGTTTTATTCATCTTTAGCTATGTTCTGTCGCAAAATCTAACCTCTTTGCATTTATTTATTGATTTTACTGACAGTTTTTTGGAGAAGTGAGGATTTTTTTTTTTTTTTTTTTTTTTTTAATTTTGAGCTTTTGTACAAGTATAGAATATTTCAATAAATTTTATGAGTACAGCAAATCTTTTGCTACAGAATACAGATAAGTATGTTATTTCTATACTGTGTAAAGATTATTGAAATATATTCATTAGAGTCTGTTATAGGAGGTGTGGCATAAATGAAAATTTTTAACTAAAATTTTTCTAAATATTGCCTATATTTTAAAAACTAATGAAAATTTCTGTAAAGTTTCATTTAAATTCATAGTTTTGTATCCCATCTTAATTAAATACATATGTGTTTCATTAAAATTTTATGTATTTTTAAAAAAGTGCTTCGTATGTAGGCACATACCTTAAAAGAGACAGGGAAAACTCAAGGAATTTTATTTTCCTGATTTGTGTAGTAATCCTGACACTGAATACTTTTAAATGCAATGCTTGCCAAGACTTTCTGATTTACAGTAAAATTTTCTGTTTTCTTATTTTCTTCTTGATAAATTTCAGAATATTTAAAAACTAGTATGTTACGGCTATCACAAATTTTTTTCTATTTCATTCTATATAATGGCACCACAGAGCTTAATTTCTATCAAAAAAAGTATGGGAATGCTAATCTTCAGAACTTGCATCTCTCATGTCGCTTCTATGTGTCTCTTATTTTCAAGTCTATTTACAAATTTCACTCCAGTTTTCCAAGTCATAAATCAAATCTTACAAAAAATCATCAAACATTTTTTCATTTGATATTTCCAGTTAAATCAATTGTTTTTTATCAATTGTTTTCTTTTTAACACGCTTTTATTAGCTTCAACTGTATGTATGTATGTTTGTTTGTATGTATATTTGTAACCGCTCTGGGAGCAAACAAAAAATCTATATTGTAAAAAAAAGAATTTCCCTACGTGAACGTTGTAGCCGTGAGGTAAAGCACCGTGTTGCGAACCTAATGGTCTAGTGTTCGATCCCAGTCAGGGGAGATTTTTAAAAAATGGTTTTTGTTTAATTCTACATTATTTTAATTAAAGATTTAAATGTATGTAAATATTATGGTGTGTCACTCACACGATTTTCTCTTACCCTGCATTTTAATACTAAGATAGATATTTTGTGCTTTTTAGTTCACATTTCTATAAAAGCGTGTTCTTTAATTTTTTTAAACTATAATATTATTAAGAAACAAATTGCTGTTTATTTTTCTATTTTTGATATTTTGATTAAATTGTGAATTCAGTTTGATATCAGTAAAACAAAAACAACAACAAAAAACTGTATTCATTTATGGTTAATTTTAACATTTTCTAGCAACTTTGTGAAAAGTGATAGTGAAAAATCATTATTTTCTTGCTGGTAAAGTTACATACAAGCAAAAGCTTGTGTCCCATCCCAATTTACATTACAAATGTAGATGTATTTAAAAGAAAAATATTTAAAGAAAGAAAGAAAAGTAAGAGTAGAAAACACAACTTGAGGACATTGATTTTTCAGAAATGATGCTGTGTTGAATTCATGTAAAAATCATGAATAATAATCGAACACTTTATAAAATGTCCTCAAAATGTAAAACTTGTTCATGAAATTTTTTTAAAAAAGACATTGAAATTAAATTTGTTGATTATTAGGGACTAAAAAAAATTAGTAAAAACCTAAATTAAGTTTTAGATTAAATAAATTTTTTAATTTTCTATTTCTTTTACTAAATTTGTGATGTTCCTCTCTGTTTTTTGACCCAACACAAGTTAAACATGTTATGTACTATTCAAATGGCATTTTTTAAAATAAAATAATTTCAAAAAAACTATTATGCAGCAATAAAATTTTATTAATTACTGACTTGGGCCTGTTTTAATATGACTTTTGTATGCCGATAACTATTAGCAAATATAAATTAAAAAGAAAGAAAGCCTCATGACTAAATTCAAACTTTTACTTTCACATTCATTAAGATATTTAGATAAAATTTTCAACAGACTTGCTTTTTTTTTTTTTTTTTTGGAATGTTATAAGTATGAAAAACATGATGAAAGCAGTATTGTCTAAGTAATGTATTTTATAGTATATATGTAAGTAGTGTATTTTATAATATATTACTTTTCCATAAATGACCAGATACTTTCAATTTTAGACATTTTGTCAAATATCTAGAAAAATTCTTCATGAATTATCCCAAAACTTTGTGCATGTAAAGAACTTGTATATTTCATGTATTTCAACAAAAGTTTTGTCTCAAAGACAAAAGAGGGGAAAGCTTGTTTCATTTGTTTAAGATTATGAGCTAGTCTCAAGCAAATGAATACGAATATTTAAAAGAACCCTTATATTCGCATACTGTAGCCAAAACGCATTTCAAGCATTACTTTTTTATGGAGTGATCCCAAACATTTTACAGGGTTGCCACGCTACCTGGAAAACCTAGAGAACCTGAAATAGTCAGAGAATTTGAATATTTTAGCCAGAATCTGGAAAATTCAACGAATTTCATAGGATGATTGCCAAAAAAGACTAATTTTTCCTCCAACGTAGAGTCAGTTTACCTGTTTTTTTTTTTTTTTTTTTTTTAGCTTCCGCAATTTTTTTAAACAAGACCTCTTAGAAAGACCCCCATGGTGGGCAATCTCCCCTTAGATCAACGTAATATGTAACTTTTGTGTTTTCAGTTGGTACTGTAAATATTTTGCCCTCAACACAGCCAATGCACAATTATATGGCTAGACTGGAATTTTCTTAGAACATGCCTGGAAAACCTGGGAAAGTCAGGGAATTTCATTCTCCTACTTGAGTGTCAACCCTGATTCTATTTTATTTTTATTTTTTACTGTTTACTTTTTTACCTCAAAACAAAATTTTCACTGAAATATATGAGGTAAAACATGATCTTTACACTCCTGAAGTTTCAAGATAATTCATCAAGTACTTTCTGAGATATTTGACAAAACGTCTGAAATCGGAAGTTTCCAGTCATTTATCGAAAAGTAGTGTATCATATGTGACAGTCTGTACAATATGATTGCCATGAAAAAAAGTTTTTAAAATATCTTGTTTATTTTGCTATCTACTAACCTTACTCTCCCCCCTCTTTCTCATATTTAAAAATATTCTTACTTTTGCTCTTATAATATTTTGATTTTCACTAGCATTAGTTTGAAAAAGTACCATTTATTTAAGATACTCTATTTTTGTTTAATGATATTTCGAAGAAGTTTCTACTTTATAAAGTGTGCAACACTGAAGAAATAGGATTAAGAGAATGTTACACTTTACCTTTTCATAACATTCCTTTTTTAAAATTTAAGTAGCTGAAAACATCTCTACTTAAAAGAAAATATCCAAAAACATCATTACTTAAATTAAAATAGCCAAAAAACATCATTACCGAAATTAAAATAAACAACGTTTAAACAAACAATTTTACAGAAAATAATTAACATACAATTTTATTAGACTTAATTAAAATCTAATTTAATAATTTAGATATTGAAAACATCAATTACTTTAATAAAACTAATTTTTAGACTAACTAAAACAATTAACATAAAGCTACGGTCATCTAAAAAGTATCGGTAAGTATTTCGGAAGTTCTGTTGATGCAAGATTAATCTACAAGTGATAAGCTTTAAAACAGTACCTCCCTCATTAAAATACGTCAAGAATTAAACTTTTCAGCTTCAAAGTTTTATTACAACAAAATTGGAGGATTTAAATATGCGTGCTAGTGTTTTTCGTCGATTTTTTCAGTCAGCCATTTTCTTTGTATTTTTTGTTCTTCCTGCGCAGCTAAGGGGGGGTGCAGCTGGGAAAGATCTTCTGGAGCAATCTGGAATGTTCGTCGGCAGTGACGATGCGTTCATCTTCTGGTAGGTTTGATTAGCAGGCACAGACTCTGATTGGCGGAGGACGGCGCGTCGTTTCAAAATTTGAGAGCGAAAAGAGTCGGTTTCATCAGTTCCAGAGAGAAGCAGGTGCAGGTTAGGCGTGGGTGAAGGAATCTGGCAGTTCTTGCCGCGGTCTCCGAGCCCAAGACAGCGTCCCCTGTTCATGAGCCATTTTTTTTTTAAGCTATTTTGGTATTGCACTTGGCTTATAGTATTGGTGTTCATCTAGATTTTGTATTTCTACCCACTTGCCTAATCATATTTTCCACACCAGGCATGGATTATGGTGTGGAGAAGGAAGCATTTTATTGAAATAATTCTGTGGACTTAAAATTTTAACCGTCATACTTCAATGAATATCTTCATGATTTTACCGTTATGCCTCAATGAATATCTTCATGATTTTTACCGTTATACTTCAACGTTATACTCAATACTTTCATGAACTTCAAGAGTCCAATTTTTTGAAGTTGATGTCAGTGACCAACATCATCTGTCACATATAAGTGATAAATTAATATCCAAAGTGATCGGTTTGCCAACAGTCAACGTTATGTGCTAAAAGGAAGATGCAGAAATAGCATACTCCAAGTATTATATGTAAGGTAGATGTGATGGGTATTCCAATCCTCGATCTATTGTCATCTAGAGAATAAATTAAGATCTATTATGGAAAAAATTTGCATTCAACTGTGATGTAAATACATTACCTCTTGTTTAATTCCTATGCCAAAATACATCGTTTTGCAGGCATCTCATCGCAACCGTTCGTTCCTGGCTCAACGCACCCTGTAAAGTTTGCTTCCCGCGACACTTGTCAACGGGAGAATCGGCGATTGTTTCTCTTGCGTGCGCGAACTGTTTAATTGGCTACTTTTGCGGTCCGATTAACGAATCCAAATCGCGTATCCGTGATTTTAGGTGTGCGGACCTGTTTTTTCTTTAGGAGCGATTTTTGAAATTTAAAAATCAGTGAGTTGGTGTTCCACCTTGGGGTAGAGAAGAATGGCCGGGCACCTACGTCCCTACATTATATTTTACCGTTATTTTTATATATGTGGTCCCACACGGTTATTATGACTTGAAACGAAATTGTGACAGTGACCGGAGCTGATTTTTGTTATATAAATATTTTGTTATAAGTATCTTGAATTTATTTTAAAGAAGCATGGCTATGTATTAGAGATTTGAGATTTATAACAGTTGTCCGGATTTCTGCATTCTTGAAGTGGGAAAGCAAATTAATCTTAATAAATACTTTTAAATTGGAATTGAAGACTGCCTTTCCTTTTTTCAAGACCGGGTATGTTTTATTCTAAACTTTAAAATATCTTAAAAAAGTAAAGATTGAATTTATCTTATACTTGGTATGTACCCATGTATGATCAGATCGAAGCCTAGGGTAATTCATCATTATTTCATACGATCACAATTTGTTAACATATTTTGTTTTAAATTAAAGGCAACCTCTATCCACATTATTAAATAAAATAAAAAGTACCACCACATATGGTGCCGATCGTAAAAAATTAAAGATTGCATGAGGTACATTGCCAGTTTTGATCTGAAAGTGCTTTATTTAAGAAATTATTGGAAAGATGTATATTTTTGTTATTATTCATATTTTCATAGCCATAAGGGCAGTAATTATTGAAAGTAGTACTGTTTGTATGGGTAAAATTTTATTTTAAGATGCCTATTAGCCATTTCATTAATAATAGTAATACTAATAAAATGAAATGGTTAAATAAGAATTCATATATTTTTTCAAAAACATACTTTTGAAAAGTGGTTTTTCAAAAAAAAAAAAAAAAAAAAATTCCATAGTGGCATATTGAACTAAGTATTATAATCTAGTCTGTTGAATGTATTTAAACAAATAGTTTATCAAGAATAATAATTAAAAGCTTACTTTCACATTTGAAGTGTAATATATTGGTATGTATTTCTGGATTATATAGGGTATTATTCTTTTGCAAAATAAAAATACTGTTTTGATTTAGAATTAATGCCAAGATAATAGAGAGAGAATATTTTGAAAATAGGCTGTATGATATTTTTGTATTTGAAGGAATAACATGTTATAATTTATTGTGTTTGGGAGTTTGCTATCACTTCAAAAAAATAGACATAATAAGATGGGTCAACTTCAGTTAATATGAAAATTTGTTATGAAATATAATAAGATTAAAGTAGATGAGTATGTCTGCTTGATATTTTGAAAATATATGACTATGCATTAACTTTTTTTGTCTCTGCAAAATTTTGACAGATTTTTCTTAAAATCATGAATGCTGAAAAAACTTATTGTCTTAAATTCACAGTAACACCATTTAATGGTGATCCAGATCTTTTGGATTTTTTTATTGAACAGGTGCAAACTAAAATAGATATTTTTAAATGGCATCCTAAACAGGCCCTTATTTTTATTAAATCAAAACTTTGCGATAGGGCTTTAAAATTTTATACATCGTCAATCCCATGCCAAAGAGCCAAATCTCCTGATGAATTATTTCAGATTTTACGTAAGAATTTTAAAGGTGAAACAGAACAGAGTGTAGCATTACAATATAATGCCATTAAATTTGATGGTTTGGAGAATATCCGAAACTTTGCTAATCGACTCCAACATCTTGTTTATAAGAGGTTTCCAAAATTTCCACAAGAATCAATGGACCAACTACTCATTGCAAAATTAACAGATACTCTCACCCCCGATTATAAATTACATCTTTTAACGAGAAAGTGTAGTAATTTTGAGGAAATGGTTGACAATCTGGCTGCATATCAGGAGGTTGTTCAATCAGGTGAATCTTTGGCTGTTTCCCAGCCATCATTTTCAAATATAAATCATTGCATGACTGCTGAAAATGCACAGCATAATGCCGCGGATCGGGACTCCCAGCTGCATCATCTTGAATTAAATTCAGATCGGCCCTCGCGGTCTGATGGTCATAAACCGACATGTCAGTGGTGTTCTCGGGTTGGACACACTGCCCGCTTTTGTTACAAATTAAAAGATTATCAGGGTGGCAGAAGATTTGACACAGATCGACAGGGATTCAAATCATGTCAAAGAAATAAAATTAGATCCAAATATAACCGTAGACATTCTCCTTCGGATGGACACTCCTCTCACACACACCCCCGGTCAGCACAGGCTCAATCGGAGTCAGCAACTTTTGAACATAAACGTAAAGGGCTCAACTACAAAAATCGTCAGTTTCATAAAGACTGACAAATTTCTGGGAGAGGTCAGTCCTGCACTTCCTCTCCCATTCATAATGAACATTCGAATGGTCTAAAAATTTGTGGTCAGGATATAATCCTAAGATCACCAAGCACTAGATTAAAATTTCCTATCTCATCAAAAAGATTGGTCAGTTCAGTAAGTACTCAAACCATTGTTCCTGCAAATATATCATCTAATGCTACATCCCAAACAGAAAATCAGCCTGATGAGGATGTTATTTTTATTCATTCATTAAGATTTCTATTGTACACTCAAGCTGCCAGTCCTCACTTACCTATTGTTAAGTTAAACATAAATAAGTCATTACAAAACTTTCTTTTGGATTCAGGTGCGAGCATTTCAGTTTTAGCCAAAGGCTATTTCGATAAATTCAGAAATGAATTACACTTTAAAAGAGTCGCTACAAAAGTTAAAATTGCTACTGTCAATTCAGCGGTATTTTGTGCGGGATGTATCAATCTAGCATTCAAAATTGGCAAATTTTTTTTCAGACATACATTTTTTCTCATAGATATTCCTACAGACTCAAAATTCATTGGTATATTGGGATTTGATTTTCTGAAAACCCATAGGGTCCTAATTGATTTAAAACAAAATCTTGTACAAATTAACGATTGTCATGTTGACATTTATAGCACAATTCCTGAAGATGAGTATGAGATTCCTGAATCCAAAATTAATTGCCTCCAAAATTTACCCGCTGTTCCTGAGACCAGTAGTTCTACCTCTAATCCTACTTTCGTAAACGATAAAAATTCTCAATTTGACTGTCAAGATGAAGTTAATAAATGTACACTCAAAAACAAAGTGATCATTCCACCGCTACAAACAGTTTATGTCTTTGTTATGTGCAAACAAATATATGCTGATAAACAGGTAATCTTTATTCCCACACTGAATAAAAACAAAGGTATAGGTTTGTACACTGCAATTGTCAACCTTGAAGAGGGTTCACATAGTAAAAATATTGAAGTAATATCATTTTCAGTTCCGTTAACAAATTATTCTAAAGTAGATCAACATTTAAATAAAGGTACCAAGCTTGGAATAATTCACCAAATTGAAGAAATAGAGGAAATTAAACAAGAGCCCAGAGCACAAGTTAATCTGATTCAAGCATCGGATGAGATCATTCAACTCCGAAAATCTGAATTTAGTATTGATAATTTTTCCTTACACCATTTGTCTACTAAAGAAAGATTGACTATCCAGAAATTGCTTATGGAGCATCAAGTGGTTTTTTCCTCATCACTTAAATCACTGGGACACACTGACCATGTGACCCCGCATATACAATTCACAAGTGATGTTCCTGTAAGAACGTTGCCTTATCCAGTTCCTGAAGCTATGCAGGAGGAGATAAAGAAACAAATTGATGCTCTACAAGAGGCTGGCATCATTGAAAGGAGCATTTCTGAATGGGCGTGTCCCATGCTTGCTGTGAAGAAAAAACCCACATCTCCTGATGAAAAGCCATCTTTTCGCCTAGCCCTTGATCTGCGACTCATCAATGCCATGATAAGGAGTTCATCGTATCCATTGCCCCGAATCGATTATATCATTAATAACATTTCAAAGTATAAATACTTCACCACGCTGGACTTCCCGTCTGCATATCATCAAATACATCTCCCAAAGAAGTTCAGAAAAAGGTTATCATTCACAACTCAGTGGGGGACCTATTCATTTAGTCGTTTAATGTTTGGACTAAGATCTGCAGCAAGCAGTTTCCAAATGTTGATTGATGCGATAATTGAAGAAACAAAATGTCTTGGTATCTTTGCATACCAGGACGATATTATTGTATGTAGCAACTCATTTCCAGAAATGTTAGAAAAACTGACTCAACTTTTCAAAATTTTATTAAAGTATAACATCACCTTATCTCCGAAGAAATCCCAATTTTTTAAGAAGGCTATTGATTACCTTGGATTTCATATACAAGACCATACAATAAGTCCCATATCATCAAACATCACCAAAATAACAGCATTTCCAACTCCCAAAACAAGAAAACATTTAAAGAGATTTTTGGGTTTATGTGGTTTTTACAGAAAAATTCTTCCAAATTATGCAAAACTAGTGGATCAACTAACACAGTTAACTTCAACGAAGATCCCGTTTAAATGGACACATCAACACACAGAAGTTTTTCAGAAAATTCAAAAGATATTTTTTACTAAACCATTTCTAAATTTACCTGATTTTGACAAGCCTTTCTTCCTGAATACCGATGCTAGCAATGTAGCTATAGCTGGGGTTCTGTTGCAAGAACGCAACAATGTATTACAACCAGTTAGCTATTTCAGCAAAACACTTTCTAATTCTGAGAAGCACTATCCGGCACTCAAGAAAGAACTTATGGCAATTGTTAAATCAGTTCAAGCATTCAGGTTCTACTTATATAATAGACAATTTACAATTTTAAGTGATAGCAAACCCATAGAATTCTATCGCAGTACTACTTCACCTGTAGATCTTACTACAAAATGGCTAATAGAGTTGTACACGTATGATTTTACATTCCAATACATTAAAGATCAATCTAATGTTCTAGCAGATTATTTTTCACGTGATGACTTTTCAGAATCCACCCAAAATTTGACAACAAATCCAGAGTTAATAAATGATGAAAACATCTTACCTGTATCATCCAATTCACCCAGCATACAGTTGCACAATATAAATCACAGCAACCTAAACTTAACTAATAGAGAAAATAATGACCCAGAACTACAAGTTTCACAAGATACTTTATTTATTGAACAAAAACATGATGATAATTTATTGAAAATAGTACAAAATATTACGTCTGAAAATCCAAAACAGAAATTCAAAAATTATTTCATTCATCCAGATACAGGTCTATTGATGATAAAAAGAAAATTTAATAGCAAACAAGATAGTAATTCCTCCAAGATTCTTGTACCAAATTCACTAAAACCTAAAATTTTAAAGATAGCTCATATGCCACATTTTGGTATTTATAATACATACCGTAAAATCCTGAAGTCATATTACTGGAGAGGAATATACAGAGATACCAAAAATTACGTGCTTTCTTGTAAACTGTGTATCAGAAATAAGCCTCACAAAATTCCTGCAGCTCCTTTACAGGAAATGTTCATTCCAAATAAACCTGGTGAACTGGTATCTATGGATTTTGTTGGACCATTCTCCAACAAAATGTTTGTACTTACCTGTTTTGATCACTTCTCCAAATTCTTAGAACTTTTTCCAATTAAAAAACCCACGGCACAGTCTGTTGTAGACTCCCTAACAAAATATATCACATCATATGGACGTCCTGCAGCATTAATGTCTGACCTTGGACCTCAGTTTACAGCAGATATTTTCAACCATTTCACCAAAACCATGAAAATAAGCCTTGTTCATGCTTCGTCTGCACATCCACAGACGCAAGGATCTTCCGAAAGAATAAACACTAGTATCAAATCATCTATTGCTTCATTAGCAGGTGAAGGCTTCAACTTCAAACAAGCCTTGATGATACATAAAAGTATATACAACACTTCTATACATTCATCAACGGGGTATTCACCAGCATTTTTACATTTTGGTAGGTCAGTTTCTAATATATTTGATGTATGTGAATTGCATGAAATGTCAAATATGGAATTCCCCTTTGAGTATTATCAATACATGAAGTCGCTAAATAGAGTTTATGAAAAGGTACATAGAAATATGAAGGATGCTCAAAATTACAGAAATCAAAGACAGCACCAGAGGGCTTCCCTCAGAGTGTTCAAGACGGGCGACCTTGTTTACATGAAAACACGAGACACTTTCAAAGCAAGGTTTATCGGGCCTTTTATTGTCACTAAAGTAATTTCTAAGGTGCTGGTTCAAATTAAAGAGTATGAAAGTGTTACAGCAAAACCGTTCCACATTAATATCGATAGACTTTTAATTGTCCCAAAAAGGAAACAATATCTTATACAAGACAATACAAATTCTCTGCTTACAAACAATAAATTACCAGTTCTAGAAAATAGTCAATCTCCTGCTCCTATTGTCAACAAGAAAAATAACACTTGTATACCAGATAGCTCGGCCTCCAGGTACAACCTGAGGCCCAGGAATAAAAAATAGTAATCTTTAACAATATATAATATAAATATTTTTTTTTTTTGCTTTCTGTGTCTTTCCGGGAGTGCTTCAGAATAGGACTGATCAACCTGCTTGGGAGTACTCTTGGAGAGTCGCAGCCAGTAAATTATGTTTTATAAAAGAGTTAATTTTTGAAAATATAATATTAATATCTCAAGATTATCATAGTAAAGTATACAAAAAAAAAAAAAAAAAAAAAAGTGTTCAATGTGTTAGATGGTTGGATTTTGCTGTACCACACTTCTGTTAAATAATTTCTCATTTATATATGTATATATATTTTTTTTAGAGTATTATTCAGATATAGATATATATATATGAAAATAATTGTGTAATAGTAGCAAGTCAATTGGAAATAGCATTTTTTTTTGTAAAGCATATTCTTTTATTTTCATTTTAGGGTTATTATTTTAATTGGGTTTTAATTTCGTTTGATATTTTCTTGATCTATTTCCAAGGGGCTTTCTCACATGTAATACTTGGGCCCAAATATATTGCTATTTATTTTATAAACAATTCTTATGTTACTGGTAACAAATATAATATTTCTTTCATGACATGTCACTTGTGTAATATGATTTCATGTTTATATTCATACTTATATATATTAATAGATATCTATTTTCATGTGCTGTGTTTACATTTAAGATATTACATTTATATTTTATGTGTATCTTATTTTTCTATAACAATTGAGATTATTTAATTTTATGAGCCATGTTATTGTCATTCGCATGATTTCCTTTACGGAGAAATTGAAAGAAAAAAGGAAAAAGAAATTTTTTTTTTTCTCACGTGAGTGTTTTCAAATAACAAGCTCATGTGTTCAGTGATTTTTTTTTTGTTGATATTATGATTATATTATTTCTTCTTATAACAAGTTCGTATGTGTAATAACGATAAGTTTCTTTTAGTTGTAAAGTAATTGATATATATGTTATATTTAGTAATGTTTCTGAATTTCTTTTTTTATATTATTCTTTTATACAATTTATTCACAAAAAATTTTATGTCTTTTGTCAACAAAAACCGTCTCTGGCTCTGTTCACAATTTCACCATATACGGTTCATGTTTCCAGTGCCATAAAATTTTTTGTAATTGGTCATGTGGGGATATGTGATGTAAATACATCACCTCTTGTTTAATTCCTATGCCAAAATACATCGTTTTGCAGGCATCTCATCGCAACCGTTCGTTCCTGGCTCAACGCACCCTGTAAAGTTTGCTTCCCGCGACACTTGTCAACTGGAGAATCGGCGATTGTTTCTCTTGCGTGCGCGAACTGTTTAATTGGCTACTTTTGCGGTCCGATTAACGAATCCAAATCGCGTATCCGTGATTTTAGGTGTGCGGACCTGTTTTTTCTTTAGGAGCGATTTTTGAAATTTAAAAATCAGTGAGTTGGTGTTCCACCTTGGGGTAGAGAAGAATGGCCGGGCACCTACGTCCCTACATTATATTTTACCGTTATTTTTATATATGTGGTCCCACACGGTTATTATGACTTGAAACGAAATTGTGACAGTGACCGGAGCTGATTTTTGTTATATAAATATTTTGTTATAAGTATCTTGAATTTATTTTAAAGAAGCATGGCTATGTATTAGAGATTTGAGATTTATAACAGTTGTCCGGATTTCTGCATTCTTGAAGTGGGAAAGCAAATTAATCTTAATAAATACTTTTAAATTGGAATTGAAGACTGCCTTTCCTTTTTTCAAGACCGGGTATGTTTTATTCTAAACTTTAAAATATCTTAAAAAAGTAAAGATTGAATTTATCTTATACTTGGTATGTACCCATGTATGATCAGATCGAAGCCTAGGGTAATTCATCATTATTTCATACGATCACAATTTGTTAACATATTTTGTTTTAAATTAAAGGCAACCTCTATCCACATTATTAAATAAAATAAAAAGTACCACCACATCAACGTTCTATAGAAAGCCATTTATGGTTGTTTTATGTATTAGTTTTAATGATAACGTACTATTTAACAATCTTTATACAGAACCGACTTTGAACAATATATTCATATACTAATGCACTGTTAATGGTGAACAACATATTTATAATTTTATTCGTAGGCGTCGTAAGCGTTATGTATAACGATTATTAATGATGATTAACTATTTAACATCTTTTATCCAGAAATATCTTTGAACATTTAATGATGGACAAATGCACTATTATCTTTTAACACTATATCCATCGTTAGGTCAGTATATGCCGTGTGCTTACAGTGTAACTCCGTTCGATGACATCATATGATTTTAATAATAACATCTAATATCCATTTTAGCCAAAGTGCATTGTTTGTATTAATTATTTTGAGTGGCTAGCCAGCATTTTCTATGATTGCATATATCTGATGTTTTTTTAAAAAAAGAAATGTGCTTTTCAATGAGTGCCCTGTTCACTGTGTGTGCAACTACTTCAAATTGGTGAGTGTTCTTTTTCTTTTATTTCTTTTATTAGATGTTTCAGCTCAAGTTGTTTAAATGGATCATACTCCAATGTACTACCACTAACCCAAAATTTAATTAAGTAATGAATCTGGTTTAGAAATCTTATATATTTGATTTATTTTAGAAGTTCATTTTGAAACATTAAATTTTCACGGCAAAATAATTGCTCGTATCCGCTAAATTTAATTTTAACTTCTCTTTAAAATTCACTTAGAAAATTCTAGATCTCCTAATAAAAATAATAAATAAAGTAGATAAATATTTTTTTTAATCTCACAAAATAATTAACACGTATTGTTTTATAGGTTTTTAAATCCTGACTTACATTTACTCTTGCAAGAAGAACAGAGCTCATGCAAATGGGGAAAGAAGTTTTCAAAATTAAATAAAGCAATTTGCAGTTTGGTAAGCAAAATTTATTTCTTATAGTTCTAGTATAACACAGCATTCAATTTCTTTTGAATGGTTTAGATTTTATTCATCAAATATCAGGGATAGCATTTATTCAAAGTTTACTGCAGCACTTCACTCACAAATTTTTCTTGTTCTTAAAATAAAGGAAATGCTTTTTTGTTCATTACTTTTCCAAAAATGATCGGGTACTTTCAATTTTAGACATTTTGTTAGATACGAAGAAAAATAATCTGGTTTGCCACCAGTGACTCTTTGTGTAAGAGATTTCTCCAAATGTTATACTGAACTTAGCAAATTAATTTGTATTATTTTTTAATTATAGTAGTCAAACCATTCGCTTAAAATTTCTCAGGGACGAAAAACCCTCTTATGTCCTTCATCCTTTAATCAAACTTGATATTTAGTGTGACTTTAACTTAAATTACATTTTCTGATTATATTTGGGGATCGATAGCTTTTTTTTTTTTGTGAAAAATAAAATATTGTGTAAAACCTTTCATTTTTACAGTCATTGTATGTAATCTTTAAAATCAAGTTAATAGAATTTCGTTGAGCTAAATTAAGGCATTAATTAAAAGTAATATTGATTGAAAACATGGAAACATTTTGTAAAAGAATCATTTTTATAAAACAAAATCTTATGAAAGGGCTCATTTTATAAATGTGAATTTTGTGAAGGGTCCCTTTTTGTGAATTTGAATTTTGTGAATGGATCCAAACTTTAGCTGAATTGACCCCTGGGATATTTTTATAAAGAACTTGTCAATATCTTTACAATGAATGGTTGGATCATAGATTTGTAATAATTTAAAACAAATCTATTGATTTTTCTCATTAAAAAAAAAAAAAAAAAAAAAAAAAAAAGTCCTCAGATGTTGTCTGTAGGGCAAAAATTTGATTTTCTTTTGACATTTAGTGTTACACTTTAATAAATAACAGTTTTTATAAATAATTTGTACCGTGTGAATTTGTATAAGAAAATATAGAAGAAAGTTTTGTTATGGTTACAACACAAATTTCTTGAGGTATGTTATTAACAGACTTGCAAACAGATCAACAGTTCAAATAATAATAAATAAATAAATAAATAAATAAATACATGATTTTTGAATTAAGAGGGCTTCAAAATATAATAATACACATTTTGTCTGACATATATTTTAACTTAAATATCTCAAAGATTCAATTTTGAAAATTTTACATCAAAACAATACATATTTTCTTTACTATATGTGGGTAAGACTAATACTTGATGAATTACTCCATATTTCAGGGGTGTAAAGACATGTTTTATCTCATTATTTCAGTAAAGATTTTGTCCTGGAGACAAAAAGAGAACCAGTAACAAATTACAGAAAAAAAAAAGTTTGGGATCACCCTGTAAAATATAATTAGCTGATATAAAAGTTTATTTGACAAAATGAAAATTTTGCTTAATTTACTTATAAACATGCAGCATTTTTAAATTAATGCAATGTCTTTTTTTATTTTATTTTTTAAATATTTGACATGCTATTCAGAGACTACATACTGCAATCAGAATATGAAAATATTAAATACTGGATGAAAGGTAGATAAGCATTATTATAATACCATGAAAAATCTTAAAGTTATTATTAAAAAAAAATTGGTTCAATTTCAATTGTTTTCAAAAAGAAGTAACCAGATAACGGGTTTTATTCAAATTTTTATTTTGAATCAGCATGCATTATATTGTTATTTATTGATTCAAAATGAAAATTTTAATAAAACTATATATTCAATCCATTCTAAATCAAAACATTTTAGGACTATTAAAATCCAGATGCTTGAAGTCTTAAATTTTTCTAACTCTTTCCAATCTCAGCTAACAGCATATTACTAGCTCTTTCTGTAAAAATGCAACAGACAAATGCATAGTACACTATTTTCTTTTTCACATTATACCTCATTCAAATGTTTACAACACATTGGCTTGTATTTTAATAACACTAATAAACAAGAACTGAAAAATACTGGAGATTGAATTGTCTAGGCAACTGAAAAAAGTCTTAGACATAGGCACTATTAAAATGTATGTGTGTGTGTGCAGGGCCTGATTACCCAAAAGGTTCGGGAAGCACAATCTCCCCCTCTAAAATTTAAGGGGGCCCCCCCAAAATGACTAAAAACAGGGTCTTGAATTTTTTGTTTTATATTTTCATACTGAGATTGAATTTTTCTGAGAAAATTCACCTAAAGCAAGATAAAATACTCACTATTTCCGGGAAAACCTATTATTTAACCTCAAAAATCTGAATGTTCTTAATTAGTAAGTTATACAATTTTAATGTTGTGTGTAGAAACCACCCAGATATTTGAATGAAAAAAATAATAACTATAAACACCCACTAATTTTTGGTCTATAGCATTTTTATATTACAATATGTAACAGGAAAACAAGATTTTCTAAAATGAAAGAGGGCCCCGAAATGATACTGAGCTTCCCCTAGTTACAAAGCTTAATCGGGCCCTGGGTGTGTGTGTGCATGCACAAGCGGCGAGGCGTCGTTTCCCTTTATGGCTGCATCCTACTCTTTACCCCTGGCATTGTTCCTCTCATAGGCTCAAGTGAGTTTCCAGGACTCGACCGAGCCGGTGAGCAGCTAGGTCAAGTGGTTTTCGGGTTTTTTCTCCCTCTGCTGACCTCTTTGGGGCCATGCCCCTGTCTGTACATCCGCTGTTAAGAGAGAGGGGCAGGAAGAACATTAAAATAAGAAATGTTTTATTATCAAAAATCCACCATATATAATTTAGGTGCCTTTAGATAACAGGCTTCTAGCCACACCTTTTTTTAAATTTAAATATTGCATAAAACTCCTTTAAAAATTAAGTATTTGCAGTTTGCCATCATTTATATGTAAATTAAAAAATTAACATAAATAACTTTGCTGTTGAAGATTGCAAATAAACATCTATCGTAATTCAATAAGCCCACTTGTTAAAACAAATTAAATTAATTTAGGTGTCTCCAAAAACTGAGGTTTAAATCCCAGCGTTGTAAACTTAGATTACAATCAAATCTTGTTGCTGTCTAGGGCTTTTAAGATTTTTTAATTGCACTCTATCTTTTACTTCGTAATATTTTTGTCATTATAAAATATTTCATAATTTATTATATTTCTCTCCCATCTTCATTGTGAATTACATGTTCATATTTGTAAATTAAAATCAGATTATACTTAAAGATAAAAAGTGAATTCATCTATTTTATTTGCAGATTGAAAATTACAGTCTTGTACGATTTTTACCATTAAATATTAAAGATATGGAAAGTATTGAGGAAGTTCTGTTAGAAATAGACAATGCTATTCAATATGGAGAAGATATGGATGTAAAGATAAGGGTAAGTTTGAAGAACTTTGGATGAAATTTTCATTTGATTGCAATGGAATTTGAAAAGGGAATAATAGTTATATATTTCAAAATACTTAGCATGTGTCGTAATTATTATTTTTATAGAAAGAAAGAAAGGAAAAAAAAAAAAGGAGGGGTTATGATTTAACCACTTCTTACGAATATATCTTTTATATATCTACAAATCTGAGTGAAATGTGTCCCTTTAAATTTATTCTCCAGAATTTTTACTTAAGGAAAAAATAGTATGTGAAAAATGTATTCTTATTACTTTTTTGCATTTTTTATATACTGTACCACAACCATGATAATACTTTGTATTCATAAAGTACAGGAAAATCACATCACATCTCATAACAACCCTAATCTTCAGTCTAATGTTTACACAAACAACTTTTCTTTTATAATGGTTACATATGCTTTGACTGGACTTTTTTAATAATTCCATCAAAACATACTGTTTCAGAATACAGTTGACTGCGTGAAATCCATGGTTCTATAATCTGCGGCTTTTTTTCGACTATAAAACAATAAAAATTGCAGTTATCAGTTAAGCAAATTTCAATAATTCCCCCCCCCCCTAAAAAAAAAAAATATATATATATATGGGTGATTGCCAATGTAAAGGGTAGAAAACGAAGACTAATTTGAAAATATAAAAATTTTACCAAAAAAATTTGAAAAAATTCCTTAATTCCTTTTTGACAACTATGAATCTAAATTACTTGATGAGCTATCTCGTTAGCTATTTTTTGGTTGGTAATTAATTAATTTCAAAATTAATGTGTCAACGGAGCGGACATCACTGACCACGGAGTGGACACTTATAAAAATCCAAACCTGAAAGTTATTTTGCAGCTGTATCTTTTCCTCCTTATTGTTTTACTTGTGTTTTAGAAAATAATCAACAAATATTTTTACTTTAATTCTTTTGAAAAATGAAAATAACAGGAAAATAATTGTTGGTTCCGCATATTCTTTCTTTCTTTCTTTCTTTTTTTTTTTTTAAATGTGATTGATCTAATATGTTGAAGACACTTGTATTTCCTTGCTATTTTTCCTGTTAAAACTTCGAAGATTTCTTTAAGTTTCTTCTTTGATTTTGCGCCTTTAAAACTTTCTTTTATTGGCTTTTTTATAACCTCGCCAAAATTAATACATTTCTCAATTTCTTTTGAATTTGCTTCTGTGATAATTTTTTTCACTTTTCTCTTGGGTTTTTCAGAATCAGTAGTATTATTTTTTGACTTCACATCCTTAGATCTTTGAACGTGCTTTTTGTGTTTTTCAAGCTTCCTAACCAATTTTTTGTTTTCTTCACAAAGCCTTTCACTGTTCTTTTTCGACCTTTTTCTTCCACTTTCTAGTCTGCTAGATGATGATACAGATGGTTTTGTTTTCAGAGATGGATTAATTTGTGGTAGTGTGATGTTTATGGCTGCTGAACAAGGTGTCTCAGGAGGTGTATCATCTCTGAGATGTTCTTCAAAGATTATTCTGTTTCTTCAATCTCTCCCTTTGATTTCTGTTTTGGTTCTTCCATTTTTTCCTAACACTTCATTTCATTTGTTCAAACATTTTAACTACAGTATTCTTCCTTCTGTGATATATTTATCTTTCTTTAGCTCTTCCTTCTTCATGTCTTGCGGGATCATTTCTTATGCTCTTATTATACACAAAGATGTTTCACGCGACTTTTATTTCATCCAATTTTTGCTCCAATTTTCGAAAGCTGTAAACCGAAAGAAGGTTACAATAGTTGAATCAAAAATTGTTCGAAAAACTGGTTTACACGGTGTACAGTACATGTCAAGGCACACCTATTTATCTCTGTTTTAACGGGGACGACATGGGAGAGCGAAGAGGAAAACGGTGAATGAATTCCCGACGGCGCTGTCATTTCTCGGTACATAAAGAGCTTTCTTCTCACTGGTTTATCACAGTCTGACTTGCCAGAAAAAATTGATCGTATTCCCAATTCCTATTACACTGGGCATTGACGTGATTTGAGCCAAATTTACAATTATCTCAAAAGTTGTGTGAAAACGTGTTGTGTGTAATAGGAGCATTAGTCTGTCTCTTGCTCTCTGCATACTTTTTCTTTTTTGTTCTTTACGTTTTTCTGTAGTTTGGCTGGGAAGTTTCCTTTTCTTGTTATTTTTCTTATCTTTTTGATTTTCAACTCCACCTAATTTTCTTTTTGACTGAGTTTGAGCGAAGGTTTGTGCACATTTGTTTGTCCTGCATGCGAATTTCCATTTTTCTTGAACAGCATAATAAATTTCTGCAAAGAAAATAAATGTATATTTTAAGTATTGTTTTTATATATATATATTAAAAAAAAAAAAAAAAAAGTTATTCAATTAATAAAAATACAAAACAATTTTAGTTTGGCTGTAAAACAAAAATATTTTTATTTATTTTTTCTTCTGAAACTAAATTTAATTATATTTTTGCAATTATTTTTCTAAAGTGTTATGTCACCTTTTCTACATTTTACCTTTAAAATTAAAAAAGAAAAAAAAAAAAAGAAAAAAAGGACATATAGTATACATCATCCTTTTGCATTACTCTGTAAACAACACACATAAAACTTTTCTTAAAATTATATTAATACGAATTCTGTTGTTACATTTAAACCATGAAGAGAAATGCTTAAGAGTTCAGTAAAAAATAGCAAATACTGTTTTAAATACGTTGAAATGACATTTTTAGAAAATCACGAATAAAAATATAAAAGTTAGGGGGAAAATATATTTCCATTGCACCTTAAGCAATCAGTAGGCTAACAAAAAAAATAAAGGGATAAAATTTATTTATCAAATTTATTTAGATTATTTTTCAAATGTATCTATTTTTAAGATTAATTTTGAAAGTATCCACTCCGTGGAAAGAAGTGTCCACTTCGTGATCAAATGATGTCCACGGAGTGGAAGTCCACGGAGTGGACAGAATGTCTGATTTTGAATTTTAAGGAACAAAGCAACAACGTCAGGAACAATTTAACTTTAGTGTTGAATTAAGTCTTATAATCATTAATTATAATAATAATAAGATAATAAATAATCCTTATAATTACTTGTATACTTCTGACCACGGAGTGGACTGATGAGATAGCCAAACAGAGGTATCACAGATGAAATCTATTTTAACAGAACGAAATAAAGCATTGAGTTCAGCACATGTAGGTAAAAACAAAGATGGCTTCCCCCTCTTTCTTCTCAGTTACACACTGGTGACAGACAGTGCCATCTACTGAACTTTATGGGAAATTAAATAGTTGTCCACGGAGTGGACGCATTTTATTAGGGACATTTTTTATAAATTAATAAAAAAAAACAAGATTCATTTTATAACTCTAAAATTTAATAAATATATTTTTAAGGATAATTATGTCCTGCTTAAATCAAAATGTAATTAAAAAACATTAATATTAAGCTTGAAAATAATCCTATATTCTGCAGACTTCCCTTGGGGACAGTCCACGGAGTGGACATTCCAGGTTTTATCGATCGAGTTCTAAGAAAAATAAATAACATTAAAAACTTTTATAATAATATTGAACTAGAGAAAATCGTAAGAAATAGCCTAGTTGTAAATTTTTTTCTGATTGAAAATATTTTCTATTTTTGAGGGCTAAGGGACATGGTTTCTACCCCTTATGTTGGCAATGACCCATATATATATAAATAAATAAATAATAATAATAATTAAAGAATTTTTGGCAGGGAAGGTCTAATCAAACTGTTTGAAATCGTATGAAAAACATCTATTTTAGCAAAAATTTTGCAAAATACATACTTTTAATTACATGTTGTACAACTGAAAAAAAATCTCTGGATTTTTGTCCTTTGAAGTTTGCATATTCATAACCAATAAATTAATTTGTATGTTCAATCTATATTGTTTTTTACATAGTAGTTTCGTTTAGATTTCAATTCACATATTTAGTTGCTGATTTTTATGCTTTACCTTTACCACATCTATATAATATTTCTCTAACAGGGACCAGTTACGATTAAATTTTGTTTAAAAGATACAATAGTGCCATAAGGTACTATCTGATTGGTCAACCCAGATTAGCAGCTGAATTTATGCTTTGATCATTCTAGAGATTTCGGCTACAAAAACAATTAATCTAATACACTTGAAATGCACATTTTCTCAAAGAAATGGAAAAAAAAATACCTTTTTGTGTTGAAACATATGCTCAAAATCAGAAGTATATTTGGAAAATTTTAAAATTATAGTACAAATATAAAAGATTTAATTCTCTTTTAGTGAGAGAGGGAAAAAAAAAAAAACTGAAATTTTCAGGCATGAGAATTTTCTGCGGATCCGCGATTTTCCTCTTTTTTTGTAATTTTCGTTAATTTCGCGATTTTTTATTTTGTTAAAATCAAACTCCAATAACAATCAGTATTCAAATGCTCCACGAAAAACTTTAGATTCTCAATCTTTTTCCATCCAAAATGTAAATGTCAATATTCATTTTAAACGTGCTTTATCATATTCTATAACATATAAAAGAACAGAATTATTCAATATTTCTCACTCATGTAATTTTTTTTGTCCTCCCCCCCCCCCCTTTTTCATCTCTAATCATCGCCAATCAAACATTCTGCAGGATTTTTGAATATTTATCCATCCACAACAAAAATGTCAATATTAATTTTAAACTTTTTGATATTCTAGAACCCATAAAGAAGAAGAATTGTGTTTAATATTCCTCACTCATGAACTATTTTTTAACCCCTTCCCATTTTCCACCACCAGTCAATGTTATTAAATGTTGATTGCTAGCTAATGTTTTTTTTTTTTTTTTTTTTTTTTATACATGTTTTATTATGCTGATGTGTTATTCTTTTAGTTTAATTTGTCACTTTTAAAATATTTTGTATAGTTTTTTTCCTGTGAGCATTATTTTTTCATTTGAAATAAATTTTATAAACACATTTGTATAGTTTTCCCCGCACGCGTTATTTTTCATTTGAAATTAATTTTATGAACACGCGTGTTTCCTCTTTTTTTAATTTTCTGCACTCTCATGCCTGAATTTTCCATTAAGTGATTTTATTTGAAATTTTTCTGAAAATTGTATGTAGGTACTATCATGCAGATGTTCTGTGTGGGGCTAGTTTAAAATGAATACTGGTAGATTTATATGTATAATTTTGCTTTAAATATGTTTTCAATAATTTAATTAATATAATTTGTATTTTAATTTTTACATTAACATTGCATTGTATAAATATGGCCTAGGACACTAGTGCAGTCAATCGGCATTAATCCCCACAACATTAACATTGAAAGTTTATTACTCTAATAAGAAGAGAAATGTATGTAAACAAAGAAATGATCTATAATCTGCAAAAGCCTTGTCCCAACTATAGTAAATTTCAGAGTCAACTATATAGCGTGCATCTGTTGCTTGGCTTCTATTACGCTTAATAAATCATTATTAAATATATAAATATGTATATATGTGATGTATCCTCTTACTCTGGGTCACATAATAGTTATAAAGAAGAGAGGCTTTCACTCAGTAATGAATCCAAAGATGAGAAACAGTCATTTATTGGGCCATCTGGAACATCTTACAGGGTATGGTCCATGATTGAAGGCTGAGCATGTGGAATGCAGTGCAGTGGAGCCAAGAATTACAGTAGCCCGCAATCACACATCGCGTTATCTCCCGTGACCTCTCGGGGCCGTTAAGTTATTACTCACTATTAATTTAAAATAATAAAATAATAATTTAAAAACTTACCTCTCTTTATCCTTTCATATGTATATTAAGAGAATCTCTGCTTGAAAGCAGGAAATTAAAATTTCATTGTTCTTCAGTAATATTGTACGGAAAATCTTATTTGGCTTTCTTCTTTATTTATAGTACCCAGAAGAAGATGATGATGTTGATGGTATGGATGAATCATAGCTGTGAAGTTGTACCGTTGATAATTGTAATTTTTGTACAGACACTGTTTTAATAAAATATTTTATATACTAGTGGATCTATT
The DNA here is from genome assembly GCA_963930645.1 of Salticus scenicus. Lineage (NCBI taxonomy): Eukaryota > Metazoa > Arthropoda > Arachnida > Araneae > Salticidae > Salticus > Salticus scenicus. The sequence continues at coordinate 58,618,465 of OZ005652.1, read as the reverse complement.
AATCAAGAGTCTTAACATCCTATCATTTGTATTACTTAATCAGCAATTAATGTTTATTTATATATAACAAGTGTCCCTTGAATTCATGAGCCAAACTTTAAGGGTAGGTAAAATACATATATATTTATAAAGAAACATTTTTTGTATAGCAGTATGGGGTCGGAAATGAAAAGTGTAAGCAGATAAAATCTTTTTGTAAAAAAATAGAACCAACTCCAAAAAACAACTATTATTCAAACAACTAAAAATGAAATGAAATTGAAAAGTGCGCCTAAAAGTATGAAATAAATTCTTTCGTCAAACAACATAAACACTGCAATTAATCATAACTTTTGAAGTTGGCACAAAATTATATAAAAATTGAATTTTTAACAGATTTGTTTTTAGACCTATAGCTACAAATGCTGTTACTCCGAACAATCCATCTTATTTTTCTATATTATTTTATCACTGTATACAATTGGTCCATTAGTAACACCTACAGAGAACATCATTCAAAGTTCAGTATTTGTGTTTTTAAGAAGTTATAAGAGTTTTCTTTACAAACTTGGTACAGCTTTAATGTTTGTCATTCTTGGTAGTTTTTGGATTTGGCGACCAAATCTTAATGCAAAAATTTATACGCAAGATGTATATTTTTGTAACATATATTGTACGAAATATTGTTTCATATTCTTGATTGCTCTCTTAATATACCTTAATAACCATGACTTTTGAAAGGAATTACATATGTTCACCAGATAATTTGGCGATTGCTTTTTTTTTCGCCAAGGGTGAAAGATACCATGTCAACTCCGCAAACTTTTGCAGCTTACGAAATCTTAATTGTTTATTTGGATCAGTGTATTTTTTGGTTGTGTTTGTATATGCCAAAGTGAGAGATATATTTTGAATAGAATTTAATTTTTGTATTGAATAAAACTATAAATTTTTATCTAATTTTGCTCCGACCTCAAAAGTTATGATTAATTGTAGTGTTTATGTTGTTTGACGAAAGAATTTATTTCGTACTTTTAGGCACAATTTTCAATTTCATTTCATTTTTAGTTGTTTGAATAATAGTTGTTTTTTGGAGTCGGTTCTATTTTTTTTTACAAAAAGATTTTATTTTTTTCCTTTCAGTGAAAATGTATTCATAGCAGAACATGAAAAGACGTTCAATGGCAGTCTCACATATTGCAACCTGCAAGAAAAGTAGCGAACTCTAAAAATGGTAGTTTCGAATTTATGTCACTGAAAAACCGATGAAGTGCCCCAATGTGCACAAAAAAGTTACATCTCCATCTCGAAAATTATCCACTTGAGAAGCATTTGTTAGTTTTATTCAAGCCAATGCCTTATTTTAAAGTTAATTTTTCTCAAATACTACATTTTAAGTTTGTGTCACTTTTCTTGTCTTTATACGAAGTGCGAAAAAAAAATCTGTTGAAACCACATACATTACATTAAAAGATTTTAGAAATGTAAAGAAAGGATGCGCTATATTCAGGATTTTTGGTTACGAACATATTTTTGTTGCATGTAGTATAAAAGTATCCAATATCAGTAAATATATGAAATATAAACTTTCAAAAGAGAAGCAACCTGAAAAATATCAATGGCTCTCTGTTATTCATATGAGGCTATCAAAAGAGGCTCCAGAGAAAAAATTGCAGTGCATACCTTTAATTCTTTTTAAATTAAAACAGACATAGAAACGATATAACGATAACCTTGACAGCAATGCACATCTGGATTCCGATTGAATTTTACAGAGCGTACCTGTCATCTTCTATACTTGGATATGCACAACATATAGTTCAAACAAGGATCCAAATATGCATTGCAGCTTACAGATAGAAGTTTAAACATCGAAATAAAGGTCTGTTTGCTTTTTAAAATCATTTTGGCAGGTTACAGTGCAGGAATTTTCGATTTGAACACGGAAATACACATTAAATACGTTCTGTTTTTTACATTCATATTTATAAAGTGTCATTCTGTACTAAATCGATGATGCTCTACAACTTTAATTTACATTTCTTCCCCTACTTCATAATGTTTTCAAGATAGAAATGCTTTTTCTGCTATTTTCCACCAAAAACGCTATAAGTGGTCACATTTCGTAGCCCATTGCCACTTTATTATACTATTTATGAGTGTAGCTGCAGTCCTTCGGCATTTAAAAGAGTGAAAAGGGACTTTTGTGGTCACCTTATAATTTGTTTAAATGTTAATGAATTCATAATGGGATCTATTCCTTTGCCAAGATCTTTACAACAAAAGAAAGTATTAAAATCGGAGCATCACTTACGAAGTTATAAGCAAACAAACAACAAAAACATATAGTTTGAATTAAGAACTCCCCCTTAGTTAAGTCGGTTAACTGTATGTTGAACTACATAGTATAGGTGTCACCAGCTATACTACAACGTGTGCAATGTAGTTCAAGAGTGCATAGTGTAAGAAATTGCGAACAAACAAATGCACGTTTTTAGCATTCTATTTTTAGCATCAATGTCTACAAACTGTCTTTTTGTAATAAATCGATGATACTCTTCAACTTTGTAATTCACTATTTTTCTGTATTTTGAACAGTTTTCGAGATATGAACACTAACTCTGCTATTTTTCACCAGGTGACGTTGTAAGCGCTTCTTGTATTGCTTTAATCTTGTATCGCATGGCCATTTTACTATACCTACGTATCACTTTTATGACTATAGCTGCAGCCGTTTAGCAGTTAAGAGTTTGGACTGACTTTTTTGGGCACCCTGTATTTTCTTTAGATCGTAAAGATATTACAATGGGATTTATTTCAGACCAAGACATTTTCAAAAAAACAAAAAGTATCAAAATCGGAGCATCTGTTCAGAAGTTATGAGATAACAAAAAAAAAAAAACATATGGTTTGAATTGAGAACATCCTCCTTTTTGAAGTCTGTTAAAAAACAAGAAATGCTGAGGAAATGAAAAAAAAGCTCTTTAATCACATAATATTGCAGTAACTGCCCAAATGTATACAATATTCATATTAATACAATCAGTGCTTTAAATGCATCGATTCAAAACAGCATTATTACTATGTATATCTTTTTAAGTAATCATTTGCTTGAAGGAAATATTTGTTAAAAATTTAACATTCAAAATCCATGCTCACATCCATTAAAAAATAAACCACCCAGTTTTTAAAGGGTTAAGGTAACATTTGCGGTCATGGGTTCCTATTGTAATTCTGAATCCTTATGATCTCCCCTTAAAGTCATGGACCTCCCTGTATATATAACTCATTTATAATGGAATATTCTTCTGCATGAAGGCGACTAGTGTCTCTCCCCCCCTCCCCTGTTTAATATTTGCTTTCTTTACTCAATATAAGTTTAACATTATTAAAAATATACATAAAATAGTAGTTGCCATACAAAACAAATGAGAATTCTTTTGGGTAGCTCTGTAAACCAAATATTAATTCTATGCAAACTGTTTTCTCCAAAAACAATGCTTTTAAAACATCTTAATATATGTTGATACATTATAACCATGTTTAAATGTAAATTAAAAATTTGTTGCATCATATTATGAGGATATCTCATTCAAAAGTGAAGCTCTTCAAATTCTATTTCTTGAAATGCTCGTATTTGAACGCGTCTGTCACCTTTTAGTTTAGGAAGCAATTTAAAATAAATAATAAAGTTTAAATATTTTATTAAGTAAACTTAGGACTCTAAATTTTCTATTCCTAAAAGAAATAATTAAAATTATTATTGTAAAAGATTGCTGCTTAAGTTAAAAACAACACATTCAAAAAAACTTCCGTTTTTGAATGAGGTGTCCTTATAATATAAAGCAATGTAACCCCTATAGGATTACATGGATAAGGAGAGAGTGAATCTGGCTGATGGTTAAGGTTTAAAATACGAGCTGTTGTATTTGAATATTTCAAAAGTACAAATGACAGTTTAAAAAATTTTTTAGAAACAGTTTTATCTTATCTACATTACTGCGTGAGGTAACTACTGCTACAACCCTCAGTCCCCCATTTTAATATTGTAACTACATTCATAAATCGTTTCAAATTATTCAAAAAACTTTTTGTCCAGACCATTCTTTTAAACTTATTTGAATAACCTTTTACAGGGTTAATACTCAAATATGGGGAAAAAAATTCCCTGAATTCCCAGACAAGTTTCAAGAAAATATTAGTGACATATTACAAGAAACGCTCTTCTAGACAGGACAAAATACAGCTACTTCCACTGTATGATGTCATATTACTGTCGATGATGGTAGAAATCATTATTTACATGCGTATTTTCACAATACTTAATCATTTAAATTTTGATATGAAGCTAAACAAGAAAAACATAACTTGAGAGATAAAAAAACATTTATTTTTCCAGGTTTTATAACTGAGTTTCCCTGACTTTTAATGAAAATTTTTATTTTCCCTGACTTTTTTTAACAAATTCTAAATTCCCTGAGGAGTATGAACCCTGCTTTATGTTTATTATAAACTATATACTTCAATTAAGCACATAAATAAAAATGCACAATACAACTTTAAATGTATTTCCGAGAAATTTTCATAACCCCTAATAAATCTGAACTTTTTCATATGGCCCTGTAAATGAATAATGAATACTTTTCATATCATATTCTATGCAAAACATGCTATTGTGCTTATAAAAGATATATATGTTTATTTCATTTTGTTTAGGTTGACTAAAGATGTTAAAATGTACTAATAAAATATTTTGCATATAGATGCAATGTATTTAATTATCCCTGTGCAAGAACTATTTGTCAGATTTGAATAAAAACTTTCATTTAACTGAGATCTAGAATACTAACTTAACTTCCCGCTGTTTTTGAGTAATGCTGAAAATAATTTCACAGATTAACAACTAAAAAATGTATAACAAAATTCAGTTTCGAAAATTCAACCTAAAAATAATACTTTCTCTGCCATACATGGGTAAGAGAAAATAAAAATGCATTTGTCAAAATAGGCAAGATGAGACTGAGATAAAATTTCATTCATAATGAGGACAAAATCTCGCAGGAAACAAATCTTGAGGTCAAAATTTCACTTGGGCAAATAATGGAAAGGAATTAATAATATGAATGTTTGAGTTCATCTCTATTCTACAACTAATAAAAGAACCTGTCTGTCTGTCATAAAGGAGTGACCTAGAATTACCAAAATTGGTACTAAGTGCATCTTTAGAAGATCAGATTGTGTATGAAACCTGAATTTTTATTTTAAGGTAGTCCAAGTTTTTCAAAATCTGTAAAAAGGAAATAATTTGGTGACATATTAGATTTCTGTCAACTCTGGAAAATAATGACTAAAAGGCAATATATAGGAAAAATAAACATAACTTTTTGTAGATTGGCACAATATCCATAGAAAAAAAAAAGAAAGAAAAACCATGCATTTCTTTATTTTTAAACAATGTACAGAACTGAAACATTGGCATAAATAGAAATTTTTGCTATAGAAAATGGCCAAGTTAAAAGTGTACATTTATAGAAAAATTATAAGGAAAATAATGTGAAACTGTTTTTCTTTCCTTTTAATGTTGTCCTAGAGCTGTTAATAACACTGTTCGGCATGAAAATTGCCTCCAACACCATTTTGGCAAATTCTTATATAAAATGACCTCCTGAAACCGAATATGATGTCCATTTTGCCCTATCACCCACAGTTAGGTATGACCCCCTATTTTTTTTTCATTTTTCGGTAATTTTATGGCTATAAATTTGATTTTTAGGAGGGGGATTACTTTAACTGTTAAATATCTTCTGATGGGCTACAGAGTTGGGAAATTCTAAAACATCAACATTTGCGGCAAGGGGAAAATTTGGAGGGGGGGGGGGTTGCCACTGAAATTATGTATTGCATTTCTTATATTTGTTTAATCTATTATTAATGTTATTTGTTAAACATTATATATTTTTGTTTTTAAGTGATAAATTAATTCTTTTTCATTCTCCAAATCAAATTCATGGCCATAAAATTACCGAACAGCGTTAAAAATTGAGGGAAGGGTGATGTCCCGAGAAAACGGTAGGTGACTGGGCAAAATGATAGTCATATTCGGATTCAGGAGGTCATTTTACATAAGAATCAGCAATAATGGTATCAGGGCTCAATTTTTTTTTTTAGTTTTGGCTGCTTAATGGTATCTTTTGATATGTAATATTGGATACGATTGGTTTTACAAAGCCACACCAAAATATTCAAATACATATGAATTATAAATAAGTTAAAATTGTTTGAAATGCATTTTCTGTTTATATATATATATATATAAATTATACTAAATTTTCAGTACTAAATACATAATTTTTTGTCTAAAAAATGAAAGCTGTCTAATTTATAATTTCTCATTAACCCGTTAGTAGTCGCTAGTTGGTCGATTTGCCACCCATCCTTCGGTGTTGCCAGATTTTTTTATTCAATAGCCACCAAAAATTTTTAGAAGTAGCATTTGATGTACTTAAAACGGGAATAAAATCGAAGGAACGTCGATCACATCACTTCTTAAAATTATTTGTGAGAGTTAAATAAAAAGTGCACAATCTGAATAGGTGGCGCTGTCTATAGCGACTACTAACGGGTTAAAATGTGTAGCTATAAATTGAATTTTTGTAAGATCTTTTCCTTAATATCTGAAACAAAATTAATTTTAAGATTTATTAGTTACATAAAACAGATTAAAGTTCAAAATATAAGTATCTATCAAAGTTCTAACAATTTTTATTTTAAACTTAAAAAAAAAAAAAAAAAAAAAAACTTCTCCCCCCCCCCCCCTCTTAACTGATTATGACAAGTAAGTTAAATGGAAGTGTTTTATAACCTATGCAGACTGCATAATGTTTCTTTCATGTTAAATATATTTCTGCATCTTTATTATCCTGAATAAGGCATGCTATAAATTAATGACTATTGAAAGTGCATGCATTCAAAAATATGTTTTTAACTTTTCTAATTTTTGTACCATTAATTTATAATTAACAAAATGTATAGGCAAGCATAAAATTGTTGTCCCTTTTTAACATATTAATTATGGGAGTAGAGGGTTGAAAATGGTATCATTCGAAAGGTATGGTTAGCCGGAAGGTGCGAATACAAATATTATTTTCTTACGATGTCAAGAAGGTATTTAAAAATACATTTATTTTTTATGCATTTTCCCCCATTTTTCCCTTTTATACACGTATTCCTTTACATTAAAAAATACCTAAAAGTAGAAAGTTGTTAAATCTGGCAATTTCATAAAGCTCAAATAAAACCATAGACACAGTAATTTGTATAATGTAGCATCACTATACGCAAGCGAAGTGATGACGTCACTGTTTGTCCATGGAGCCATGAAAAAGATTTTTTAAGTTAATCGTCCATTGGATTTTTTGTAAAAAATTATTAAAAAATAACGAAAATTATCTGCCGATTTTAATTTCGATATTTGGGTATAGTTATATATAAGTTACTGTCTACATGTGTTTGATTGAGTTTTTTTTTTCTGTAAAATTGATAAAATTTTAATTTAAAATCACAAAACTCCAGGAAAAAAAAAAATGGCAAACTTCCAGTTTCGAATGTAAACATAAACATTTCATTTCAAAGGGTGATATTTAAACAATAAATATTCAACTAATATACTAAATAAAAGGAAAATGGATTTGTTACTAACTGCAATTAACTGAAATTGGCTATTTATTTTTTAAAAAAGTGTCTTTATTGCTAGCTTTTGTGGGTAGAAGAAGCAAGTAGAAGATACATAAAAACTTTTGATTTCCGGTTTTCGATGAATTTACACGTTTTGAGATTTCCTTGCATTTTAATTAAGTGAAATTGACTACTTATTTTTATTTTTTAAAAAGTGGATTTATTATTCTTTCCTCTGCATATATAAGTAGAAAATAAAAGTTTTAGATTTTCGGTTTTCGATAAAGTTACACGTTTTGAAATTTCCCGAACTCAATTCGACCATTTTTGAAAAATATCTTTTTTTTTTTTTTTTTTTGTTCAAACACTGTACTTTATGAACCAATCGAATTAATTTAACAGAATTTGATACTTGGTTGGGCCTTGGTTTGCCATGGTACCTATTAGCTTCTGGGCTGTATCACACAACAAAGGGGCGTTTTCACGTTGCGATTTTCTCTCATTTCAGGAAAGGCTAACATCTACAGAGAGAAATAGTTATATTAAGTAAAACTCTGCTGATTCAGTTAGAGTGTATATCGGCAAACAATTGCCGCAGCTGTGTTGCAATTGCATTCCGTTTAGGAGAAGGCAATAACTTTGCTTTGCCTCGCTTTGCAAAAAAAAAAAAAAAAAAAAAAAATGGTCGAGTTTCGACCACAGGGCGATACTAGTTTTTTTTTAAATTTTTAATTAAATACATAAAATGCCATTCAAATTTTCAGTCCGATAAATTATGATAGTTTGGTGGCTGATCGTAAAAATCAGTGCAATTTATGAATCCGAACAATAAAATAAAAGTTCTCTTTATCATTTCTTAAATGGTAGTCTTTCAGTTGAAAAGGAAGTAAAGATTATTGGTGCAAGTGTGATGCTTTTCTCATGCTAATCCATTTCTCTACTATAAATGTATGAAAATTTATATCAAGTAATTCAAAATGGAAAGAACTTTAAGGTTAATTCACATCACCATATGATTTTATTTCAGCCAACTTGAAGTGAGATTATCCCAAGTTTTATTATTATATGTATATCAGCAGCTAATTATTAGTTATTGCTAATTGTGTACACTAACTCAAGAATATTACCATAAAAGGTTGTTTATGTATTTATAAGAATGATTTCATACCTATACCATATTTTATGCAATCACTGTTTTAAGATCAATAGATTAATTTACCACTACCTAAGGTGAGACTTTTACAGGTCATTTACACTTTATGGAAACAATTTTAGTAGTTGAGTTTTATGTATAAATGACATATTTTTTGCATTGATTTCCTTCTGATAGCCGTGCTTCTTGACAAAAGCACTAGCTCTAATTTTCCATTAAAGTAAACTTTTTCTTAGTCTGTCATGTAAATTTTATCCCATTCCTCTTGTACAGTTTCCCAAAGTCTTCTTAATGTTCTTTAATGCCATTTTCCTAAACCAGAAAGCAGAAAAGTTCACAGGAGAAGTGTCAGGTGATTTAATTCCTGTTTCTGATTCTTTATTTTCTAAACTAGCAGGCTACGCCCGCTTCGCTGGTCACAATTAAAAAAAAAAAAAAAATCACAATTATTAATGAATTCTCAAAATTCTCTATTTTATTTTTGCCTAAACTTTTGAGACAGTATTATATTTTTGTTACCATTTAATTATTTGCAATATGCACAGTTCCACTTTTCATTGTTATAAATATTGTTTATATGCACAGCCAGTGGCGATTTAGGGGTTTAACCCCCCCCCCCCCCTTGACAAAATGTATGATAAGAAAAAATAGGCTGTTCCTTACATTTTTTTTTCACATTTCAGACGGAAAAAATGTATGGCAAGCGTAGAATATTTTTTTCTACAAAGTGGTTTAAAATTATGACTAACTTTTTTTTCATTACAATGCGATAAACACTCCTGAAAATAACTAAATCACTTCATTTGCGCGCCTCGAAACATGTTTCCCCTGAAAACAATTCTCTGAAAGGATTTCACCTTTACGAGTTCATACTCAAGGACAAGAGGGGTCGACCATATGGGGAAGGGGTGACCATTGAAGTAGTGACCTTGAAGGAGTGACCCAAACAATACCCCAACAGTGGAAGACATTTTAAATGAATTAGCGAAAACTTCTCGTCGATTAGACTTCGCTCTGTAAATAAGAAAATTCAATGAAATATTTTGCGTAACTATGTATTGAATTTTATGTTTTGTGTAGCAGTTTGTACAGGCTCTACATTATTCGTCGCTAATTAAAGATTTTTTTAGTTTGATCTTCTAATTGGTGAGTTTGTTTTACTATTTTTCATTTTCTTACTCTCATTTTTGGCAAGTAATTATGATATTTTAAAAAATTGTTAAACTTAATTAAAAATAAACTTAATTAAAAATTCAGAAGGACAACCCCCCCCCCCCTCCCCCCCTTGGAAAAATCCTGGATATGCCACTGTGCACAGCACATTACATTCAAGCTGTGTTAGGAAAATTGATTAAATATTTTTCGAAGTCTGTATGAATTTCTTCATTGTCTAAACTTTTACTTCATACTGTAACTGCAATTTTTACACCGCTTTATAATTTGGTGATATAAATATTTCTCCTCTGAAAGTAAAGTTACACAACCTTCAAGCCATTATCAATTTTAGGAGCCATTTTCAAAATTAATCTTTTATTTTTACATTCTAATCAAAAGATAAAAATATATATATAAAATTGTGTCCATAAAGTGTGAATGGCCTTCTGCATTATGAAATTTAACTTATTAAAGCTTAGTGTTACTATATGGTCACAACATACAATGATTTAAATTTATTCTTTCTTATAGACAAATCATCTAATATCAATGACGATTACATTCATTCAAGCTTGATAAAAGTGCAAAATATCAATAATAAATACACTCCTGTTCAAAATCAAAAGTTTAGCAAGATTTGCAAACGATCACTTTTTTTCAAATTAAAAACTTATCTATCAATGAAATGTTTTCAAACATTGGGTATTTAAAGAACTGGGTTTTCCTCATGCTTTTCAGTGAAGACAACATTTAGGGGCCCGGTAACAAATTGAGCAAAATCAATAATGTTTGTGATCACCCTGTATCGTTAAAGCCGCTATCCGACGAAAGACCGTATCTTCTGAAGTATAAGCTATTGCATCTCAAACCTGCCGAACGACACCCTTTCTCCGAATACAGGGTTGTTTTTCAGCATGAACAAAATCCACAAAATCTAAATGAGGGAATGCAATATTTGGCGATACATCGCTAAAAATAGATGTATCGCTAAAAATAGAGTAATGGAATGGAGATGATGTTTATTCTTTGCCTTTTGCTTCCTGCGCTCTGATTGGAGGAGTTCAGGCTAACAACTACAATATAAGATTTAAACAGTCGAAAATGCGTGAAAGAAGACTATACGATAGGCAAAAGTATCAAACGAAGGTATTTCGTCAGTTTTCCTCCTGAAAAACCGGTTTATGCTGAACTATAGGCTAATGCAGTTTATACGGTCTTTCGTCTGATAGCGGCTTAAGTAAACAAATGAACTGTAACTTTAGGATATGTTAATATAGACCCAGTTCAATCTTTGTGGATGAATTTGTGTGACGATAGCATGTTAAATGATGGAGATATAAGCATTTATTTTAAAACTAAAAAAAAAAAAAAAAAAAAACTAACATGTTTTTTATTTATAATATACAGAGTTTTTAACGAAAATTATTCCCACTTTTAGATAAGTTGGAAAAACACTTTTAAAACAATATGTCGCATAATTAATTTTAAAAATCTATTAATTTTATTTCAACCACACTCCAAATGTACTTTTTTGTGAAAAATCCCTTATAAGCTTGTAACTCTAACATATTTTTGTTTATTTACTATAATTTGTGAGATCATAAGGGTTTTTTCCCAAAAAACAACCTTCGGAAAGTGGTTGAAATAATTGGATCTTCAAATTAATTACGCAGCATGTGAAAAACCCCTTAAGAAATTTCAACTCTTGGAAAATATCTAAAATCTAGCTCGTTTTTTTTTTTTTTTTTTTTTTTTTGGTACAATTCTCTTAATTTTTATTCTATTCAAATGCACTCTTGATAAAAGTTGCCCAATACATCTAGCTTTCAACCTATGCAATAAAAAATGTTTTATCTTTCGTACATGCACAGTAAACACATTTTTCATAAAAATGCTCATATTTCATGAGATATTTAAGATATTTGTATTCCAGTTGCTGTACATTGTTTTAAAAGTGTTTTTCCAACTTATCTGAAAGTGGGAATAATTTTCGTTAAAAACTCTGTATATTATCTCCTAAAGTTACAGTTCATTTCGTTTACTTAACGATGCAGGGTGATCACAAACATTAATTTTGCTCAATTTGTTACCTAATTGTTGTCTTAAACCAATCTTCACTGAAAAATAAGAGAAAGACCCAGTTCTTTGAAAACATTTCATTGAGAGATATTTGAAAAAAAGTGATCGTTTGCAAATCTTGCTAAACTTTTGAATAGGAGTGTAGTATTACTAATCTCTTTTTGTAGATGATAGTAAACAATACTAGGAATTTATGCATAAAAAATGGCTAGAAAACTGGAATAACATGTCATATTTCCAAAATTTTACATCTGAAATATAAAAAAATTCTATATTCTCACTCTATTAACCTTTGTGAAGACAAATTTGTTCTGTAGTTAAAACTTTAAAAACAAAATGTTCCAGCTTTAATGGGTTAAAAGGAGAAAAAAAAAGCAATCAATTTTATGGCATTGACAAAGAAACTCAAGTGCTAATCGCTGATATTCTTAAAAAAATTAGTTTACACTGCACTTAATTTATTGGTAAAAATTTCAACTGCCGAATCGCAGCAGAAAAGCTGTAAAAAATTGTTAAATTTTATGTTTTGAATGGTAAATATGAAAAAGTCAGTCAAATTACATTAACCTTAAATCTAGTAGTTTTCATTCAGCAAAAATGTCATAACATTTTAATGTTGTAAGTAATATTTATGTAATTTTTCAATACTGAATAGATTTAAAATAATACAAATTAAATTTCACATCTTTTCCATTACATTATGAAAAATTTACTCAGTATGTGCGTTTACATTAGATTGCAGGAGATAAAAAAATGAAATTTTATTGGAATATTTGATTAATTGAAATTGATAACAGAAATAATAAATTAAAATATTTGAAATGGGAAGCAAGTATGATTTGTAATATGTATATCTACTACTTTACAGTTGCTTATATTTCTTTTGATATATTTTATTTAACTGTATGAATAGCAACACAGTTTGCAAAAATGTGAATTAGAATTTCATAGTTTTTCAACAGCGAAATCTTGCAGTTATCTTCAGAATCTCCCTTTATAATTTATTATAATTGCAAAACTGCATGATTAGTAATGTAATTATGATTATAAGGATAAAAATTAGGGGGGGGGGACCTTTATTTTTCATTTTATAAGTTCTAATTGCAGAGATTTTTTTATTGGTAGAAATGTCATTATTAAAAACTAATTGACATAGGTAGACTCACAATTGTAATTGGTGCAGCTTAGTTCTGAAATATTGAATAATTTTTTCTAGACTTGAGTTTTGCGGTGTCTGTTCATTGATCTGTACTGCATTGTTAAGTGCTCGACTTCACGTGCAGTTCATTAGGCTAAATTAGCAAAAGAACATCTAGCTACATATTTAATCTCCTTAGAAACCATACATGAAAGTTGCAATAGTGGTATCTTTAAACAGGACTTTTTTTTTTGACAGCTTTTCTACTTCAATTCAGCAGCTAATATCTCACACAAACACTATTTACTGTTAAATCATACACGCCAGTAATTTTTTCATGAAAATCTGTGATCAGCACTGAAAAAGTTTCCTTATATGAGAAAAAAAAAAATAATAATAAGCAACACACCAATAAGCTATTTACTACTTTATTAAAAAATCTATAAATTGTAAATACAAAAGTTAAAAAAGCCATGAAATGAGCAGATTTGCATTTCTTTTACTAAGCATTTTTTGGTATAAAGTACTGTTAAAAATATCACTTCTTAAAACAATCCTATTCAGATTCAGTATACGAGATTTGTGAATTGAAACAATTGCAGAAAAAGTATTAAAATAAACTCTTTAATTTCAAAATATCAGTTTAAGAAGAAGGCTTTTGTGTACAGTACTAAGTTTAATGGAAACTGTTGAACAAAAATCTACAGGGTTCGGATTCTTAAGTTTTTTTTTTTTTTTTTTTTTTTTTTTAACTTTTTAGAAGGAATTATACAGTTCTTAAAAACTAGTTTGAATCTTGAAACAACTATCTGCTTGTTTATTTTGCAATTTTTGAAAGGACAGATTTTGTGTGTTGGATTTTTAGACTAAAATAAGATCAATTAGCTAGCATGTTTAAATTTATTAAATTTTAATGGTTCAATGTGGTATGCATTGCATATTATAAAAAAAAAAGTAATTTTCTAAAAAGAAATCGAGAATTTCATATCAAAATATTTATAGTAATTGATAATTTTGAAATTATACTGTTTTATAAATGCACAAATAAACAATTAATAATTTTCTGAATTGCATATCAAGTAATTTCAAATTATTTTCTATATTTTTGAAAAGTTTCTTAAAATATTCAGTCTATAATTACCTGTTTTTAATCTGAATTAAGTATTTTATTTCAGCATATGCTTTTTCAGTTGTTCACTTAAAAAAAGAAAAAGGTGAAGACCTAATGCAATTTCTTTAATATTTTTTCATTATTTCATCTAAAATTTTTAGAAGTATTAGCACCAGTATTATGATTAATTTACTTTTTATATTAGACATTCAAAATTTTATACTCCTAGCCAAAAGTTTCTTTTATGAGATATCGATAATTTTTTTTTTTTTTATCACTATAATAAATTTAAAAAGAACCCTGTAGTTTTATACAAAATATATTTATTTAATATAAATTTTATGTGACAGGTATAACAATATACAAAATAGAGACTAGTTTAACTGCTGTGTATAAAAGAGTTGACTTATGTCAAATGAGATCAATGTATAAAGTGAATTATCACTTTCTACAATTTGAATAATAATATCACATCTGAAAATAGAGCACTTATCTAGAGCTATAAAATGCAAAATATTTCTAGCGACATTTGAAAAAATAATAAAATTACTCTAAAATTTTGCCACATTTGATTTTTTATTTATTTACTTAAAATATTTATTCAAAACACAATTTAATATGCAAAATAGTATCTTATGTAACTTTTTATAAATAAAGCACAGATCCGATTTTTTAAATAAAACTTAACAAAAATTCACTATTGAAATAATGATAGTAATATTTTCGAAAAATACTTAAAAAGATGAAGAATAAGTGTGTTTCATACAATAGCACAGTCAATCAGTAAAATAGAGATTGATATTCTGATGAGTGTAGAATTGAGCAAACATAGATTCTTTAATTTTCGAAGAATCTTCAATCTGAAGTTTTAAGTATATAAGCCTCAAAATATTTTTATTTGGCATTTTCAAATAATCGTCGCCTTTAGTAATTCTGCCGTCTCTCCTTAATAGTAAATAAGCTAAAAACAGCAATTTCATACAATGCTTCTTTGCCACACTATTTTTAAGCCCGCATTTTCTAAGTAAGCCAGTAAATATTGTTAGGGAGAAACATAAAGCGATGGGCTATAGTAGAGATATGAACTTAAATCAAAAAATAATAAAGCTTAACCTTAGAGTTTTTATGAAAATTAATGTGTAAATTCTGCTTTATGCACTCCATAAGTAGCAAAATCATAATCAAAATTATCCTGTGTTTTAATATTTCAGCTTTTATTGTTTCTAAAACTATCTTTGTTTTTTCTGCTGGTTATAATATGCGGAGCCATTATTTTGGCTAAAGCATTAGCTATCTCTATAGTCTGTGCACTTCTAAAACTAAAGTTTTAAAATTAGTACATGCTTTAGGAAAAAATGAAGACGCAACATCACCATTTTGATCTATTAACTCAAAATTACTGTAGCATTTGCATTAAAACTTGAAAGAGGAGCAAATCCAAGGCAGATAGCACCGGTATTAAATAGTAGAACAGGGTTTGTTTGAGGAGAATATGCCCTAGTTTTAATAAATAAACAGCTTTTTTGAAACGAGAAGGAAGCCCAAGAGGATTCAAAACGATATCGCTACTAATGTTCCAAGGGTAGAAAAAATTGTAGTAAAGATTTCAATTTCTCAATAAAAAGGTATGATTTTATATCTCTACCCATTAATTTAGCTAGAAAATATAATACCTTAACTTTTATCGAGTTCATTAGGAGCACCTGAAAACAAACATTCAGTTTCGAGTTTTGCAGATAAAAGGGAACGATTTTCTACAGTTGTGGTAATTTTAAAGGTATAGGTAAGGTTTATTATCAGGTGGCGGAAATGGGCCAATTACTGCAACCGATTTACTAACCATATTCTTACAGATCGTGGGTCAGGCTGAAACCTGATTATGATGCTGCCTACAATAATAAGGGTAATGCCTTACGGAAGTAGAGGAGGGAGGGATTATTAAAAATCCTCATATCATTAGACATCTTCCCAAACTCTACTACCATGGTAACACACAGTCATTAAGCATATCAGCTATGAGCCAACAAAATACAGTGATTACACGTCTGCAAGAATTTCGGCATAATAAAGAGCATTATTTACTTCCTCGCTTTTGTTGCTAAAAATATTTCGAAATCTGTTTTTTCGGCTGCTTCTTCAGTTGCCGGTGCAGATGGCTTCAACAAGTCTAAGATAACAGACTTTGCATCATGATAAGACTTATCATAAGGCATAAAATATATATCACAACTTTTAACAGGCCACTGGATAGATAACCTCATAAAATATATTTTGTTATCTGAAATGCCATCCAAACAGAACACATTTCAGAAATATTGCATTGAAAATACACTGGGCTTGAAATATTCACATAATTCATTTTCCATAACTGCAATTAAACTTAACAAGCAAACCCGAACTATCCACTCACACATCAAGCTAAATGTATCTTTTCTCATTTTGTCTATATACATATCAAAATCTAAAATAAAATTTCAATAAACAGAAAATTTATGTTAAAATAAATAGTGATGCAGATGCAAAACAAAATCCTAATAATAAAATTCAAATTGGCACTGTCATGCTATAACATCACACTTGAAAAATTCACAACTTTTTGACACTTTCAAATTATCAGTTAAAGTATACTTAGACTCAAACTATCATATTTACAACTACATAAACCACTCAAAATAGATATTTGAAGTATGTACAAGAATAAAGGAAACATTGAAATAAAATCTTCAAAAAAATAAAGAGTAATCACTCAATTTAAATTAGATTTTTCTCTCATAAACTATATATTTGTTTTTTCTTTAAATATGAAAATATTACAAATAACTTGAGCACTATTTGCACAGGACCTTGAAGGCAAACCACCAGTGAAGTAAAAAATAGCCTTTCAAAAAACTTCTGAATCTGCATTGAGAAAATTAGCAGTCTTCCTATATCACACAGCTTAAAAATAGCTATCAGTGAACTTTCCACTTACAGCAATTTGCTCACTGAGCTACTTTGCCTGGAAAGCTAAAAAAAAAGTTCTTTAACTTTACCATTATAAACATGTACAAAAATTAAAGATCTTGTATGGGTTATGCAAAAAAGCAAATTACACTTTGTCCACAGTTATAGTGACTGGTTCATGATGGTTATTGTTCACTTGATTCTGTTTACTGTTCTCTTCTACTGTCGTATCGGAGACAGGTTGAGTCTTTTGTTCGTCAATTCTTTTTTCAAGCTCTCGAATACGAACTTCTTGTTTAAGTACAATGCTTTTTAGAATACGAATCTCCTCCATGACTTCATCCAATTTTTCTTTCTAAAAGTAGTGTCAACAGAATAAATATTATAAAAAAAAAACTTTTAAAAGCAATATAAAACATGCAAATACTTTACATTATTTCTGCATATGATATATAAATAAGGAAAAACTTGTGGGGAGGGTTGCAGTGTTAGGGATTAAGGCCAGCTGACTGTACTCATTTGTCTTCCTCTCCATAAGCCCAAGCATTTTTTTTAATGTCAAGATGATATAACTTTCATTTTATTTCATTATAAAACAGTACAATGAAAACATTACAAGTTTGCTTTTTTCCCCAAGGTGGCCAGGTCGTTAAATACAAGTTATGCAAAAAATCTGCAGTATCTTATGCCTGAAAGCTTATTTATTTTTATGGGCATTCGTTTGGGTTACAAAATCCATTCCTGTAAGTTAATTTCAGCTCTAACAGACTGGAAAAATGCATGCATACATGCTAAACAAAGTATCAGTTCTTGCCATGCCCTAGATACTGCTACTGTATGCTAGAGAAAGTTGCAAATCTGATGTTTACATAAGTGAAGTACATTGACTAATGCAATGTTTCCATTTTGTTTATTTTTTATTAACCCTTTTCCGATTTATCCCGAGCTGAGCTAAAGCAGGCGAAATACAGAAATCCAACTTTCAAGATCATTTTTACTTGATTTTTTTTTTTTTTTTTTTTTTTTTTAAGTATATGTTATATACAAATTGTGCTATTATGTTTTAAATATATACATATGAAAGGATAAAAAGAATTAAGATTTGAAATTATTATTTTAAATTAATATTAAGTGATAACTTAATATTAATATCTCGGAATAACTCTTAAATTTAAAAACATCTTAATAGGAATTCTAGAGCCCATGTAAAATTAGTTTTACAGCAGAGTACGTCATAACGCGGGAATCAGATTTGAGAACAACTTTTAGAATAAAATTTATCCAATCGTCAGTTTTAATGGCAAAACAATGCAGATTACTTAATCCCAGATATCTGGACTCTGTTAAGCTGGCCAATGATAAAGCATAGGCGGGAATTAGCTCAGCTAACTGTCCAATAAGAATTCATAGAGGCAGTTTAGATTCTTGTCAAAATAACTGGTATTTAAGCAAGAGCATGCGAAAATCGAGGCTTTTTCCTGTATTGACTTGACTAATAGACTTACGTTAAATATTACTTCATCATGTAAATCTTACTAACTAAACTCGGGGTCCACAGCTATGGCAAATTGCCGACCATCGACACCATCACACAACTGTTTCCAGGACTATCCACTCAGGTTGCTTCATGCCAGGCCAAGATACTGCATCTTGAACTTAATAAAGGTTATTAGTTAAACTGACGGACTCCTCATCCTTCCTAAGATGCTTACACACCCCATTTTATATCATTACATATATATATGAAAATAAGCATAAAATGACATTTTTTGACCTTCAAACTCTGAAGAAGGGTTTTTTTTCCTTAAATCTTATGTTAAATTAGAAAGCACCAATGAATTACTGTAATAAGTATCATTAAATCAGAAGAGTTGAAATTATATTAATTCAAAAGGCTGAAATGATGGAGAAAATAGAAATAAAGTACAATTTACGTATTTAATGCTAATCAGAATAGCTGAATATAAGAAAGTATTTCCTAGAGAAAAAAAATAATTATTTTCTGGAATGAGGAGGAACACATTTTAATAAAGCACAATAAAAAAGAAGAGCACCATTTTTTTCTCCTGGTTTTCAAAGAATTTGCATGTTTTGAAAGGTCCAAAACACAACTTGACCATTTTTATACTATGTCTGTATGTCTATGTGACAAAAAATTTTGTGATAACTGTACCTCAGGAACAGAATTTCATATAAATTTATATGTAGTTGCAGCATAACATAAGTTAGTACCAATCACCACTCAACAAGAGGCACTACTATATTGCAATTTCTCCCAATTAAGGGAAGGCTATCTCGTGCTCTATTGTGTAAAAACAAACAAAGCTTTATACGGAGAGGGTCAATTTGAAGCACTATGCTGATTCAAATTGCGTGCATATCAGTAGACTTGCTAGGCTGTAATTTTCCCTGTGAATGGGAAGGCTAAATCTCAACTTTTGTGGAATATAAAGGCACCACTTCGTACTGAAATCACTAAAACTCTGTTAAAATGTAAAGTGCATTCAAAATCCTAGTATTATACTGATGATTTCGCTGTTTTAAAACCTCTTTCTAAAGATGATACGATAATCTTTACAAAAGCTGATAAAGGCTGGCTCCTGGTTATTATGGATAAATCAGATTACATTGACAAATGTTTAGAACTTTTAAATGACATATCTACATATGCTGTTTTAAATAAAGATATCACTCCTTCAATACAAAATAATCTTAATAAAATGATCAGTGAATTAGAGAAAAATAATCAAATAGATAATGTTACAGCTAAATCTTTAAGATGTTATATTGGTATGGCTCCCAATTTTTATGGGTTGCCAAAATTACATAAACCTGGTATTCCATTTAGACCTATAATTGATTACTCCCGTTACCCTCTTTCTAACCTTGCTAGATTTATTTCGTCATTGCTTAAACCTCTAACTTTAAATTCAACCTTTAGTTTAAATTCTTCTTTTCAGTTTGTTTCTGAATTAAGAAATTTTAATGCCCCCCCAAACTGTATAATGATTTCTTTAGATGTTGTTTCTCTTTTTACTTCCATCCCTATTGAATTTGCTTGTGATATTATAAGAAAAGTTTATCCTAATGATAGTACTCATTCTACTCTTAATATTGAATCAATTCTTAAATTAGTTTTTTTCTGCTTATCTTGTAATTGCTTTAAGTTTAATGATTTATACTATAAACAAATCCGTGGCACGCCTATGGGCTCACTTGCTAGTGTTTGCATAGCAGAAATAGTTATGCAGTTTTTGGAAAATAAAATAAATGATACGTTTAAATGATAAAATTCCTTTTTGGCAGAGATACATAGATGACATTTTTTTATTAATTGAAGAAAAACATATAAATGAAGTTGTTACTTTTTCTAATTCGTTATGCCCAGAAATTCAATTCACTTTGGAAATAGAACAAAATAACAGTTTGCCTTTTCTTGATGTTCTCATTGAATGCATTTCGAATTCACCTAACATTTTTCAAACTTCTGTTTATTGTAAGGCCACATTTACAGGTCAATATCTAAATTTTCATTCCGCTAATCCTAATTCACATAAAATTGCAGTCTTCCGAACTTTGGTCAATAGAGCTCTTCGGCTATGCAGTAACGAGACACTTTTTAAGTTGGAAATTAAAAATTTTTTTCAAGATTTAATAAATAACGATTACCCTCTTAATTGGTTAAAACGAATTTATCGTGAAAAAATTATCAGCTTCCCCCCTCCTTCAGTTCCTCCTGCAATCTCCCTGCTTTCCTCCTCCCCTCTACTCCAATGCAAATGAAAAATTCTCTTATTAATAAAAACAATTATATTTCTATGCCATATTTTGGTTTTCCTTCAGAATTTATTTCTAAATTACTTAAACCACATAATATATATACTGCTTTCCGGCCAATTAAACAATTAAAAAACATCCTTTTTAACTTTAAACCCATAACCCCTTCTCTAGATTTAACTGGTGTAATATATTTAATTCCTTGTAAAAATTGCAAATATGTTTATATAGGTGAAACTGGCCGTACAGCAAAAATTAGACTACAAGAACACAGACGATCTTTTAAAAATTGCAATCAAAATTCTAAAATTGTAATCCATTCAATAGAAAGCGATCATATTCCTGACTCCGGTAATATAAAAATTCTAAATTCTGGTTTTCATAATTATAAATCGCGTATTTTCCTTGAGAGCTGGCACACTGCCAAGCATCTCCACACTATCAATGAAGCATGCGCACTGGCTCCTCTATATTCGGTACTCCTTTAAATTCCTTGAGTGTTCATGTGATGTTTGCATATTGTGTTGTAATTACTGATGAGGAAACCCGGACGGGTTTCAAAACGTCCGATTTTAATTGTTTTTATATGTAATTTTTGTTTTTTAAATGTATTTTAACTTAAAAATTTTTGTCTCATAAATAAAACGTTTTTGCTTTTAATATACAAAGATGCCAACCTTGTAGGACAGTTTTCAGTAGTAGACAAGAAATTTTTCAGTAGTTTTGAGTACTTGTCAGTAGTCTGGTAGGTTGGTCTTATATACGGAAATTCAAATTCATATTTTAAAATATTTTATAAGTTATACACTCAAAAATGATTTATACATGAAACCCTAATAAGTTAGTTTGTTATACACCTTTTAAAATAATAAATAAGAGTCTGACAATTTGTTTTAATAAATGATGAAATTAATTATGAATTATCTAAGCAATGAATTTTATGCTGCACAACCTAACAATTTGTTATTAACTTCTGCATAAAGGATCAGAATAGCAAAATTGCTAGAATTACTCATAAGTCATAATTCATTGATATGCTCTAAAAACAAATTTGGCTAATATCTATGTTTATATACATAAAATGAGAAATATTGTAATATATTAAGTAATAAGACAAACTATTAAGTATAAGTTTCTGCAAGGTAAATTGATTAAAGAATATTAAAAATATAAATTTTTAACTTACCTTTAGTACTGCTGAAAATTAAATAGTTAACAGTTTTAATTTAAGTAAATGTACACATTTAAAAATAAAGGGAATTTTCCTTAAGTTGAAACATCAATTTTTAATTTGTAATACTTTAAATTTCACATTTTTGAATACAAGACAAAAGATTAGAAGCTACTCATTCATCTATATTCTTTTTAGAATAAACAACTGTACTATTCTTAGCACCTGACAGTTCTTTTTTCGAAAATTGTTTTTTGAAGCATTCTTCATTTGATGAAAATATATTGACCTTTTCAATTAATAGTGCTTCTAATGTCTCTCTGCTTAAATTAGGCCTGAAGTCAGTCTGATTCTTTCTTACCAAACTGAAAATTCTTTCGCACGACGCGTTTGAATGAGGTACTGTCAAAATACAGTGCATAATTTTTGGAAGTAATTTATATTTAATAGCTCCATTATAATCCTCCAGCTTAGAAATTTCATACCAAAAAATTAAAATCTTTGTAGCAATATGAACAGAATGCCATATTCTCCGATTTCTTAGAAGCCCGTAAACATGGGAATTCGGATGCATATGACTCTCTAAATCTCTGACAGCTTTTTTACTTAACAGACGATATCCCGTTTTCCGATATACAACTGAACAAATTAATATGAAATTGAAGTAAAAGGAAATGTAACATCCAAACAACAACCGAAACCGAGTATTTCCCGTGGTCGCGTAGCGTCGCATGCACGCCGGCGCCGCACGTGCAGTTGATAGGGTTACTGCAATTTTTCTCCTGTACCTGTACTCTTCTTCAATCCGCCAAAGTTCAAACGCACTTCATTCTTTCTTTTCCCCGTTCTTCCCGTAACGATCCAAAAAGAGCATTCGTACTTCGTACGGAGCCCTATCACGCTTGCGCGTCTCTAAGGGAGGCTGTTTTCGTTTGCGTCACTGCATGACGTAGTGATCGCTTTCTGCTTGGCGAGTTTGATAGGTAAAGAAACCTCAGTTTTATCAGTTAAGCGCTCTTTTGGCGTAATAAAGGAATTGAATTAAGAAGAAATTTTAAAAATCGTAGTAATACAGGTTTTTTCCGTAATCCGTAATTATTCAAATTTTTTTTTTTTTTTTCCGTAGAAACTACGGGTAAACCGTAGAAAATGGCATCTCTGAATATATATAGTTGAGACGGTTTGATGTTTGTGTACGTAAGACAAAGGCACCATGCTTATGTGAAATAGCCATTATAAAAATGAATGCTAACTTGGGTATATACTGGCTAACAAATGGTGCTGTTAATACCTTCTGTGATTTTCTACATGGTTACATCTTAGCATCTACTAATTAAAACTGCACTAAATTCCATATGTAAAATCTTTATTGAGTGAAGATATGATTAAACTTAGTGCATGATAAACAGTAAGTAGGGCTGTTTTAGAGAAAGATATAGAAGAAAGTTTTGTGATGGCCACAATATACATAGATTTTTTTTAACGAAGATTTTTTTTCTAAATAATTTTCTTTCAAAAAACCTGGTAAAACACAATTTTATATGCTTAACATTTTTAACCCACTGCGTGCCTTAGCAAAAAGCAAATTTGTATTGATTTTTCACTACATATTCTTTAAAATGTTATAAAACAATAGTTACTTCAACTTTATATTAAAATTTACTAAAATTTTGATGGCAAAATCTATTACATTAGAGTAATAAACATATCTTTTAATCTTCAATCTCTAAAAAAAAAAAAAGGAACAAATGATTATGCTTTAGTATTCAATTAGTTAATTAGCTGATGTAACAAGTACACACCAAAAGCACAAAATAAATAAATAAATAAATAAAGGGAGGTGAGAAAACTGAAAAGCTAAATTAACAAAAAACCTGAAAATTTTCATCCCTGGACCATGCATTTAAATATAAACCTCATGATATATCATTATAAACTAGCAGGCTATAACCGCTTTGCTGGTCATTTTTTAAAAATGAATCACTATAATTAATAAATTCTCAAAATTGCATTAAATTTTATGTGAAAAAAAAAGGAGAAAAAAAAAAAATTCTGATCAGGAAAAACATCTCACCAGGTCCCACTGCCTTCGGCAGTGCAGGCCATTGGTGCACATGTGTTCCTTCGCCTACCATTCCTGCCTGTTATTTCACATTTTAAAAAATATCCGCAATCGTTTTCTCGGGCTTTTACACTGAATAATACTAATTTCCAACGTTCTATCTGAATTTCTTTATTTTTGTCCCTCCGCTCGCCTCCCTTCCCATCCCTTGTAATAATTCTACACTTTTGAAAATATCCGCAATTGATTTATCGGGCCTTAAAATCTAATAATACTAATTTTCAACACTAACTCTTATTTCTATGTTTTTGCCCCTTCGCTCCCCTCTTCCCGTCTATCCTGATAATTTTTCCCTTTTGAAGATATCTGCATTTGATTTGTAGGTCCAAAAAACCTATACATGCCATTTTTGAACAATAACTATTTTAATTATTTTGCCCTTTTGCCCCCCCCCCCCCCTACTTCCTATTTCTCCTAAAAATTTTACAAATTCGGAAATATCCACAATCGATTTGTAGGTATCAAAAACTTCTATGTATCAATTTTGAATGATTTTTTATTTTTTGGGGGGGCCCTCCACCCCCCCATCCTCCTCTTCTCGCCCCTCCTAATAACTTTACAATTTCGAAAATATCCTCATTCAACTTGCAGGCCTCTAAAACCTACCTGTACCAATTTTGAACAGTCTAACTGTATTTCTATTTTTTCCCCCCACAGCCCCCCTTACCACACCTTGGACGAATTTCTAACATTCCAGAAATTTGTTTTTAGATGCTTGTGTGAGCTATATTTTAGAGCAAAAAGCTCATACATCTGTTTTTTTTTTGTTGTTGTTGTTGTTATTTGCAATATAAAGGATTATTTGAAATCATGTTTTGCCTCCTCTCCCCTTAAGGGGATGAATTTCTAAAAATCCAGACACTAGTTTTTAGGTATTTGTATTAGCTATATTTTAGAGCAAAAATTTCAAAATCTGTTTTTAGTTCCCCATCATACTATCGGTATGGGGAACTTAGGTAATCGTGAAAATTTTCGACCTCGGTTTTTTGACGTTTCTACACGTTTTCAGGTGTGAGGAATCCGAAAATGACAAAATTTCAGGGTTGGCAGGTTTTTGACATGTGACAGTTTTTGACGGTTTAAACTATGGTTAAAACCGTCATGTCAAAAACCACCTTGTCAAAAACTGTCAAAAACCTATATTTATAGTTTAATTGCCATATAAAAACTTAGTTTAACAAAATATAGCTGATAAAGGTTTTTTGAAAAGTAAATAGATTGATGTTTTTTGAAAGACACATTGTTATAACATTTTGATTAATATAAAAAACAAAATTTTAGGCTTTTAAAATTTTATTATGAATTATTTCTATGTTCATTCAAAATATGCTGTGATACTTTACTTTTATATATTATTAAGAAATTTACCTATAACTATGCTTAATATAGTAAATGTTAAACTTAGTTATGTGATACTTTAAAAATATAGTTTTTAACAAGATATTATTTATAAGTAAGTTTTTAAAGGTAAACATATTTATGTTTTTGAAGAAACATTTTATAGCATTTTGATTAATATAAAAATAAAACTTTAGGCTTCTAAAAATTCATGATTTATAAATCATTGATAGATCATTTCGATTGATAAATCATTTTATTTGCAATACAACATTGTATATTTTATTTTTTTTAGTATTGTGCTTTTAGTATTATGTAATGTATTTAACCTGTAAAATAAAAATGCATAGCCTAATATTTTGTATTTAAAATTTTATAGAAAAACTTTTTTTTTTTTTTTTTTTTTTTTTTTTTAAATGATTGTTGATATTGCAAGTTTTTAAGAAAAAACAATAATTCTGAATGTTAAACAAGCTTGAATTGCGTCTAAAATTCTTATAATTACCATGAGATAACAGAAATATGAATGCTTTCTGGACATGTATAAATTGCAATAAATTTAATATTTACTTGTATATATTTTTTAAAAATTTATTAGTCTGAGCTGTAGAGCCCACTAGCGGCCAAGCAGTTCTACGCTCAAAGCTGGTAAACGTGAGGTGTCTGGTTCGATCCCAGGGTGCACTCATCGACCTAGCCGTTAGAGTTTTTCGTAGTTTTCTCTGAAAGTTGCATAAATTCGGGCTAGGACTCTTTAGAAAGACACCCCCCCCCCCCCCGGAGGGCACTTCCCCTTAGGCCTAAGACCCAAGAGTAGTCAATCAGCCTTACTCCCAAAATGCCAAACACCAATAGTGCAAGCTATAAACAGGTACAAATATTTATACAATCAATAATAATAACAAATAGATAAAAAATTATTAATAAATGATAAGTGTAATATATATAGATTATAAATATAATTATTTTCAAATTCATATTAATTTACTGCCCAAATACATAATGTTTTACTTAAAGAAAAAAAAAAAAAAAAAAAATCCAGTATTCCTGTGTTTAAATGGCTTATGTGAAAATTCATAAGTAACTTTGGAATTTTAGAATTTCATAAATATTAATATAAATAAACATACAAAATAATATGTCTATGCATACTTTGTATATATTTCTTAGGTAAACCAGTATATTTACCTAAATTTTTATAAATTATCTACAAAGTATTTTAAGATTTGTTAATTTATAAACAGCATAATATTTAGATATTCACTTGTATATGGCAAATATTACTAAATCTTATTTCTAACCAGATTCTAGTTCATTTATAGATTTTGAATTTTGACAATACAGGTTTTTGACGGTAAGAGGTTTCTGACAGGTTTTTGACGGTTAAAACCAGGTTTAAACCATTGTCATGTCAAAAACTCAACCCTGCAAAATTTGTATGGTGTCTTTCTGTAGGGTGTCTGTTAGTCCGTTAGTTTGTTAGTCTGTGTACACGATATCTCAAGAACAAATTGTCGCAGAGAGGTAAGATAAGTTTTAATATATTACTTTCGACACTGGCAAGAACCCTATTCATTTGCAACATTCGAATTCAAAAACTTCGTAAGTTATTAGAAAATTACGATTTTCTTAACATGGGAGAATAGGACAAAAATTCACTTAAACGTGCATTAAATGGAAACTTTTTACTGTAAAAATGTCAGACCAGTTTTAAAATATCCGTTTTGATGCCGGAATGAACATCAGTAACTATAAATATGCTACTTTGAAAATTTCGCAAGTTATTGGAAATTTACGAAATTCGTAACACGGCAGTATAGGGCAAAATTTCACATAAACATCAATTTTGAGAGATATTTTCATCGTAAAGATGTCAGACTTCTTTTGAAATATTATTTAGGACACTGGCATGAATATTAATAACTATGAATTTTCCAATATAAAGATTTCGTAAGTTATTGGAAATTTACGAATTTCTTAACATGGCAGAATAGAGAAAATTTCACATAAACGTCAGTCTTGAGGGATATTTTCATCGTAAAGATGTCAGACCACTTTCGAAATATTTTTTAGGATACTGGCATGAATATCATAGACTATGATTTTTCCAATTTAAAAAATTCGTAAGTTATTTGGAATTTACGATTTACGTAACATGTCGAATAAGGCAAAATTGAGAATAAACTTCCATTTTGAGGATCCTAAATACATTAGACAACTTCAACATTACGTTTATGATATTTGTTTGAACATGATTGAATACAAATATTCAAATAGGAAAATTTCGTAATTTACGATTTTATCAACATAGCGAAATTGTAAATTTTTTTATATATTATAAATATGAATTTTGAGGATTATTGCATTGGAAATAGTAGCATGAAAACTAAACAACGGAATTGACCCCGATAAAATAAATTAATAGATTAGAATAAGATAAATATATCGAAGTGAACAATAGATAGCCTATTAGGCGGGATTTCATTCTGTCACTGTGTTACGAAATTGTAAATAATTGTGTTTATTTTTGTATAAATTCTTTCAAAGAGGCTTAGTAAGTTGATAAACTGCTAATTTTGTGCATTTCTAGTCGTTTTAGCGTTGAAATAGCCTTATTTTCCCTTAAAAACGCATTAAAAAGCCCCAGTAATGCACGTAATGGATTTGGCGACTTTTTCCCACCTTGGCGATTTTTTTGGCAACCTTAGCGAGAAAATCCTTATATGGGATATACCAAATATGGAAGCTGTAAGTTGATTGGTTGACCACTTTCTAGAGTTTTCTCGAAAAATCTGGGCTCCATGGAACAGCATATAAGGAGCGCTTCCTCGCCAAGGCAGTCAGTTCAGTTCAGATCTCAGCCAGCTTCGCTAGTGCTTGCATTGCTCTTAAGCCTCTTTGAGAGAGACTTGCTTCAAGTGTTATTGCTATACCGTTTGTACTGTGGATTTGCTATTGACAGCTGTTGTTTAAGCTGTGGTTACTGCTTGAATTGAAGCTGATAATTGGTTATTGACCTGTATTTTACTGGAACTTTCTGTGAATAAATTACTGAATTTTTGTACGTTTGGCCTTTCATTCTCAGACAACTCACGAACCCCCAAGTACGCAACATTTCTGGTGTCAGAAGTGGGATTGTCTGTGAATGGTGATAACGAGAGCTATGGAACAAGAAATGAAGAAATTTCTAGAAGGACTCACTGCTCAGATGAATGAGTTAAGATCTGGATTGATAGAGGAAATGAAAGCCGGACAGGAAAAGATGGAAGCATCGCAAAGAGAGTTGAAAGACGGTTTGACTGAAGAAATGAAGGTAGCACAAGAGAAAATGGAAACATCGCAAAGAGAGTTGAAAGACACTATGGGTGAAGTTCAGGAAGAAATTAAATCTAATCAAGATGAGATGAAGAGAGAGCTTTCAACGGTGAAAGAATCAATCGAGGGTAAATTAACGGTTATGGAAAACAGAATGGATGGAATAGAAGAGAAAGTTATAAAGATAGAAGAAAATTTTGAAGAGAAAGTTAAAAAGATAGAAGAAAATTTTGAGGAGAAAGTTTTGAAAGTGGAAAAGAATTTTGAAGAGAGATTTAGGAAGATAGAAGAGAATTTTGAGGAGAAATTTAAAGAAAACTTTGATCAAGAGCTGAAAGGAAAGGTTTCAGAGATAGAAAGCAAGTTTAAGAGAATGGAGGAAGATCTTGAGAGAAAAATGAGAGAAGAGTGGAGCAGAGAGGTAATAGGGAATGAACTGCAGAGCAAGATTCGGAATCTCGAAGAAAAGTTAGAATCCAAGCCCCAGGAAACTGAAAAGAAAGAGAGAAGAAGCCAGAATCACGAATTTATTAAGCTATCTACCTACGACGGCAGTTCCTCCTGGCATGTATATAAGACACAGTTCTCCATCGTGGCTGAAGCAAACGGCTGGGACTCTGTTGCAAAGACGACTCATCTGGTAGGGTCGTTGCGGGGCGACGCCGCAGATATTCTGGAGACCCTTTCGAGGGAACAGCGATATGACTTCAATGCTGTAACCAGAGCACTAGAGCTACGTTTTGGAGCGAAATGGTCCAAAGAATATAGTCGACTCAAGCTAAGGTCCCGTCGCCAGAGACCAGGGGAAAGCTTACAAGAACTGGCATCAAACATCCAGAGGCTTTCACATTTGGCTTTCTCAGACTGTCATCCTGAAACACGCAATGATCTGGCTCTAGAACATTTCATTGATGCTGTCGAAGATCCAGATATTCAAAAAGCCCTCAGACTCTCCGGCGTGAAGGATGTAGAGTCAGCCTTGGTGTATGCCCTAAAGCTCGAGACTGCCCAACAAGCCTCCTGTAAACATCGCCAGAACAGCACAGCACACAAAATGAACGGCTCTCAAGATGATCTTAAAGAGATTCAGGAAATGATTGCAGAAATTAATAGAAGATTACGCATTCTTGAGAGTAAGAAAGAAGGGAAGACTCCAACAACTAAATGCTGGGGCTGTGGAAAAGACGGGCATATCAAGCGAAGCTGCCCAGTAAGAACACCTAGAGACGCAACCAAGAATGTCTCTGCAGTATGCCACCCAGAACGAGCTCGGGAAAATTCAGATGCATTCTTGCGGAAGACTCCATCTGAAGATCATAAATACATCTCTAAAGCCGAGGATAAACACCAAAGAATAAAGCCAGTTGTTCGCCAAGTTACTGTCGCAACGCCATCAGAACAAGATCCCGACCCATGGAGTGACGAAGAATTTAGAAAAGCCCAGATGGAAGATCCTGACGTAAAGCCTATATTACAACTGAAGGAGACGACCAGCAACAGACCTATCTGGCAGGACATTTCCAGATTTAGTCCCATTACGAAAAGTTATTGGGCACTTTGGGACTCTCTTCATATCAGAAACGGCGTATTATACAGAAAGTGGGAATCTGATGATGGGAAAAGCTTCAGATGGCAGATTTTATTACCAAGATCAAAAATTCCAGCTGTTTTAGAACAACTGCATAGTAGCTCTACCGGAGGCCATTTTGGGGTAATGAAGACTCTGCAGAAAGTTCGGGAACGCTTCTACTGGTGCAAGGCAAAGGAGGATGTGGAGAAATGGTGTAAATCCTGTGATGCTTGTGCGGCACGTAAAGACCCGCAGAAACGAAGTCGAGGAAGACTGCAACGGTATAACGTGGGAGCACCATTTGAACGGATTGCAATCGACATCTTGGGTCCTTTGCCACGGACCTCCAGTAGAAATAAATACATTCTCGTCGTGATGGACTATTTCACCAAGTGGCCTGAGGCATATCCCATTCCCAATCAAGAGGCATGCACAGTCGCAGAAGTCCTAGTGCAGCAATGGGTGTCAAGGTATGGCACGCCCCTACAACTTCATACCGACCAAGGTAGGAACTTTACCTCTGATGTTTTCAAAGGACTGTGTGAACTACTCGGCATAGACAAAACCCGGACAACACCCTTACATCCCCAGTCGGACGGCATGGTCGAGAGGTTCAATCGTACCATCCTGAATAACCTCTCCCTTCTAGTATCAAGAAACCAGCAAGATTGGGACTCGAAGTTGCCATTGTTCCTGCTGGCTTATCGAAGTGCTGTCCATGAAACCACCGGCTATACTCCAGCCCAGATGCTGTTCGGACATGAACTTCGTCTGCCTTGTGATCTCCTGTTTGGTTGTCCACCCGATGCGCCTTCATCGCCCGAGGAGTACATCCAAGATCTCCAGGCACGATTTGAGGACGTACACAACTTCGCTCGGGAGCGGATTAACATGGCAACGGAGAAAATGAAGACAAGGTACGATCTAAAGGCTACACAATATGAGTTCCAGGAAGGAGAGAAGGTCTGGTTGTGGAATCCTGTTCGACGCAAAGGACTCTCTCCCAAGTTACAGTGCAACTGGGACGGACCATACACAGTCTTAAAAAGGCTGAATGATGTAGTGGTGCGGATCACTAAAACACCTTCATCAAAACCGAAGGTGGTGCACTATAATAGGCTAGCCAAGTACCACAAGTAACGGTAAAATTAAAATGTAAAATGTAAATACTGGTAAAATTTGCGCATGCGCACTGTAAATATTTGTACATATTTGTGAATTTTGTAAATATTTCCCACTTAATTTATATTTCTATGTTATCTTTATGTGCAACTTAGTTTTTGTGTTTTAGATTGTGTAAATTTGTTTAGTTTCGCCTCTTGACCAAGGGTTGCACTGCCCGGGACGTGCAGTCCTTGGGAGGGGGGCAGTGTTACGAAATTGTAAATAATTGTGTTTATTTTTGTATAAATTCTTTCAAAGAGGCTTAGTAAGTTGATAAACTGCTAATTTTGTGCATTTCTAGTCGTTTTAGCGTTGAAATAGCCTTATTTTCCCTTAAAAACGCATTAAAAAGCCCCAGTAATGCACGTAATGGATTTGGCGCCAAATTTGGCGACTTTTTCCCACCTTGGCGATTTTTTTGGCGACCTTGGCGAGAAAATCCTTATATGGGATATACCAAATATGGAAGCTGTAAGTTGATTGGTTGACCACTTTCTAGAGTTTTCTCGAAAAATCTGGGCTCCATGGAACAGCATATAAGGAGCGCTTCCTCGCCAAGGCAGTCAGTTCAGTTCAGATCTCAGCCAGCTTCGCTAGTGCTTGCATTGCTCTTAAGCAAGCCTCTTTGAGAGAGACTTGCTTCAAGTGTTATTGCTATACCGTTTGTACTGTGGATTTGCTATTGACAGCTGTTGTTTAAGCTGTGGTTACTGCTTGAAATGAAGCTGATAATTGGTTATTGACCTGTATTTTACTGGAACTTTCTGTGAATAAATTACTGAATTTTTGTACGTTTGGCCTTTCATTCTCAGACAACTCACGAACCCCCAAGTACGCAACAACTGTATCAAGCTTTGGTCAAGTTCATGACACGATTACAATATGTCTCGCACTAGAAATTTATGAGAGCATAAATATGATGGGGAACTGAGCAGAGTCTACCTATGCCAACTAGTTTTGTTTGAGATATGAAGGATTTTGTGAAATCACGTTTTGCCCTCCCCCCTCCCCAACCCTTTGGGAGGGGTGGGGGCGAATTTTGTAAAATCACTTCTTGGTGGATATCTACGTAATAGAAGGAACATCATCATAAAATATCATGCTTCTAGATCCAGGGGTTTGGGCTGGTCGATGATGATTCACTCACTCACTCCAGAAAAATGATTTTGTATATATAGATGACCGCCATATTTAAAAAAACAATCTAAGCATCTATAATTATGCCCTTTAAATTTAAGTGTATCAACCCCTTGCCAGCTCATTCTGAGCTCAAACAGGTAAAATGCAGAAAGACGACCTTAAAGGTAATTTTTACTTGTATGTATACATATATATAGTCGAACCTCATCAACATAAATTACTTTTAACATGAACTGTTTCCACAAACCCTGACAAAAAATTACTGATAGCATGAACAAATTCTTTAATTCCCCTCGAGGTTCGTGTTAACGATGTTTAACAGTATACATATGTAACATCTGGGTGTATGGTGGCGAGCTGTCCGTCAGTCACACAATAAATACTAGGAGATATTCAACGAAACAGCTTTATTCTCTTCAACATAGCAAAGTTGTGGCGATATGGCAAAGCAAGGGGGTTCATGGCACGGCTTGGACTATCTCCGGACACTTCTGTGGTCGCCGTCTGGGATATTACGCCTTCCGACATCTTTTGTTCACAAAACTATCACACCTTTGTAATTTCGGAAGAGAACTACAGCGTGGAAGTGTTTAACAAGTAATCGTGGCAAGCAGTGTCCGTTTGTTTAACGTTTGGGCTTTTATACCTAATTATAATTTAAAACTATTTATTTTTATCCC
Source organism: Salticus scenicus (assembly GCA_963930645.1). Taxonomy (NCBI): domain Eukaryota; kingdom Metazoa; phylum Arthropoda; class Arachnida; order Araneae; family Salticidae; genus Salticus; species Salticus scenicus. The sequence continues at coordinate 58,584,956 of OZ005652.1, read as the reverse complement.
TTTCACATATATATGTTATATTAAAATAGACAGCCACAAATGAAAAGAAAGAAATTGCAATCAGTGAGCCAAGTGATTATTTAATTAAGTCGAGTGGTTACAGCCTTCATGCGAAGGTGAGCAAGAATTAATTAGGGCAGTATCAGTGGATTAGTGGGAGGTAGAACCATTTAAGTTTGAGAAATGAAGCTTTAATTTTAAGGGGGGCGTTTAATTATATTTATTTATTTATTTATTTATTTTTAAGGAATTGTTATACATGAATGGTGTTAATTTAATATATATATCTATGAAAATAAACATTAAAAAATTTGACATTTTTTTACTTCAAATACTAGAATAAATTGAACCACAAGATGTTAAGAAAAACAGCGGCTTAGTTAATGGAAAAATCCATATCAGCCGCTCAAAGAGTTACCTTAAAAAATTATAATAGTTGTTTTGTATAAATGTAAATGTTTCATTTTTAATTTTAGAGAAAATACTTTCCACAGAAGAAAAGTATAACTTGTTTAGAGTCAACCCAATGCCCTCTCTTCTTGAATAATTATTAAATATCAGAAATAATTGAATCTCCACTTATACATGGATTATTTGTACCATTTCAGTATCAATAGCAATTATTAATGCAGCATCTACATACATTATTACAGTATTTTACCCAATAAAATAAATAAATAAATAAATAAATAAAAAGAAAAAACTGATTATATATTTATATCAAATAAAAGAAAAAATTACCTGTATTGGTTCTGGCTTATCTCGAGATTTACTTGGCATTTTATCAAGTATATTTGATCTGCTTTTCGATAACTTAAATTCTTGAGCTTTAGGTTTATAGCCATCTTTAAGATTAATCTGAAATAGATGTTTCACTATATGTACAAGTCCTTAAAAACTAATAATTTGAAAATGACAATTCTAAAATAAAAATTTACAAACATATTAAATAAAATTAAAAGAACTTTCTTTCAAACACCAAGGTCATTGCTCTGATTTCTTTCACTCAAGGCAAGCCACCAGTCTACCATATACAACATACAGATGGGTAACAAAATAATGTGAACACTTTATTTCACACTTTTCCCCCCCAATAACTCAATAAATACTTGAAAAATTCTCTAACATTGAGGATGTGACGTAGATATTTGATCATACATTTTCCAGGGACAAAATACAAAAAAAAATATTTGTGATCACTCTGTACATGGAAGAGCTCTAATGGCCTGTTGCCATAGAACATTCCTCTCTGGTAGAGCTTGATTAACTTCTGAGACATGGGGAAGCTCAGCATTATTTTTAACCTTCCTCCGTCATTTATTTAAGAAAAGTTTCACATGGAAAAGGAAATTTGATGCATCAAATCTTGTTTCTTAAAGGGATGAAGATAACAAATTAAAGTTTCCCCCTTTTGCATACTGTCATAAAAATATTAGATGTCGAATGAAATTTTTTAATAGTTTTATAACATATTTTAAAAAATTTGCTAAACACTATGAAAGTATTGTAATCAGTTTAATTAAAAAACTTCCCATTAGTTTTTTTCCCTCTCCAATCATAATCAGACCCTGACTAACAGCAAGGCATATGGGGCAAATGCCCTGGCCCCCCTTCTGGAAGGGGCCCCCCTACAGGCGTATGCAGAAATTCTGCAACCTAAAGAGCTCTTATACCACTGCAAGGGGGCTCCCCAAAATAGGCCCCAGGGCTCCAGGTAGACTAAGTTGGGCCCTGATCATAATTAAAATGCTGTTCTACCAACTGGTTCATTTAAACTAGTATGAAAATTGTTAAAATTATTGCAAATTAAAAATGAAAAAAAAAAAAAAAAAGAAAACTGAAAGAATCTACATCAAAATCATCTGATAAATTACATATTTTCTTTTATTTAAATTCCAAATATTATTTAAAAAAAAAAAAAAAAAAAAAAACTCGCAGGGTTTATATGTGCAGATGTTAAAAAAAAAAAAGGCTGGAGGACATTTTGATTTATGCAAAAGGTAGCTGTATGTTTTACGAAGTAATATACATTAAAAAAAAAAATAAATAAATAAAATAAAATGAAATTATTAAACTCAATCTTACATCAATATTTTATATTGACGAATATAAAGATTACTGATATATAACAAATAACACAATAATTCTGTGGAGAAATTTATATTCATTTTAATTATATTTGAAAATATAAACAAACTTCACTGACATGAATTTACATAATAAAATATGTTTTTAACCCATATATAAAAATAATTTAGTATTTTTTTTTTTACAAAGCATAAAATATATATATTTACTTACAGATCATTTTTAGAAAAATTGATACAAAAGATTATCTCTCTAATTTTCATACAAATCAAATAAATGTAAGGAATTTATCCCTTGTAATATTATTTCCCTCGTTAATATTAGGTTTCTATAAAACTTCTAAAATGGGAAGTTTATGTACAATGTCCTAAGTACAATGACCAAACATTTTGAGTTTTTGTGGATAGTTCCAAATTGAAAAGAAAAGCCATATAGGACCAAAATGAAAGTTGCACAAGTAGATGTTATAAACCAGGCCTGTCCAAACCGAAACACTTGGCAGGCCCCATTGGAAATTTATTTTATTCAGGCGGGCCGCACTATATGTACAGTCGGGGGAAAAAAAAAAAAAAAAAAACGCAGCACTCGATGTAACTCCGTTGCTTTTCAATACCACAAAAATGGCAGGTATCATTCGACGGGGAATTGAGAGTAGATTCAGAAAATGAATGGAAATTTTGAATTGGGGGTCGTCTACATATTAAAACATGCACCAACTTTGATTTTTTCAATGGTAATGCCCCATTTTTATTTTATATTTGAATTCCTGGGATCGCAACAATGCGAAAAAGTATATTGGTTGTATATTTTGCTTATTTTTTCACAGAGTTATAAGCGTTCAAAGTTTGAAGGTGCTAATGTTAAATTCTTATTTCAAACTTTTATTAATATCTTCACCAAAAATAACTTGATCGATATAATTCTTTTTTTACGAGATACAGTGAAGAAATCCAAACATAATCCATCATTAATTTTGATTCTGAAAAATATTTTTAATTCTGAAAAATATTAATAAATTCATATTCATAAAAATTATGAATTATGACCTATATTAATTTTTACATAAAATGAATCCTAATGCTGAAAAATATGGGTGTGCAAATTTGCAGCTCATTCCAGTTATTAGTTTTCGAGATATAAATAAATCTTTCTTTTGGAGTGGTTTAGGGGGCCATCTCTTAAAAAAATTTGAATGAGATAACGAAGCAAATCTTAAAAAATAACACAGAAAATTGAACAAAATACTTTTATTTTTTATTTAAGGGTCAAATTATATAACAACAATGTCAAGTGCAAAGAAATGAAACAAAAATGTTGATTTTTAGACATTTGTGTTAGTATCAAGAATTCCTGTTTTCTAAAGCCCCGCCTTTTATTGTTCTTCAAAACAAAACAATACAGAAACGAAAAGTGAATGTGACTTTGAGTATTCGTGTTAAACCCCTTATTTTACATTGACAAAAATATACACAAGTGGTATTTACTTCATCGATTACTGGTGATAAATTTAGAATCCTTTAAACGAACACTAGAAGAAAAAATTAACTAAATAGGCGGGGTTTACTGTTTGAAATACTCTCAAAATAAATATTTCAAAACAAATTTTCTGTACCACAATTATATTACAGATGGATATACATTATAACTATATTCTTTCTAATTAATATATTTCTATCCATAGTATATTTTATTGCAAAAATATGAACACTGGGTACATGCTTAAGAAATAAGTAACACACAAATTACGAAAGAAACGCCCACTGGCATTGTTACAGATTTTCAAATGATGTGAATCTACGTCAGCAGTCACGAAAGCGTTAATTAAGAAAATATATTTTCATAGAAATTATAAAACAAATCGTACAGTTCCAAAGAGTTCAACTGACCCAAAACTGGTAAGTGCTATTAAAATTGTTTAATATTTACTTTATGAAACCTTACAATAATTTATCTGAAAAGATTTAGTTTATGCGTTGTTGTATATATATATATATATATAGCTACATTATTTCAGTTTGTATATTATGTTACACGTACGAAAGAAAATGTAAGCTTTATTGGTGATCAGTATATCCATGATAGATACTTTTTAATTGAAAAATATTGCACTTTTATAAAAAGTATTGTCTGACCAATCGTAAGTGTAATGTATTTAAATATACCTAAAATTATCTAAAAAAGTACTAAAGTATATACATATCCAAAAAACTAAATTCATGATAATTAAGATACTGCAAAGGTGTTAATATTTTTATTTCTTGTTATAACTCTTTTTTTCTTGAAAAATTTCTGGTGTGAAACAGTATAATTTTGTCTAGTTCTTGTAGGATCTTAATTTTATTTTTCTATATTTAGAGATAGCCCCCTAACACATTTTTGATCATAACTCTATGAATACTAAAGATAAAGTATACAAACAGTATACTTTTCCGCACTGCCAGATTCTCAGAAATTTGAATATGAAGTCAAAATTGGGTGTTACTATTGAAAAAATCAAAGTTGGCGTTCATTTTAATATGTAGATGACCCCTAATTAAAAATTTGACGACATTTTCAGAAAGTGCATTTCATTTCCTGTTGAATGGTGTCTATTAAGTTTTTCTGCGTCAATTAATAACGAAATACCATCAAGTGCTGCGTTTTTTTTTTCCCCCGACTGTACATATGTGTTTATACATGTTTGTGAGTGTATTAACCCTCTCGCTGCGCATCCCGCGATTTCCACGGGCAACGTAGAAGTAGCAAAATTTGCGCAACCCGCGATTATCGCGGGGATGCGTTTTTGCCATCTATTTAAGTGTGCAACCCGCTCTTTCCTTGTTCATGGTTTCATTTCGACTTTTCTGTAATGTTTAATTGTTTATTTATATGTCGACTAACAGATGGCGTTCGTTGTCCACGTTTCTGCGAAATATAAAAAGAATTTTTTTTAGCATTTTGCGCGCGCTTTTCAGAGCTCAAAGATGTCTGGCAGGAAGCGTTTCGCGAGTGATATGACCTATGTTCCTGACGATATTTCCGACACTGACAGTAGTTCTGACTCTGATTCCGAGTATATTGATGATATTTATAGCGGAACTGATGAAAATTTCGAGGATTGCAAGGTCGGACTTTGCCTCGAGCCTTGTTTCGAAATTTATCATACAAAACTTCATTTCTAATAAATGTTTTGTAAGTATTTTGCATATTTTCATTAGTATATACTTTTTACCTTTGTATTTTATAAAATAAATCATAATTTAACCAAAATTGATTTTCAAAATTTTGCTTTTATATCATTATTCTTCAATTTCAATATTCTGACAACTTTTTTCTATGATCTAATTCTATATTGAAAAAAAACTCTTTTACAAAAAATTTTTGTATATTTTAAGTCTAAAATATATGTAGATTTGAAATATGTAATAAGAAAAATACGCAATTTTTGAACCTATTTTGATAAAAAAAAAATACGCAGCGAGAGGGTTAATCATATATGTATATACTTTTTTCTAGAGAAGAGAGGGTGAAGATTTAGAGCAAAATACATTGATATTAAATTTTCATTTATAAATTAAAAATAGAACCATCAAAAATTTATGATTGTACATTAATAACCATAATAAAAAAGAATTAATAATAGATTTAATAATATTTTTTTTTTTACAAATGTGTGTTGTTTCTTTATTTAGCAACTGTTTAAAGGTATTTTTACTTCAAAAATTCAGAAATTATTTAATAATTTAAGCAAAGTTCACAAGACTCAAAATCCGATACGGCCGGCTGCGGGTTGGCCACCCCTGTTATAAACAAAACTACTTAGAAATTTGCAATGTTCTATGCCCAGTCATTTTTGAGTTATGCAAGATATGCACACACATACTTATGTCACGTAAAACTTGTAAAATCACAGATATCTCTAAAATGGAAGATCATTAAGACCAAAATTGGAGCTGTACAACTAAATGTTATATGTCTTAAGTATTAATTTTCAACATACTATGGTTAACAGTTTTTGAGTTATGCAAGATGCAACCCATTTAATGAACTACTTGTATAACATTTCCTTTTACTTCCTACAAGAAAGTAAAAAAAAAATATTAAAGAACTTTCCAGTGAGCTTCACCAATCACAATCCCACATTAATCTATGAAACACATTTAAAAACACAGTCACATTATATTAACGTATAATATGGTTGAGATAAATCTAGTTTTAAAATGAAACAAATTTTAATTAAAAGTACTGTGAAATAAACTAGTGGTGGAGAACTTTTAGAAATTATTACCAGCCAGTGATTAAGATACATAGCCAATACCTTTTGCAACTAAATTTACGCAATCGTAAGGTGAATTGACCATTTCGTAGAATTATTTCAAGTTTTTAAAGCGCTATTAAAATAAATAATAAATAAGGTAACAGAATCTAAAGTAGTTGTATATTCAAGCACTGTTCATGGTCTTGGGAGGAGTTTATTGGCTGTTTTACACAGCCACACTGCTGTTTTTATGTAGTTTTTTGGCTGTTTTATCAAGCTGAATATCAGCAATCAAATAGTTTGATTTAAATTTTAAATCCACTTGTTCTGTCTAAAAGATTATTCGCCAAAAGTGAGTAAAAATCAAGCTTTTCTCCACCCCTGAAAATAAACAATGGTCAAAAATAAAAAATACATAGATTATTTGCATTTATGCATTATTTACACTTAAAATATGAAGTGAATCACAAATCAGAGTTAATAATTTTTCATAGCACATGGGTACATTATGAAGTTTCATGGATAAACTAGCCTTGTTTTAAGCATTTAATGTAAAATATAACAGGGTTTATATGCAAGTGCCCTTTATTACAGTTAGTCAGAAAAAAGTTTTTGAATTTCAGATTATAAATAGCCACAAAAAGGGCTGCTACAACAAAAACTTTTTTTTAATTCTCTTGTCAACAAAAATTTTAATATAAAGCCTGCTGCCTTGTCTAAGCTCCCTTAACTATGCTTTTATCAGTAGTTATACCAATCTTCTATTTTCAGTAATCACAACCTAAAAACTTTCCTTTATGTCAAGGTTCTCAGCATGAAAGACACTGAAAAATAGTTGCTTTAGTTGCCTTTAATCTATGAAATAGTAGCCACTTCGATCTAAATAGTAGTCTTTGAATGTTTCTGAACTAATCAACAAATACAAATGAAAGAACACCTAAGAGGGTGTTTATATACCGTCTCACAGTCCTAGTTTCCAATGCTAAACATCCGGTTTTCTAATTTTCGCCAAAAGTTAGATAAATTATCTGTACACCACACCTGCCTCAATTCTGAAGTTCCATCATTCTATATTTATTAATTTCAGAGATATGGTAGTCAGAAGATCCCTCTCCCCTCCCACCCCAAATTGCCGAAAACCACTTTTTGGGGCACAGGAGACCTTAAAACATGTAATAGAATTTTTTGACCGAATACAATAAATATTCCTATTCCCTAAAGCAGTCAGGTAATGGAAGTAAAAATGCAATGAAGGTGCAGAAAAAATAGCGGGGAACAATTTTTGTTCAAAATAGTCTATTTTCTCGAAAATAGTGCTGACTAACTTGAAAATAGTAGCTTTTAAGCCACTTTTACACAAAAATAGCTACCATAATAGCCAGGGGTTGATTTTAGTAGCAAATAGTTACATTTTAGTCACTGCTGGGAACCTTGTTATGTTTATAAATAAGTGAATGTATATTCTTATTTTGCCTCAACTGAAAGTAAAACTATAATGAATACAAAGATGAATAAATATTCACTTTTTGAGTTAAAGCAATATACCATATTGTGTTAACTAAAAAATGTCACAATAACAATGAAATAGCAACAACAAAAAAAATTATTTTCCAAATAAAACACATACCAGCACAGGTTCCGCTTCTTTACCACTAGCCCATTCCTCTGCTGAAATTGCAGGTGTGTCAGATAAAGTATCGGGATACAAATCATCTTGAAAAAGCTCAGACTACAAAATGATTTATAAGAAATCAATAAAATATATGAATGATACTTTCATCAATAAAAAATATGAATTATTTATAACCAGTCCAAGAAAAAAGTAAAATAAAATACCTTTCTAGGCACTGTAAATGATATAACTTCACAATAGCCTCTGGAGTGTAATTTATAAAAGCTATATTTAAAAGAAAAGAGAAAATGTTAATTATACTATAAATATGATTCTAATTACAATAAAAGTGAAACACACGATCAATAACAATACACTATTTTTTTTTTTTTCTGGAATCGCCTATTACTTTTTGCCAACAGTGTTTTAACAAATAATGTTCTGAACTTGCAATTATTCCACTTCATCCTCCAATTTTTCCAGATTTTTTTTTTTTTTTTTTTTCCCAATGTGTACAATATTAATTTACATTTAAATAAAATAATTGTAATATTCACTAATATTTATCTTTTAAAAAAATCAAAATTTTGGACCAAGCATGGCAAATATTAAAAAGATAGATATAATAACAAGAATTAACAAGTTGAAATCGCTTTTAATAACTACTGATCCCATGATTACATTTTCAAGTTCTTAAAACTTAAGGAAAAATAAGCATATTGATTAGTCTATATAATTTCCTTTTTTTTTTTTTTTACTATCCAAATGAGACACATTTCAATTAACATAAGGAAAATTTTAAAATAGGGAGTCAAATTGAGTTTTTTTTTTTTTTTTTTTTTTTTTTTTATGAATGTTTTTTGCTGGGCATCCAGCTTTCATCAGGTGTTTGGATAATCTGATTGTTTCTTCTTTGCTGTTGTACTTGCAAAACGCCATCTTGCAACCAGATTTCTCATCGGTTCCACATTGTTACAAGCACACGCATCTTCTAAAATTTCAAAGACTGCAAAGCCATTCTGCCTGAGGAATCAATCAGAAATCTGTACACAAGATGATGTCCTACGATTACAACAACAAAGAAACAATGAGATTATCCTAACACCTGATGAAAGCTGGGCATCCAGCAAGAAAATGTTCGTGAAAATAACTCAAGGTATTTGTAATTTTGTATTATAAGTGTTGAATGTTTTTACAATTCCTGGTGTTTGTTAACAAAGTCCTTATTTCTTTTGCTGAATATTGTAATAAAACAGCTTTTATGCTTAATTGTAAAACAAACCAAAGATAAAATGTCATTTCCACCTATAATAATAATAATAACTAGTATGTTGTGGCCACCATAAGACTTTCTTCTATATTTTCCTATACATGTTCAATCAGTAACAAAATTAAAAAAAAAAAGAAAAAAAAAATACAATTTTTTTTCTAAGGTTTTTTTTTTTTTTTTTTTTTTTTTTTGGTAAAAATAATACATATTTAATCAGTAACAATATTTAAAAAAAAAAAAAAAAAAAAAAAAAAAATTACGATTTTTTTTTTTTTTTTTGTTAAAAGTAAAAAAAATCGATAACTTTGTTTTAAATTATCACAGATTTATAGTTCAACCATTCGTTTTAAAGGTATTGACGAGATCTTTCGAATGATACCCATCTTCAAAATTTACCACCCAGGGGGGGAAGCGATGCCCCCCCCCCATGCACAAAAATGTTTTCCTAGTTACATACTAGTATTATCAATAATTCAAATTAATTTTACAATCACAAGTGTAAAATAACTCTTATTATGCACATTTATACGAATTTTTGTCCTATACTGCCATGTTAAAAATTTTGATAAAATGCTATCACAGCTCCACCTGTTGAGCTATTGATCCCCAAATATAATCAGCACCAGTTTATGTCGGGGACCAACTAAATACCAAGTTTGGTAAAATTTCGTTTAAAAAAAAAAAAAAAAAAAAAAAAAAAAAAAATCCGATTTTTTTTTCTAAGTTTTTTTTCGTTAAAAGTAAAAAAAAATCGATAACTTTGTTTTAAATTATCACAGATTTATGGTTCAACCATTCGTTTTAAAGGTATTGACGAGACCTTTCGAAAGATATCCATCTTGAAACTTTGCCCCCCCCCCGGTGGGGGGAGAACCGATGCCCCCATATGCACAAAAATTTTTCCCAGTTAACTATTACTATTATCAACGAGACCTTTCGAAAGATACCCATCTTGAAAATTTACTTCCCCCCCAGGGGGGGGGGGGGAACCGATGCCCCCACATGCACAAAATTTTTTTCCTAGTTAACTACTACTATTATCAATAATTCATATTAATTTTACAATCACAAGTTTAAAATAACTCTCATTATGTCCTTTTATACGGAATTTTGTCCTATGCTGCCATGTTAAAAATGTGCATAAAATGTGATTACAGCGCCACCTGTTGAGCTATTGATCCCCAAATCTAATCAGCACCAGTTCATGTCAGGGTGCAACTAAATACCAAGTTTGGTTAAATTTCATTCATTGGTTCGTGAGATACAGCGTCCACAAAAAAATGATACAGACAGACAGACATTTTCTAAAAACTATCAATTCGTGTTCAGGACATCCCAAAATGTGTAGATCCATCAAAAAACTGAGGTCGAAAATTTTCGCAAATCCAATACTTTCTCTATATTACATATAGAAGAAAGTAATAAAAGAGATCTTGCCAAGGTTTTTTAAGGCATTACAAAGCAGATGTTTAAATATATACAACTTACTAGAAAATTCAAGTGTTTATGTTGTTATTTTCTTGAAAAAAATTACTGGCATAAAATGTAACGAAGAATACAGTATAGGATCCATTATCCGGAAAACCCGTTATCCAGAATGTTCCGAAAACCAGAATGCAAAATGCCAATTACCAAAATTTTTAATTTTCGTAAAATTTAAGAATTAAAGTTATATAAGAGCAGTGGTCAGAATTATAGTTTTACAACGTACTTTCTTTAATGCTACGGTGTTATTCTGGAGAAATATGGTGAGCACAAAATTGTCCAAATAATTTTACTGAAAATTTTGCAAATTTAGGTTAGAAAATGAATTTTTATGGTATATTATAACAGATAAACATTAATAACACATACTTCTTAAATTGCCCAATAACAGATGAATTTTATTCTTGAACTCAGGTCACCAGCATGAAGTCTCAATTGTTATAAAAATTTTAAATAGTTTTTATTAATTCCCATTATTTTTAGAATTCATTTCATAAAATTTTAGTATTATGTGCTAAAAATATTTGAAACATTTATGAACAATTAGTAATAGGGACACACTATAAGCAAAAAAATATATAGAAATGTTTGCAAAATCCAAATGAAAGGATTTTACTCTCAGATCCAAAATTACTTTTTATATGTGTTTATTTATTATTATTATTATTATTTGTAGTTTAAAATTCTAATTAAGAATTTTTTTCTTTTTTTTTGTTTTGTGGAAATAATTTATTAAATGAATATAGGTAAAGTGTTTATATATATTATTCATGTTTATCACTTTCACTGCTATTTATGAAATTATTTTGTACCATTTTTATACATATAATAAAGTGTTCCGAATTACGGAAAAACCCCTTATCCAGAATATCCCAGGTCCCAAACTTTCTGGATAACGGATCCTATACTGTAGTATTTTCCAGAAACATTAAGTGTTGAGTTGCACTAGAAAAAAACTACAAACTGTAGTAAATTCATCACTCAAAGTCTTGCCTGCAATATTGCCAAATATACATCCTGTTTGGCAATTCCATGACTGATTTTTACAAATGGTTGTTGCTCAGGATTTATTTATTTTAATGTTAATTTCAATTAATCAGATAATTCTAATGTGATTTCTTTTATGTATACACCACCTGCAAATAATAAGGATATATATGCCGAGTCAATTTACGAAAATGTAAATCTCAAACTTAATTTGAATTATTTTAAATCTATGTCATATAGAAGTTACATTAAAAAATAAAATTAAATTAAAAATTAGATATATTATAAAGATATGTCACATTTTAGATTTTTTTTTTTTATTTATTATTATTATTTTTTTTTTTTTTTTTTTTTTTTTTATTTTAGATTAAGTGGAGTGTAAGGTTGATTTTTAATACCAACTATGTGAAAAATGCTAGAGCCGGATATCGAACCTGTGCTCTCCACTTAACATGTGGTTGCTCTGTCACTGAGCTACCCTTGCTTATAACCAGCTTAGCATTTCTCACATAATACCCATTGGCAAGGTCCCTGTGTCTGCAAACACAGATGTAACAGGTGATAATATTACTCATGGCACAACTCCAATGTCTATTTAGAAATTTATTTATTTATTAATTCATCAACCATAGAATTAATTTTAGATAAAGTGGAGTGTAAAGTTTATTTTTATACCAATTATGTAAAATTATACCAACAATGGATATGTCACATTTTAAGAATTAAAGCTGCTGGATATATTCAAGTTCCTTGGCGAGGGTTAATGTAACTTGGCTATGACTTTTTTTTGCATTAATTTGGTTTTCAATATATGAAATTTAACTATTTGTTGTGATTCAGCAGCTAAAAACTTACCAGTGAATTAAATACAATGTAAATTAATTTCTGTAATTTTAGTTAACTTCATGAGAAAACTTTTTAATTTTTGATGAAGAAAGAGAAGCACACAAGAAATGTATGTGAGGAAAGTATAACAAAATAGTAACATTAATTAAAAACAATAACCTCATCTTTATTTTTATTTTTTCAATAATATTTTCATTTACATAATAAAGGCTCTTAGCTCTCCCATATACAGCAGTGAAGTTATGTGCTAGAGCATGCCTACTAAAAGATCTTGAAAACTACATTTCAAATGCATTTCACTTGGGCAGTGCGTGCACATAAATATATAAATACACAAATATAAAAACTTCTCAAAGCCCTTAATTGTGCATCCCACAAATTTAAAGTCATAAAATAAGCATATTTGTTTAAGAAGTTATTTTTTCAAGAACAGTGGTAAGAGAGTTCTAAAGAAAAGGCAGGTCCCATGGAAACATTAATAAATATAACTGATATATTGCATATCTCATACTAATATTGTTCTCTCAGATTCATCAGAATGGATTTCTTATATTTTCTGAATTCTACTGTGGGCTGCAAAGCTTTATTGGGATATGCATGCATCCAGGGGGTTGCAGGTTGGCCACCCCATGCAGAAATGAATTCAGAGATGCCTTAGCCTTGATTTCAAAAACATGGACACACTATGATTTAGGTACAATTAATTTAGCACTTAAAATAAGTAATTAACAAAAGAAAGGAGAAATATTAATTCTGATTCTAAAGTAATAATATTAAAATATCTTTTGACTGGAGCTTTTAAGGAAGGTCAATTTTTTTTTTTCTTGCTACGCCAAGAGAAAGGTAACTTAAAAAAAAAAAAAAAAAAAAAAATTAAGGAAACTGACACATGTAGTATTTGAAATGCTCTTCAAAACTGCAAAGAATAATTTCATTAAGTATGATTCACATGAAAAATTACTACATAAGTCAATTTATTTCTATTAAATCGCTGAAATTTTTAAAAGTATGATTTTTGCTAATAAATAGACGCAACAGGAAAATATTTTTTCAATTCATATTTTTGTAAATCCTAAAAACAAAATCAATTTCTTTCTGAAAACTGTTTTTTTTTTTTTAAGAAAGTAAAAAGACTAAAAGTTATTGTCTCAGGAAATAATAAATTTTTAATTCCCTCCACTTTCCCTTGTTACTTTTTTTTTTTAACATAGAAACACAGCTTTAAAGGAACAACAACAAAAAAAAAGGAACATATAAATATCTTGAACCTGTAAATTTAGAATGTATATATCACTTTGACATTTTTCACATATAATGCTAAATTGAGGCATTTTATACGATAAAAATTTACAATTATAAGCAATTATGAACACTCGATATAGAAATTTGTGGAGAAAGAAAATTGCTTACCGAGCAATTTCACAATTATGAATATCACATCCACGCTTAGGCATAGAACCAATCCCTCTCTGAGGTTCGGTAGACTGATAAGTGTTGATATAATGTACAAAAGGTGCTTCATCGGTTATTTCAAAATATCTAATATTACAATCACCCTAAAAAGAATAATCACATTTCAAAAATATTAAAAACAGACACACGTTTAAAATATACACTACATGCAGATGAGTACTACATCATCACAGTTTTAAAATTATTACATATATTTGTGTGTGGTAATAAAAAAAAATGAAATACCCATTTTAAATATTTTATTCAGAGTTGTCACTCAAACAGGAGAATGAAATTCCCTGACCTTTCCAGGTTTTCCAGAAATATTCTAAGAAAACTCCAGTCTAACCTTATATTGAGCATTGATTGTGCTAAGGGAAAAATCATTATGGTACCACTTGAAAACACAAAAGTTACATATGATAAAAGTTGCATATAGTGATAGCATCTGTTGCTTATAAGCAAGATAAGAAATTTCTTTCATGAATGGAAAAATAAGGGTGGGGTTGTTTAAAAACAAATGGTGGAAGCTTTAAAAAAAAAAAAAAAAGAAAGAAAAGAAAAGACCCTACGTTGACAGAAAAATTGTTTATTTTTTGGCAATCATGAAATTCCCTGACTTTTTCAGATTCTGGCTAAAATATTCTAATTCCCTGATTTTTATACTCAATTTTTGAATTCCCTGACTATTCCAGGTTCTCCGGGTGGTGTTTTGCAACCCTGTTTATTTTTATTTATTTAGTTAAATATTAATTTCAATTGATTAAATAATCATATGTGTGTAAATACACACATAGTTTGTTTCAAATTAACGATTTTTTCAATCAACACCATGAACACAGTATTTGGCCATGGTTTTGATTTGCTGAAAATAGTCCTCAATAGAAATATTTAAATGTTTCAATTCTTCTTTTTTTTTTTTTTTTTTTTTTTATAATTTAAATAATAGTGAACAGCAGAGTGGGTAGAGCCTGCTAGTGTTAATATAAAAAATACATAGCAAATAATTTACTAACCTTTGCACATAAGTATAATAAATTCACATCAGGATCGTAGATAGGTGACAATATGCCATTACTTGTGTCTAATTCTTCGAGGACAATGGGCTCTGATAAAGCAACCTAAATAAAAATTCAATCATCCATAAAAAGATAAATTTTATAAAATTGAAATCTCAACTTTGAAAGTACACTCACTTCACTTCTAAGAGCATACTGCCGCTCACTCATCCTTGAAAATCCAGTAGTAAACAACAATCCATTTCTTAAAAATATTGCTTTTTGAGGCTTAGCTCCCTCGTGACCAATAGCTTCCTAAATAAATTTATAAATCCATTATAATGAAACCTCTATTAATGTTACAAAGTTTAAAATTATAGGGGTTAATAATTATGGGTTATAAGGTTTTAAGTTTTGGCACTCATTTTGTGAAAAATGAAATATTTTTATGGCAGAAAAATTACATACCTTATGTTAAAAATATTTGTGTTACATATATATTGTATAATTTTTGTCTACATAATCTTAATACAAATAAAATTCATTGTATATAGGTGTATGGGAATGTCTTACATCTCCACCTGAACCACTGAACTGAGTGTTACCATTCCAATATTTCAGTTTACAAATGAATTATTATAATAACTAATTTGTAGCAAACAATAACTGTTCATATTCTTGAAGTTTATTAATACGGGAATTAAAAAAACAGAGAATTTTTATAAAAATCTTTCATATAAATATATACCTGCAAAGCAGGCAAAGCCAGCTAGTGCTTAATATAAATTTATGATGTTTCATCAAACCAAATCCAGGCAGTCATTTGAAATAATGTTTGAAAATACAGAAAAATTTAAGGTTCATTTTTATAAAACAAAAATTTGTCAAAAGGGTGTTTTAATAAATTTGAATTTTGTGAAAACACAGCTAAAGGACCCTCCCATATAACAGAGCATGGACAATATGCCTTTGAGGCAATTTTTCCCCATACCACAAACAATCTGCTGCATAACTACCTAACATGCAAAAACCCTGAAAACTATCACATGCATAGTGACAGGGAAGACATTTTAATGACATATCATATAGCTACTTATAATAAATAATATGAGAATTCTTTATACATTTTAAGGCAAATTAAACATTAAAAATGAGAAATTTCTATAAAAACAAAATAATTTAACATGAAATTAAGAGAGAGCAAAAATTTAAAAAACCCTGAATTCAGGGGTAGCTTTGAAAAGTTTCACCCCTAAATTAATTTTTTAAAAAAAGCAAACAATTTAAATAAGTGGAAATTGATTCTTGTAATTTTAGTTATTTTAATTTAACTACACCCAAGTTGCAATACTTTCTAGGAGATAAAAGGATATTTAAAAAATAAATAAAGTAAAAAAAGACACATTATAAAATACAGTTGCAGTTTAATTATTAGAATCCACAATTTTTTGTTTCACCTGTTTCATGAAAAAAAATTTACAATATCTTTTAGTACTAAAAACAATACATAACTTAATTTTTTTTAGAAAATGGCTATCAAATGTAAAGATGTATATACATATATGTGTGTATATATAAAATCACACCAAATATCACGATATCAGATAAATAAATATCAAACAGTTATTTCATCTACACTTGAAAAAATCCACTCACCACTCTTTAAATGGAGAATAAATGATAAATGATTTAAAGAAAAAAAAAGGGGGGAAAGAAAGAAAAGGTGGCAATTAAAAAAAAATAATTGCCCACTTTTTTAAAATTATTATTTTTGTGGTGTTTAGTATTTAGTGGTGACTAAATTATAAATTAGTGACGACTAAGTTATAAGGGTCTACTTGCCACTGGTAAGTAACTGAAAATTCCAATTCTCAAGTCTAATTGCATATGAGAGGAGGATATAGTTTCTTTATTTTACTTTAAATTCTATAAATTATTGATTAAAGGGAAAAAAAATTCTTACAGACTTCATGGAAAGTATTGTAATTTAATTAAAAAAGAGAGATAGAGAGAATACAAAAACACCATAAAAATAATAAAATCCATACTTGCTCCATTTCACCTGTTCTGGGATCATATATTCTAATCTTTTTATCTTTACATGTTGTGACCAAACGAGTGCCTTCCCAGTTCCAACATACAGACCAAATAAGATCAGGCTGACTTAGAGTAAATAGCACTTCAGCAGTGCCAACATTCCATATCAGAATGTTGAGATCAGCACCTAAAATAGTTATTACATTATGCATTATAGCACTGCAAGTAAAGTGTATAAATATACATATATTACAAAATAAATGAGGTTTTAAAAAAAATCTTACAGGCTAACACCTGTATAAAATGATTGCATACAGAAAATAAAGTGAAGTTTCTCGCAATGCAATTAAAAAAAATTAAATATAATAAACTAATACATACATATATATATATATATATATATATATATATATATATATATTAATTACTAGTTGTTTCTAATGGCCAGTTGGTTTTGCGTTTACATGAAAAGAGAATTTAAGAACTTAAATACATCAAGGATCTAACACATGTCCCTCCTTCCTTCTTTTGGGGGGAAAATTCTTAACCCTTTCAGCATTAGCCGTTTTTCGGTATATCTGTTTAATGATTCATAAAATTAATACTATGCACAGTATAAATATGAGAATTTAAACTGTATACTACACATGTTTATTAATCTTATTTTCTTGAAAAAAGCAACATATTTTTCAAAATTTAGCAACACCAGCCTTTTATTTTAACTATGCATACAAAAAAAAAAAAAAAAAAAAAACGGGTTTAACACTTAAAGGGTTAAAATTGGTATTTAAGTATTTGTGTTTGCTATATTTTAAAGAAAATTTTTTGTCATATGTTGTATTCATAATAATAACTATTTAAGCACTGCACATGAAAATCGGAGCCTTTTTGCATGCTGCTCACTGTTTAAATAAACCCAAGCCAAACAACACCCCAGGATCGGAAATCGGACTCCAGTACGGCTATGAGATTGTAAAAGATACAAACATTACTCGGCTATCATCTGAATGTTCAATGGGTTTTTACCTAATGATGTGAAATAAACTGTAATCTGTTCCAGAAAGCACTTAATAAATAACTTTGTTAATCAACTAGACTCTTTATTTAAGAGACAACACTTTGGAGACAAGTGAGTAAATAATAGTGAGATGTTTATTACATATATATACATAATTATACCCTAATTTAAAAATCACATGTCTTGTCTGACATGAGTTGGAAGATTGTATTGATATTTTAAAATTTGCCAGCTGTCAAAGTGGTCTGAAAAAAAATTACATTTTATTTTTAAAAAATCTCTAATTTTTAATTAAATTAAAAAATTTTTTGGACTGTGAACACATAATCACTATTTTTGCCAATTTAAGTTTTGTCAAAATTGGTTTAATATTTGCGATATTTTTAAAAAATGCTTCCCCCCACCTTAGATTGGAGTATAAAAATAATTTTTATACTCCAATCATTAATAATAATAATGATAAACATACAACTTATGATTCTGACATGAGTTGGAAGATTTTAAAACACCGGTGCAAAATAGCTAAATAAATATTGCCTTTTTTTTTTTTTTTTTTTTTTTTTTTAAGATCAATCAAAACAGATTTTCATCAAACATAGTTCAGAAGCATCCAGACTAAATCAACGTTCTAATTTAAAAAACAACTAATAAAAAATATTATGTAATTCAAAAATTTTAAAAACTCTTATTTCAAAATACACTAAAAATTCCAATTCAACAGAAGTGGATAACATACATACATGCAAAACTTCAGCTCTACCGGATGACAGGAAGTGGGTTAAAATTCGAAAATAAATTCTTAACAGGTGTTGGGGGCTCAGGCTCTCAGTTTTAGAAAACAACAAATTTAACCGTTATGAATTTTCTGAACATGGAAAACTGAATTTTAAAAAATACATTAGGTAATGAGTACTTCTACAAACTTTCTCATTGTATAGCAAGGGATATGGCTGCCAGAAAGAGTCTGTCTTTAAGCATAGTTAACTAAAAACCCAGTATAGATGAATGAAAAATTTGTACACTGAAACATCATAAATTGTGAAAGACGCACAATAATTTTTTTAGGCCAAAATAATTATTCCCAACTTTTCATCAAATGAAGAAAGTATGAATGATTGAACATGTCAATAACTTTTTTTTTTATCAATATCATTACAGTCTCTATCTACGGGCTGAATATTCATTAAATGAAGTACACTTGCCGACTAGAACCTGCTTATGTCTTTAAGAATTACTTTCAGCACACCAAAATATCACCAACTTTCATAACAATATCATTACGGTCTCTATCTGAGCACTGAATATTCATTAAATAAAGTACATTCATCGACTAGAACCTGCTTGTGCCTTTAAGAACTACTTTCTATACGCTAACACATTGATCACTTTTTTTTTTTTTTACCAATATCATTACAAGTTCTACTTACAGGCTGAGTATTCATTAAATGAAGAATATTTGTCAACTAGAACCATCTTAAAAACTCTTATCTACTGTTTCTGACTTAAAAAATTAATTTCTACATGCTAAAATGTCAACAACTTTCACAACAATAACATTACGGGCACTATCTATGGGCTGAAAATTCATTGAATAAGATGTATTTGTTGATAAGGACCTGCCTATGGAAATTACTTTCTAAACGTAAAAATGTCAACAACTTTCATAACACTATCATTACAGGCTGAATATTCATTAAATAAAATGAATTCGTCGACTAAAACCTAGTTATGTCTTTAAGCATAATTTTCTACACGCAAAAATGTCCTTAACTTTCAAATTATCATTTCTGGCTATATCTATAAAATCTATCATAGTAGATCATATATAATGGCCAAAACCTTTGTATTTTTGGTTTTTATGAATATAATTTTTCTAAATATCTCCAAAACCAAAAATCACAGTAAGTCCAAAAAGGGAGGTGCACAACTAGATATAACGAACCTATATACCAATTTGCAACATTCAACTTGGAACTGTTTTTGAGTTATGCGAGATATACACACACATACTTACATGCAGACGCAATGAAAATTCGTCTGAAGTCGTCGATATTTCTAAAACAGGATCTGGTATTAAAACCAAAGTTGCAGGTGTGCAACTAGTCATCATGACAGACACATATGTAAATTGGCAACTTTCTACGATAATTTGTTTTTGAGCTATGCAAAATACAAAATCCATTTTCCAAATCGGGATTACTATACTTCCTTATAAATAAGGAAGTAAAAAAAGAGAAAAAAATTTATTAATTGCAAAATAATCACTTATTTTAAAAATCAGCTTTAAAAAAAGTATAAATTTTATCGTTTAGCATCTATGTAGTTGATAAATTTAGTAATAACTGGTTTTTAAAAAATAAATGGAATATTGACCACATTGCGACGAATTAATTTAAAATTTGTAAAGCAAAGAAATATATCATTTATTAAAATCAGTACTTCTCTTCCAAGAGAATTTACACCCTAGGCCCAGAGTTTAATCAATTGTATGATTGTTTTCGAGATTGCTTGCTTTTCCTTTTTGAACTTCTCTAAAATATGCTACCTGGCGTCTATTTAGTAAAGTAAGCTAACCTGCAACAATGTGGATCCTTACCAAATAGATGCTGGCACTATATGTGAAAAGAAGAACAAAAAAGAAAAGCAAACAATCTCAAGAGCAATCATATGACCATGAAGTTCCAAATCTAGAGGGAAAGTGTTCAAATCAGCAAAGAATCAAAATACTGTTCTTAATAAATTTAATGAACTGATTGAGCATTTTGGCTCAAAAAGTTTTCTTTTTTTCACTCCCCAGTCAACCACAAAAAAAAAAAGTGCAATTTTCTTTAAAAAAATTCAGTTTAAAAAAAAAAACACATCCTTCTCAAAAATTGACAAACTTAAAACAAATAACTTTAATGATTCTTAAAAAAAATTTAATGCGATATTTTTTCTCCGGTAAACTGCTAGAGAAGAAAAGAAAAAAAAAAAAAAGTGATGAGTAAATTTAAATGATCTACTAGCCAGGCCACTATCGAGCAACTTAAAGCTGCAGTTTCTAGGTCTAAGATTCCGGCTTATTTTGTATTTAACAGAATATTTTGTATTTGAAAAATCTCAATGTTCTTCATTACTGTTATTTTTTGAAAATTCAAAGGATTTTTTTTATGACCATAACAAAAAAATTTTGAGATTTTCACGCTAAATAAGCAGAAAATGTTATGTACACAATCTACATACTTCAAGGTCACTAATAAGCAGGGTTGGCAAGTTTCTTCCAAGGTGGAAAAAACCGGTTGGAAGAAATAGAAGAAATTGTTTTTCTTTAAAATTTATTATATAAGTTGTAACTTTGTAACATACAATAAACGCACTTTTCAAATTAACAACCTTAGGTAAATCTAATTATACCTAAAAAAAATTTATTATTGATTATGTATGTTAAATTAATAATTACATGAGATTTCTAGCCAAGGTGAGATCACACACCAATATATTCAAGATCCATTAAAGAAATCAAATTCACTTTGACCAGTATAAAGTTCTATTATTTAAACAATGTTATTTATTTAACTGGTAGTTAAATAGTATGTATCATTCTCCTACTTTCTTCTAGAAGAGCTTTTAACTAACATCCAGTTAATTAAGGCGACAAGTATGCAATAATTACTGTAGTACAAAATGTCATCAAAATAGTCATTTTCTTTATTGCAGTGCAACACAGTAAAATCAAAAGTTTTTTAGCAATTGAATATTGCAACTGGATTCTCAACTTAGAATACATGAATGAAAAAAAATAAATAATAATAATAATTTTAAATCCTGGATAGCTTGTTGAGGAGTTTAAAAGTATTTTGACATATTCGTGTAGTTCATTGGCTTACCAGCTTAGAATTCATACAATTGATTGTGTTGAAATATGAATGCTAGTAAATATAAAAAATAGTAACTAATAATACTTAATTACATTTCTTTTTTTTTTTTTTTTTTTTTCAATTCAATATGTTGCACGATAATCTTTGCATATTAAATTATGTATATTTTCACATAAAAAAAAAAAAAAAAAAAAAAAATTGCAGATTTTTTTTTTTTTTTTTTTTTTTTTTTCCCAGAAATGGTAGAAATAATTAAAAAAACACCTTATCCCTAAAGTTCCATCACATGTAAATATTTGAGGTTTGTTATTAAATAACTTATTTTTCGAAGAATAATATTTTAATATTAAATAAATAGAATTTAGATTTGATATTATATTATGTTTTGAGTTTAATTCTTTTATATAGGTAGTTAATATATTTCAATCTTGAACATTTGTTTTGTGTTCTTTTGGTTTCTTCCATTTCTTCTACTGTCCTGGAAGAAACCAAACCCTGCTAATAAGATTAAGAAATGCTAGCAAAATATATAATAATAAAAAATAATTTAAAAAATTTCACATAAATAATTCTTACTGGCACTGAGAAGTACATTATTTGCACATGGATGCCATAAAATAAGGCCGACTCGTCTCTGATGACCAATGAGTTCAACTATTGGTTCCATCAATGGACGAACTAAACCTCCATCAGGAATCTGCCAGACTCGCACAATCCCATCTTCTGAACCACTCGCTATAATGTTGTCATTAAATGGACACCAGGCAATATCTAATACAGGACCCCTGTGACCTGACACAAGTGGATAATTTGGCTCTATTCTACCACACTGAAATTGAAATTTTTTGAAAAAAAAAAAAATATATATTAAATATTGGCAGAAAAGAATATGGAAAATTTTTCACTTTATAAATATTAGGTTGTTCAGAATTATTTCTTTTCTTTTTGGTTAAAATAAAAGATTTTTTCCTAATAGTCTATAAATATTTTATTGAAATTATATATTATCCATTTTGGTTTAATACCTTTTGCTATCTTTCTGGCAGTAGTTGATTTCACATTCATAAAATTTCTGATTTTTGCTAGCAAAAAAACTGATCCGAATAATTTTTGGCAAAAGCTTTACTTGCAGTGAGGATGTTATTTAAAAAATTTTGTACAGACTCAGAGCAAGTAAAATCCGAAGATGCCAGATCTGGAGAATATGGTGGTTAAGGTAGTGCATCCGACCCAAGCTGTAAATGCTTTCAGCGAGTTAAAACTTGTATGTGATCTCGCATTATCTTCATGAAACACTATACCTTTACTATTGGTCAATTCTGTTTTTTTTTTTTTTTTTTTTTTTTTTAATTCCTGTTTGAGTGAATCACTAATTTATCCAGTTGATGACAATATACTTCAGAATTCACCAAGGTGCTGTCCAGTAAAAGCTTTTTTTTTTAAAAAAAAAAAAAAAAAAAAAGAATATCAAGTTTCAAAGTGCTTTGAGACTGCACATAATTCTTACTCTATGATCTCTTGCATTTAACACTATTGCAGACAACCCATTTCTTATCTCCAATGATAATTCACTTCAAAAATTGATGATTTTCTTGATGTTTGAGAAGCAAACAACATAAGACAATGCAACAGAGAAAATTGCTTTTTGTAAGGAACATGTAGAACTTACATGTCGAGTTTAGAAATTAAACCAAAGCATTTCACATGATCATGTACAGCGAAATTCAATAAATTTAATCTCTCAACAATCTCATGAGCTGTTATTTAGTGGTTTGCACTGATTATTGTCTTTTCCAAAATGGCTGACATCCTTGCTAAAGAGGGAACTTTAATGGCCTTAACCTCTAGCACATTGACCTTTTTGGAGATCTACCCAAGATCTAAATCTACCATTGTCTCTTCCTGGCATTCCTTGAGAATATGACTGATCCTAGGTGGTGCTATTACATTTGAGGGTAGTCGTGCACAGCAGATGACATTGTCAAGACTCCTGAGTGGACAACTAAAATCTCTTAAATTTTATTGGGAAAATAAGACCTCCCCCATTTGTGGGAAACATATCGTTCAATCCGTCCTAGAATATCTTCTTGCTTGCTTAGTATTTATGAAGGAGAATTTGTGGCAGACTCCCTTTCTTGTGTTGGACTTTTTGATAGATTGTGGTCTCATGGATCTGATTTAGCCTAATAGCTAAACCAGTTAGGATTAGTAACAACAACATTTTATCTTCATCAGATTCAACTGGCCTTCCAGAACATGGTGCAGCATTTTCAACATCAAAATTACCAGAACGAAATTTCACAAACTAGTTTCAGCACTAGCATTCTGTCAATATATCTTCTCCATACACATTAGATAATTTTTTTCATGCTTAAACAAAATTTTTGCCTTTTCAATAATAAAAAAGCAAAATATACCAAAAATGCTACTTTTGACTTTCAGTATTTCATAGGGCATCAAGCAAAAGCTATTGTGCAAAATTAAACCTTTTCACAAATAAGTTTTGCTATATCAGCTGTCAAAACATATAATGAGAATACAGCTTAAATGTGAAGTTGGTGTGAAAAAAAATATAAATAAATAAATAAATAAATAAATAAATAATAGTTCTCTGTTGAGGAAAAAAAAAATACTTTCTGAACAACCCAATACATGTTTATGTTAGCAAAACAATCATTCTCAAGCAATAAAATTTTAAAATAAAATAAACACATTTTACTTAAATTTATAAAGTGGTTTTAATTGAAAAAATATACTGAAATCACAGTCAACTGATATACAAATTACACTTCATCTTAATATCACATGGTATAAGTGTGTATATGTACTTGCTTAACAGAACAAAATATTTTATTTTATATCACCAATTAAATAAAAATTTTAATTAAGCAATATAAAATTATGTTCAAAAAACATTCGTTGATTTTTTTTTTTTTTTTTTTAATATTCGGGGGCTCTGACTCTTGCTCACTCCACTCACCAAACCCCACCTCATTTTACTTATTAATCCTTGTGGGGCTCTGTCTGCCTATTCCCTGCTTTAACTTTCACTGAATAGGAATATTAATAGTGTATAACACAAGACAAAAGCATAAAAACGATATAGAAATCTCCATATTCAATGTCAAATTGAAATACATTATATATATATATAATATATATATATATATATATATATATATATAATAAAGATGATCTATTAAGCATAGTAGAAGCCAAGCAACAGATAGAAGATCACTGAAACACCAATGACCAATAAGATAAAAAAAAAAAAAATCATCAGTGGATGAAATACACTAATTTAAAGAAACCATATCTATTAATTAACAGCCTGCAAAACAAACAAATCAATAAAGTAAAACAACAAATATTAACTTAAAACCATAAACTTATCAAAATTAATGAAAAATCAACCTAAGAAACACAAGATAGGAAGAAGGAGGCAGGCGGCAAGACTTGTGACTTGCCAGTGGGGTTAATAACACTAGTTTTATGCCGGCAACACTCCCCCAGCCTGCCACAACCAGAACAGGAACCATATGGATTTAAAAATGCAAATTTCAAAGCAGATGAACAACAATGAAACCACGAAGCCACAATGAAATTCACATATATTGAAAACCTTTTCAAACATTGAATAGATAAAAACAAGAAACATTGAAAAAGATGAAACAGAAAAAATATAAAAAAAGATTACGTTTATCAAGCTACCTTAAATTGAAGCATGCAAATTCATTACGTTTTCAAGGGTATAGAATGAATATTGCATGTAAAATAGGTGCTATTTCTGTCTTGTTGTATGCAAATAGCTGAACATTTACAACAAGCTATACCCAATAACACCCAAAAAAAGAGAAAACGTTTAAGCTGAAAGAATAATATGTGAAAAACCAAATGTGAATCAAACATATTTAAATTCAAGCAGCATTTTCAAAATTATTAATTGAAATATTACTAATAATAATTAAGTGAAATACTAGTAATTAATAAAACTAAAGTTTAACATACATTACACATGAAAAGTAGCTTGATCACTAAACAAACATGTGGCTGCATACAGTTAAATTCACAGTTAATTTTGGAATCGTATTAAATAACTGAACGATTAATTTATTTTTGGAATTGTATCTATCAACTGAACGATAAAGTTGAGTGAACTGTTTGATTTTTAATAATTAACCTAAAGGTGAATAATAACTATATATGGATAGTTGAAATTTTTACATTTGAGTTTTAATAATTTATGAAAGCTGAGAATCTTTTTATTACTAATTTCAGTGGTGAAGGTGGTTTGCTTAAAATTATTACTATTTAAAATAGAGTTGTCTAAGATCTGTTTATAAAACTTTTTACAAATGATGGCATAGTTATTAGGTGATTTATATACATAAGTAATAATATTTATTTTGTAAAAGACTGATAGATTTATTTAAAGTTTGATTTCTTTCAATTTTAATAAATCTAGAATGAATAATAAGCTGATTTTTTAGAATATTTAAAGAATTAATCTTCCAAACATTAAAATATTCTAAAGGTTTGCAATTAGCAATTTTATAAATAAATAATTCTAAATCTAGAGAAAACTGACTTAAAATATTATTTATGTTACATTTTGTGGAAAGTCTAAATTTAGTGCCATAATTCATAAGTTTATATAAATAAAGATCATTAACTATACTAAGATCACCAGTAATTATATGTCCATGTGTGGTGTCAACTAGAGGTCAAGACTTACAATTTTTGTAAGTGGCCAGTGGCCACTGAACATGATTAACTCAGTGGCCACTTGTGAGTCAACGTTCTACCAGATATTCACACACATAATTAAAAAAATATGTATCTATATACATATAAAGGCATAAAACACAGATGATATGGTCGGAAAATTAAAAAAATAATGGCCTTTATTGTATAATTTTAATAATTAAAAAAATATATGCACTTCCACTGATTAAAAAAAATATCTTTAAATATTGTTTGAAAATAAATATATATATTTTTTTTAACTTTCATACTTCTTGAGCTTGAAATTTTCAATATCTGAAATGAAAGTGGGTGGGGAAAAAGACAAAATTAGCTGAGAAATCAAATTATTGAAAAATGATTCGGCTTTTGAGAGAAGATATGATCTTGTTTGAATTTCCTTTGAGTGTTTATGATTTTATTCTTATTAGTATTTTAAGTGCGAGTTCTACAAATATATAGGATAGTTATAGTAGCATATAATGCAACTTTTAAATTCTATTAATAACTATAGTATTAGAAAGAAGATTTTTAAAGTTTTAGTAATGAGGAAAAATATATGGACTTTCATAGTTAAGTATTAATTTCATTTTGATACAGAAAATAGCAGTCTATAATGATGACACACTAACAAAATAATGTTATTTCTCATACAGAATTCGTGTTTTGCAAGAATATTTGCTTTGTTTTATTGAAAAAGAAATACAAAAATTTGATTCATTTAATAAATTTCATCTAATGTGACATCTCCATATGGAAAATAGATGTGATTAGCATTAGAAGAAAACGAAATTATTTTGAGTCTGGGGGAAAGGGGAGGGGACAAAAATCTGTTTTGGCATACTATCCGAGATTTAATTTTATTAACAGACATGCAATTGCTAAAATTAGAAATTAGCTGAAAATTGTTTGCTAACATGATTGTTTGGTCAATTGACTGAACATTGATAATGTCACTTTTAACAAATTGACTACCTAAACAGTTATATATATATTTATAGCTTTTATCTCCATTAAAAATTCAGGATTTTTTCATTAGTACAAAAAAAAAAATCTTTAATATAATTGCAATAAGTTTTATATCCACATAAAACATTAATAAAATTCCATGTCAACAAGAAAAAAAAAAAAAAAAAAAAAAAAAAATCAAACAAATATAAAATATGATTTTTATTTATGTACATTAATCATACATATATAAAAAAGCTTACAGTAGCTAATTGTCAGTTTCTAATATGCATAAAACCAACTGAGTATTAATTTTCTTAAATTGATTTAGAAAAAATTTTCCTACCTGAAAAATTTAGTCCACATTTTTTCCCTTGTTTACACACTTGTAATAGATATTAAATATAAATATTTAATTTAATTGAGAAAAAATAAGTAGATTTATCAAGTTCAGTAATGAAGTTTAAAAATAATTACATATGTGTGAAATATTGAGCACTTCTATCTCTTTATTGTTTCTAGAATTAATCACTGATCACTATCTGGAGATGTCTTTTTTTTTTTTCGGGGGGGGGGGGGAGTAAAAATTAATTACATGGGTAAGAAAAATTAAACTCTTTCAGTTCTACTTCTAGAATCTAACAAATCAAGTTTAAAATTAGTATTGACATTTATGTAATGGAGGGAGAAAGATTGGGAAACAAAAGAATTCTGCAAAACATTTGATCGCCGATCACTAGTTGAAGATAAGAAAATGGAAGGAGGAGCAAGAAATATTTAACAATTATATTTCTTTATAGGTTCTACAATCTCATTAAGCAAGTTTAAAATGAATATTGACATTTATGTTGTGGATGGAGAAAGATTAGGAATCGGGTAGCTTTCGTAGTTAATTTAATCGCCGATCATTAATGGGCCTTTTTTTTTTAAAACGGATGATATCCACGAATTTTTAAAAAGCAGTAGTAGTTAATTCGCAAAATTCCGCGAATTAGGGGGGGAAGAAATCCCAGATTTCCACGAATTCGTGAAAAAATTGCATGTCTGATTGCCAATTATAGTAATTTTTTTGAGTCACCACTTTTTCAAATTAGGTCGCCACGTGGCGAGTGGCAACCACGAATCTTGACCTCTAGTGTAAACATATTTTTTGTATTTAGGGTCACTGCAATAACAAACAATATTGGAAGCAGGTGTATGTTTTGAAAAATTATTATAATTAAAAATTCGTCGACCTAAAGTAAGTGGATATTTAAAAGATCTGCAGATATTTACACTTTTAATTGGGAAGACATTAAATTCGTTGTTAATAATAGACTGAAAATTAACATGATTAAAAACAGGATTAGTAAAATTGATTATTAATTGAGAATAGTGAGATTTGAAAGAAGGCTTAGTGGAAATTTTAATATTTAATAAATTAGCTCGATAATGCAAAATATCAAAAAAAGTGTCAGAATTGTCGTGAGTAATTGTATTTCTGAAAAATTTTAAAGTAAGCATTAATTAATTATTTTTTAATTTTGACGATAAATTTTCGAATTTCTAACCATTTATAATTTAAATCATAAGAAGCTGCAAGTTCATCAATTGAATTTTTAATCATGTCACTGTCAATATTATTATGTTTGTTTTTTCTAAGACCACATTGATTTCTATAAGTTTTTTGAAAAGATGAAAAGCCATAAAATTTAAACGAGAATAAATATTGTTATATTGATCAAACTTAGTTAAGTCAGAATAGACCAAATTAGACTTCCGATACACTTGTTGGTTAAGACCATATGGGTATGTGGTATTAAAATAAGATAAATTTAGATTCCATAAGTAATCGAAGATTTACATTAGTAATTATTTCTAAAATTTTAACAGTGACATTCTGAAAATCATGTATTTTAAAGTGTGAGTATTCAACATTATGTGAGAGTGAGAATTTTGACATTTAATTTTAGACATATGATCATTAAGTCTTAAATGTAAATGGTTACCAGTTTGACCTATATATTCCATATGACGCTTATTACATTTCAAAGAATAAATAACATTATCAGCCTTACAGAAAATTATCAAATTGGAAACTTTTTTGATTTGTGATTTATCATCATAAGGACAAGTAAGACACCTAGAAGATTTACAAGTTTGAAAATACAATCTACGATTGGGACTAGAAAATAGGTAACTGTTTATCGATCCAGGGAAATCCCTATAAATCTCCTTGTACCGAGCATTAGGTCTAGTAATACTAAGGACTATTTTGCCAGTATCTAAAAATTTGCTGAGTACTACCATTATGAGTTAAAAAAAAAAAAAAAAAAAAAAAAAAAAAAACTAAAATAACCTAATTAAAGTAATTTAGGAAAATACAAATTTAATTAATTAAAAAGTTATAAATTCTAGACTATCTAAAAATTATCTAACAATAATTGCCAAAGGAATGAAAAATACAAAAATTTAACAAAAGAAAGAAAAATTCAATACTTGATTAAATAAGTTAAAAAAAAAAAAAAAAGAAGAAGAAGAAGAAGAAGAATTTGATAAAAATTATCAAATGAAAGAAAATCAAAATTGGATTAAATAAGTAAGTAAAATAAAAAATAGAAATCCACATTTAATCTGTATTAAAAATTAAATAATATAAAATTTGAAATTTGAATACAAAGCTTGATATAAAAAAATATATAACAGTATAATTCTGGAGTAAATAATTTTAATAATAAGAAATGTGAAAGCCTAAAACAAAACTGAATTAAATAATTTAACAATATAATATAAGAGTAAATAAATGAATATAAAACAATATAAGTCTGGAGTAAATAAATTAACAGAATTTCATTAGATAGAAAATATAATACATATTTACAAAAGTCCCTAGATAATTAATCAAAAGCAAACCTTAATCTAATAATAAAGATAAGCTAAAACACACTTTAACAAAAGCTAAACCAAAATAGATATAGTAGTTTGTGAGGCAGTTAATGTAATTTTGAATTGATGAAATTTATAAAAATGATAAAAGTTCTCTGAAGTTAAATACAATGCAAGAAAAGGAAAATCAATTCAGCATGAAGAAGGTAGTTTTAGAATTAACAATAATATATATGAAATATTATGCTAAAAATCAGCAAATTTTTTCAGAATAGAAAGAAATTCGTAATATTTAGACTATTTTGTGTTGTGTTACAGCTTTTCTATATGACCCCCTCAGTGACTTTTAAATTTCTGTTACATATGGTCATTATAATATTTGGAAATGAATTTTTTGGGCATAATTGTTTAAAAAAAAAAAAATCTAGTACTTATTTTTTCTAACTCATATACTATCTACTATAGAAATTTTTAGTTAATTTAGGGCAGTATATAATACTCTATATATATTTCTAATGTACAGCTAGGTAACAATTTTATGCATTTCGAAAATATCTGAAAAGAAAAAAGTTTATTATTTTAATTTTGAAAAATCTCGTACAGCTGCAATTTTTAAATTCTCGCCCTACCTACTTCTGAAAATAACGAAGGATAAAATGTACTCTATTCTCTAAGATTTTTAGGTGAGGAATTTTTTTCTTGCCATAATTAGAAATATGAAATGTATCATAGAAATGTGTAATTTTGTAATACTAAAAAACCATCATTGCAAAATTAGAAGATGCCGTCATCAATAAATGAGTTTGAATTTGACTAAAATATTTTTTTATGCCAAAATGCATCAGAAGTATTTTAAAATATGTTTTTAAACAAAATACATTTTAAAGCAGGGTTGGTTAGATTTTGCCTGACCCGAAAAACCCCAGGTGGGTTTTTTAATAAAAGCCCAAGTGGTTTTTTCAAAATCCTTGTTTAAAATTGTACTTTTGTGTAACTTACAATAAATATACAAATATTATATACATTATTAGAACATGAACAAAGAATTTTCAGAAAAAATGGAGATGCTCAAACTGCTCTATAGAGAAAAATCCTGAAAAATTCCCCATGAAAAAAAATAGTATAATTATTAAAACAGAATAAAGGAAAAAAAAAAAAAAATATATATATATATATATATATATATATATAATAAAGATGATCTATTAAGCATATTAGAAGCCAAGCAACAGATACAAGATCACTGAAACACCAATGACCAATAAGATAAAAAAAAAAAAAAAAATCATCAGTGGATGAAATACATTAATGTAAAGAAACCAGATCTATTAATTAACAGTCTGCAAAAACAAACGAATCAATAATATATATATATTAAAAAAATACAAGCAAGAAACAACAGAGTTGTTTTGTCAATATAAAGAAAATTGTAGGACTCAAGGAATGTAAAATATAAATAAATAAAAATCAAATTTTAAAAATTTCTGAAAACTTTAACAGTGCAACACTGTTATATAATGTAGAGGGACAATAATTAAAAATGTTTTATGAAAATCTATTCACTATGAAAGGTTTAATAAAGCAACATGAAATAGTTATTAAAATCTTTTTTTTTTTTTTTTTTTTTTTTAAAGAGCAGATAAAAAGAATTTTAGAATATTTAGTGCAATTGTTTAATTTTTAAAATTTCTTTATAACTTAATCATAAAAAGACCTTAGAAATTTTAAAATTAAATTAAAAATTTTTTTTGATTTTAATGAATAAATAATTTATTTTTTTAAATTATCTTATGATTTATATACTTAATGTAAAAAAAAAAAAAAAAGGAAGAAACAAAATATCCCTGAAAACTCTAATAAAACCCAAAAATACTCTTCAAAAAAAAAAAAAAAAAAAAAAAAAAAAAAAACTTATTAAACCCAAAAAACCCTGATAAATCCTACTGGGCTGGGTTTATTTCCAACCCTGCTTTAAAGACAAAAAGAAATAAAATCAATTATACAGAAACAACATATTTCATTATTTAAAAAAAAAATATATATATATATACATACATATATATATATATATATATATATATATATAAAATTTTTTTATAAACAACATAGGAAATTGTCAATAAGAAAATTTATTTCAATGAAATAGTCTTAAGGGCCCTCTTCACTCACCGCCGCCAGAAGCCGAAGCTAATGTTATTCTATGGGAAATTTTTCTTTACAAATAACTTATTAACTAATACATATTTTTTTAAATTCTGTTTTCACATCCTGAAAATTCTCAGCTGTTAAATTGATGGACCTTTTTTAAAAAATTACTTTTTTAATTTTTTGTATTTTATTTTGAAGCTGCAAAATACGAATTTTCAACATGTGAAATTTTTGCATTTTGCAATTTCAAAATAAAATATTAAAAATTAAAAAAATACATTTTTAAAAAAGGTTTGTCAATTTAACAGTTGGGAATTTTCTAAATGTGTAAACATAATTTAAAAATATATATTAGTTAATAAGTTATTTGTATAGAAAATTTCCCCACAGAATAACATTGGCTCAGGCTTCTGGCGATGGTAAGTGAAGAGGGCCGTTAATATGAATCATAAAAAAACGATTGATATTTCTCGCATTTAACAAAATAATAGAAGTTTATGCAATACGGTCAGGTAAACCTTTTTTTATATCATCTACTAGAAAATTTAGCCGGTTACCAAATTTTAGTTTTATTTATTTATTTATTTTTAATTTGTTAAGACTTGGACAAAAGTACTTTTTAGACTGCTGTAATTTTGTTTTTTTAACCAAACTGCCACTAGTCTAAAAAAATCAGATAACTATAAAAAGGAGGGGGGGGGGTCAAAATAAATTGATAAAGCTTCTAAGAAAATGCATCAAAACAAAAATCTGCCATCTAATATATGTTTACTTTAAAAATACTAAAAAGTTTAGAAATTATTTTGTGATTTATTTTTAGGAGATGTAAAAGAGACTTCGGGTATTCAAAGGATTAAAGAAAAAAAATCTTTTTTCTTACATACTTTATGAAGTGGTAAAGCCATAAAGGCACCTCCACCAGCAGCTTCAATGACAATTGCTAAAAATTTAGGGTTGACAGCACAGAAGCTGGAATCCCACGAGTTTGAAGTGATTCTAATGTTGTCATAGCACTGTTCACGTTTTAGGGGTTGTCCAAAAATATGTCTGAATTTGCTACTACGAACTATGCGAAATGACATCTGAAAGAAATTAATATTTTAGAAAACAAAATTAAACACAAAAATTCATAAGCATTAAAATTTTAAAAGAACTCTTATTAAAATATTTTCTGAAGTTTTTGCTTAGCGGTTTCAGCCAGGATTCCAACCTTCCTCAGAGCTGTCTCTTTGATGACTACTGCCATTTTTTCCCTGAAAAATGCCTGGATCCCAGCTGAAATCACTAAACACGAACTTCAGGAGGCAATTTTGTTTATTAAAAAACTCAATGCATCATATGTACATAGATATTATATACAAGAATTTCAAATTCTGACAAGAAAAATCTGGTAATGAATTAGATACCTTTTACACAAGTAAATAAAATATTAATATATTATTCCCATATTAAAAATTTTATGTACTCTTATAATTTGAGAAGAGGCAAATAATATTATTTAAAAAACAAACAAATTTTACAAAACAATTAGTGACTAAAACTTTGAATGAAAAGTCAGTAAAAATGTATTTAAATGTTTTTAAAAAAATTGGAACTTTATATTTTGTTGCAATAACTTAGATACTAATATAAATTAACCTATAGTTTTAGAATTTCTTCTGGTATTTAAATATATATTATATAATTTTAATAAAATAATTTACACTTTACTGCATTAAAATACTATACTTAAAAGAAGTGTCTCATCTGACTTCTTATTTCCTTATATGATTATTAAATTGCGATTAACCATTCTGAATAATTACTGCTCAACAATAAAATTTTAAATATGAAAGTAAATTAAAAATTCCTGCATCAACTTTCAACTATCATGGAAATTCTTTTAAAAGTAAAAAATATATTTGCTTATTCTTAACAAAAAAATAAATTTAAACAAACTAATAACAATTAAAATTAGGAAATAAAATCCTTGTTTTATATAGTCTAGAATTTTGACTGTTAATAACTCTCAACATAAAGGTAAATATTTTTCTAAACTCAAAAATGCCCAGCTGCTTCATAAACAATTATTGATTTAACTTTTTTTTGTCCTTTCTACATTTTATTTAAAAAAATCTGCTTCAATGTGATAACAGTAAACACAAAATTTATTTTGTTTTCTTACAAATTTTAAAAAGTAATTATGAATTTTTGTTGCTCTTGCATATAATGCTGCAATTATTATTTTTATTAGTATATTAAGCAGTAGTTTATTATATTAAATATTGTATTGGTCGAAAAATTCTGTCTTACTGAATTAAACCAAACTGACACCCGAAATTTTTCATAGCAACATTTATAAAACTTTTAATAATGTGGGTACATGACACTTTGGTCCCGCCGAATTGGTCCCGTGGAAATTTTGGTCCCGCCGTTTTGGTCCCGATATCAGGAATAATCAAAGTATTACAGAAAAAAAGCGAAATTCTTTTTCATATTTAGAATTTTTGTCATTTGACTTGAAAACATGGGGGGTAAGAAAATTGTTATCATTATTATTATTATTATTATTATTATTATTTTGTAACGGAAAGTTGTAGTAACAAATAAAACTGAAAAAACTTCTAAAAATTTGAGATTTAGATTTTTTCTTTGTACGATAGATAAAAAAGGACAACAAATACTCGTACATGAGGGAACTTCGGGCAAAAGAGAACTTAGACGAACGTTTTCAATTGGAGAGTTGAATATCTACAACCTTTGTTGAAAATGATGTAACTATAGGACACATGGACAGAAAATTTGTCATTCCGAATCGAATTTTGAATGATAAAGGTATTAATTATCAGCGCAGATCTAAGCATTGTTAATTTATCTAAGTCTGCAAAATTTTATTTTAAATAAAATACAAGGTTTTTAATATAAAATACTGTAATGCGGCTCTTAATTATCACATTCATATTTAGAGTGCTCGAATACAAAATTTGTAGGAAACCAATGCTTTATCGAAGCATCTCCTAAGTGTTAGAGTTTAATAATAAAAGAAGATGCGAGGAACCTAAATAATGATCTCAGGAATAATTTGTAGATCTGCTAAACTTAAGTCATTTTCTTCTCTGTCAATCCGGATATATTTGTCAAGCACAGAAAATAGTTACATATCACATAGAATTGGAAAAGCATTTTTATTCCATTATAACCCCTTACAATATTGCTTAAGAAAATGTCAATTAAAAACCCCTTCCACCTTTTTTTTTTTTTTGAAATGCGCCGAAATAAAACAGTGAAATCCTTTTTTATTGTCTGTGGGAGAAACAGGTGTGAAACGAATCTCAAGGTGTTACAGAGATTTGAATAATGCAGACATTGTTTTTAGTCACAGAAACATATCCAACAGATTTTTTTTTTTTTTTTTTTAAACATAATATTAAACTAAAAAGATAAAAAAAAATTGTACATCAACATTTCTGAACATTTATACTTGCAATGCGCGCAGTTAATTAAATATTGGACTACTTACATTTTTTCATTTTTAAAATAAAACCATTGTGATTGAAAGAAAAATAATTTATACACATATATACACGGTTAGCGTAATTAAGTATCACGGACAAACAAACAGGCATTTTATTATTATTATTATCATCAATATAACACAAGATTTTGAAATAAATTCCTCTTACATTAATGATAAAAATTAAATCACAATCAAATCGAACGAAACTTATCTCTCTCTCTTTCACACACATATACACACATATATATACATTTATGAATAAATTCATATATAAATTCAAGAACTTCATAAATGATCCCAAGCTTATGCTTATGAAGAAAAGTCTATGATAGGAGCAGGTCAACAATTAGTTCTTTGAAAGAAATAGCATTCTGCCACTAAAAGCAAATTATATTTAATATCGTAAGGTTTTCTTTCTTTCTTTCTTTTTCCCTTTCATTAAACAAAATTTTTCTGTAATTTATTATTTTTAAAATAATTCAAACTTTATCAATAAATATAATCAAATGGGGATTCTTTTTTTAATAAGAAGGCACTGCTGTTATTATTAACAATACCTTTAAAATCACAAAATTTTGTCACTGATAGTAAATTAAAAAGTCAAATTACAATTGAAGTAAGTTAAATCGAAATCAAATGAAAAAAATCTCTATTTAAAAAAAGTGCAATTGCATAAAATAAATAAATGAATAAAATGTTCGTAAAAAATTAGTACAAAATTCTCTGAATCTCAATAGTTAGGCAGCAATCGTAATGTCGAAAATTTATATATTTATCTGCAAGATATTCCTTAATTAAAGATATTCTAAGAGCACTTCAATTTTTCCGTATCAATAAATATGTTATATTCTAAAAAAACTGATATATATTTAAAAAAATTGCAAAAATTTGGCGGGACCAAAATGTCTCGGGACCAAAATGGCCAGGGACCAAAACGGCAGGACCAAAATGGCGGGACCAAAGTGGCGGGACCAAAACGGCGGGACCAAAGTGTCCTGCTTCGTAATAATGTATTTGTTTGTAAATACCTTCTTAAAAGTTAAATAAATGTTGTCCAGGATAAATTTTCAGTATCAACTGCTTAATTCAATACGAAAAAATTTCTTACCAACCTTATATAAATATAATATTTTTTAAGTTTATTTATTTGATAGTTTAGACTTATAGTTACAATAAATTTTGTCTCTAAGAGTTAGAGAGAAGAAAAAAAAAACAGTGTTTTAAAACTTTAATTTTTTTTTTTTTTAATTAATTGTGCTTTGATTACCCTAAAACCCTGTGTGTATATATATATATGAGCTTTTACAACAAAATCCTGGATTTAAATAATCATTTAGTGTTGCTTTATTCATTTTCATAATCGATAGATTTTCATGAAATGTTTTGAATTATTGTTTCTCTTTTAATTAGCAGTATTTCACTGTTTCAGATATTTTTTATAATTTGATTTTTTAATTATTTATATTTTGCATTCAATGAGTACTACTGTTTTCTTTATATTGACAAACAACTCCTTTTTTCCCCCTGTTTTTATTTATTTTATTTATTTTTTTTATGAGATGATTATAAATTATTTTTCATGGCTATTTTTTCAAGATTTTGCCTTTGCAATTTTGAGAACCTCCAATATTTTTTTAAATTCTTTGTCCATGTTATAGTAATGTATAATATTTATGGATCATTCCAAGCCAAATCAAGCAGTCAATTTTTTTTTTTTTTTTTTTTTTTTTTTTTTATCATTTCAGATTTCAATGAAACTTACAAAAATCATTCACCTTGATGGTATAAATGAGAATATACTTTTGAGAGAAAAAAAATTTATTTCAGTTAATTTTCATTTAATTATTTTTTTGTTAATTTTGAAAAATCAGCATTTTTTTTTTTTTTTTAGCTTATATGAATACTTTTAATCTCAAATTTATCAAGTTCTATAAGGAATAAAGAAGTTTCTGACCCTTCACTTTAAAGAGAATTTTAGAAAGTTTAATTTGATATACAACTAGATTGTCAGTTTTTTTTTTTTAATTAAAAAATAGATGAACTATGCTTTTTGTCATACTAAAAGCTATACAACATAACTTTTTAGAATAGGATCTCAATAAGGGGTCATTCCATGTCAAATCAACCAAAAAAAAAGAGGATTTGACACCCATAGTCTCAGATTTTGACCAAACTTGGTGTATTTGTTCCTTTCATGGATTTAAATGACGAAAAAAAAAAAATATTTTTGCTCTATCTTAAATAGCTTAGGTTTTACAGCTAGTTAAAGATTTGTGAATTTCGTGTTTTTTTTCGATCAGGCAGAGGAAGCGCAATTTGTTCTTTCATAAAGAATAATTTTTATCTACCTTATTTACAAACTAATGTTGATGAAATTTTTTTATGAGTATGCTTTAATATATAAGAAATACAGGAAAAAATAAATTAAACTAGCAAGTATTTGCACATGGCAACGAAAAAATCCTGAAATATTATTTTGAAATTTTTTTTCATGAAATACAGAGTTCCACTCCAAATGGATTATCATCATGAGGGAAAAGGATAATCAAACAATTTTTTTTTGTATTCTTGTTCTAAAGGATGTATTCTATAACATGAAAAAATAAAATAAGTGGCTTTTTGCATCCTTCATTATTTTTTCTGACTTCAAATTTAAAATTTCCAATTCCCGCATTTTCTTGAAATCGCTAAATTAGATCCAATTTTAGTAAAATTATACAAAAATTTTAATCAAAATGTTATTTAATAAGTACAGATTTTGAATAAATATCATAAAATACAAGAATTTTCAGCAACTGCTTTGAGTTTTAAAAAAAACATGATTCTTCGTCAGGAAAACAAAGTACACACAAGTACTGCAACGAAAGCAGCAATGCAGAAAATGTTATTTGCCAACTTATTTCAGTTTAAAAGATCTTAATATATATATAGATAGATAGATAGATAGATAGACACATAATTTGTTGGTTTTGCTATGATTTATGCTTTTTCAAAAACAGACTTTGGTGATGAAGACAAATAGTTTTTAATTCACAACTTAATTCTGTCCTCAATTTTAAGAGAGTTAAATCAGTTTGAAATAGTTTATCAAGAGTTTGAAAGGTTTTTTTCCTAACATGGTATAACAAATGACAATCAATTTGAGTCATTTCCCCCACACTGCACTTCTCCATTTTTCTAATATACTATAACATTAAAAAAATAATTAACAATAATTCTTTTCAAATAGTATAGCCTCAATAATGCATGTTACACATGCAATAGCTTGTGACTGACTAGTTACAAGATGCCAAGTTTTGTCTCTGCTACTGAGCAAGCTC
Organism: Salticus scenicus; assembly: GCA_963930645.1. Taxonomy (NCBI): domain Eukaryota; kingdom Metazoa; phylum Arthropoda; class Arachnida; order Araneae; family Salticidae; genus Salticus; species Salticus scenicus. The sequence goes on along the minus strand of OZ005652.1, from coordinate 58,545,549 downwards.
ACTTGTTTAAACATGTCAAACAAGATTTGACTTATTCAGACATCTAAACATGTACCTACACAGTAGACAAAACATCACTTAACTGTCTTGTTGCAACTTGAATGGTTTGATTGTTTACAATAAGATGAAAATTTGAAATAGCAGCGAGTAGTAAAATAATTAGAATTTAGATCTTGTTTTTAAAACAAAATTAAATTTTAATGCAAATTTCTATTAATTAGAACATTTAATATTAATTTAGAAACTTTGTTTGTTTTGAAATTTCAATTTAGATATAATTTTGTTGATTCAGTTTAATAATTTTCTGTAATTACTAATTTAATAATTAATAATTTTCTTTAATAATTTTCTTGACATGTTGAATTAACATTCTTAGAAACTACTCTGTTGTTTTAATTATACACCATCTAATTGTGTAATTCAATTTTTCATTTTATTTCAAAAACCTTTAAACTGAAATTAGTTGATAAATAACATTTTAGTTCAATTTTTTGTATAATTTTACTAAAATTGGAACTTATAAATCATAGCAAAACCAACAAATTATGTATCTATCTATCTATATATATATATAATAAAGATGATCTATTAAGCATAGTAGAAGCCAAGCAACAGATACAAGATCACTGAAACACCAATGACCAATAAGATTAAAAAAAAAAAAATCATCAGTGATATATATATATATTAAGATCTTTTAAACTGAAATTAGTTGACAATAACATTTTCTGCATTGCTGCTTTCGTTGCAGTACTTGTGCGTACTTTGTTTTCCTGACGAAGAATCGTGTTTTTTTTTTTTTTTTTTTTTTTTTAACTCAAAACAGTTGCTGAAAATTCTTGTATTTTATGATGTTTATTCAAAATTTGTACTTATTAAATAACATTTTGGTTCAAATTTTTGTATAATTTTACTAAAATTGGAACACCTAATTTAGCGATTTCCAGAAAATGCGGGAATTCAAAATTTTAAATTTGAAGTCAGAAAAAATAATGAAGGATGCAAAAAGCCATTTATTTTATTTTTTCATGTTGTAGAATACATCCTTTAGAGCAAGAATTAAAAAAAAAAAAAAAAAAAAAAAAAAAAATTGATTATCCTTTTCCCTCATGATGATATTCCATTTGGAGTGGAACTCTGTATTTCATTAAAAAAAAAAGTTTCAAAATAATATTTCAGGACTTTTTCCTGGCCATGTGCAAATACTTGCTGATTTAATTTATTTTTTTCTGTATTCCTTACATATTAAAGCATCCTCATAAAAATTTTCATCAACATTGGTAGGTAAATAAGGGAGAAAAAAATTGTTCTTTATAAAAGAACAGATTGCAATTCTTCCACCTGATCGAAAAATAACATGAAATTCCCAAATCTTTAACAAGCTGTAACACCTAAACCATTGAAGATAAAGCAAAAAAAAACTTTATTTCCTTATTTAAACCCATAAAAGGAACAAATACACCAAGTTTCATCAAAATCTGAGACTATGGGTGTCATGGTGTGGTTGAATTGACATGGAATGACCCTGGGATTAGGCATTAAAACAAAATTTTAAAGTTATTGTGCATTTAAAAATGTATAACAATTATCATGTATTGGGCTTTCTCAGTAAAACACCTAATTTCAGCATTGAATACTAATGTTTAGTAAAAAATAATACAAGTTCTTGCAATGTGAACTACTAAAATTATTATTTATCTAAATTATCTCCATGGTGAGAGCAGGCAATTTTTATATCAGATATCAAAAGAAAGTCCGTTTGAGTTTTGTCTTACAAGCAATATCTTAGATTTGTTGTTGTATGTACAGACAGACATTTCCTAAATAAGGCCAAATCATGTTCAAGACACCTCAAAACATTTAAATCCATCGACAACAACAACTGGAGGTCCAAAAACTTCACGAATCTAGCACTTTCTTCTTATATATATATAGAGAGAGAAGAAAGTAATAAAGACAGAACCGGAATAAATTTTGTGATAAAAGATTCGTGCTTAACAGGGGTATTGATTATTTTCTTATCATGATTTATTCTAATTACAACTTGCCTATAAATTAGAAATTTAATAACTGTAAATGTCTTTAATATAAATTTTTGTCGTATCATCTTAGCTTTACAACTGTTAAAGGTTGCCAAAAATGCCTTAAGGAAATGTACACCATAAGTTTTATAATTCAGGAGTCACTGTGTTTAGGTAATTTACACGATTTCATATTTTTACTTTCTTCTACATTCAATGGGGAAAAAAAAATGTAATGATTCGTAAAAATTTTCGGTTTTCGATGGATTTACACGTTTTGGGAGCTGTAGAACACAATCTGACCATCCAGTGTTCTAATTAGAAGTAAAAACTGGGTGCGAATTTCTCAAAAAATTTCTTAAAGGAAAAAAAAAAGTGAAAATAGAAAAATACTAAAAAAAATTCTGAATTAATTTAAACTGCTAATCATGTTCACTGCTCATTGGTAAAATTTTAGCTTAATCTCATTTAATTACTTAGGGTTTTTTTTTTTTACTGCCGATCACTGAAATAGGTAGTTACATAGGTGCCAAGTCTTAATTATTTTCAACGGAGACTTCATACCGGAAAGTATTTAAAAATGTTTTGAGTTTATTTAATCTTATTTATTCGTCAAAAATATACGTAACGGATTATATACATATATATTATACTAGCAGGCGACGCCCGCTTCGCTGGTCCCTATTTTTAAATGAATCACTATAATTTACTGAATTCTCAGAACTGCATTAATTTTTATCATGTGAAAAAAAAAGAGAAACAAAATCTGATTAGGAAAAATGTCGCACTGGGTTCTCACTGCCTTCGGAAAAAAATCCCAAAATGCTCTAACTCTTATTTATATTATTTTCCTCCTTCGCCCCCCCCCCCCCTTCGGCTATCCTAATAATTTTACAAATTCGAAAATATCCGCAATCGATTTGTAAGTATCAAAAACCTCTATGCACCAGTTTTGAACGATCTATCTCTATTTTATTTTCTTGCCCCTCCCAATAATTTAAAAAATTCAAAAATATCCGCAATCGATTTGTAGGTATCGAAAACCTTTATGTACCAATTTTGAACGATCTATTTTATTTTTTTTGCCCCTCCGCCCCCCCTTCCCGGCCCTTCTAATAACTTTACACGTTCGAAAATATCCCCATTTGACTTGCAGGCCTCTAAAACCTATCTGTACCAATTTTGAACGGCCTAACTGTATTTCTATTTGTTTTTTATCATAGCCCCCCCTTAACGCCCCACCCCCTTCCCGCCCCTCCTAATAATTTTACAAATTCGAAAATATCCCCAATCGATTTGTAAGTATCGAAAACCTCTATATACCAATTTTGAACGATCTAACTATTTTAATTTTTTTGCCCCCCCCCTCTCCCCTTCCCGCCCCTCCTAATAACTTTACACTTTCGAAAATATCCCCATTCGACTTGCAGGCCTCTTAAACCTATCTGTACCAATTTTGAACGGCCTAACTGTATTTCTATTTGTTTTTGCCCCATAGCCAACCCTTACCGCCCCACCGCCCTTCCTAATAATTTTACAAATTCGAAAATATCCCCAATCGATTTGTAAGTATCGAAAACCTCTATATACCAATTTTGAACGATCTAACTATTTTAATTTTTTTGCCCCCCTTCTCCCCTTCCCCTTCTCGCCCCCTCCTAATAACTTTACACTTTCGAAAATATCCCCATTCGACTTGCAGGCCTCTTAAACCTATCTGTACCAATTTTGAACGGCCTAACTGTATTTCTATTTGTTTTTGCCCCATAGCCAACCCTTACCGCCCCACCGCCCTTCCTAATAATTTTACAAATTCGAAAATATCCGCAATTGATTTTTAAGTATCGAAAACCTCTATAAACCAATTTTGAACGATCTAACTCTCTATATTTTTTTGCCCTCCCCCTCTCTCCTCAACCATTCTCGCCCCTCCTAATAACTTTACACTTTCGAAAATATCTCCATTTGACTTGCAGGCCTTCAAAAACCTATCTGTACCAATTTTGAACGGCCTAACTGTATTTCTATTTGTTTTTGCTCCATAACCCCCCCCCCCTGCTGCCCCACCTGGGGGCTGAATTTCTAAAATTCCAGAAATTGGATTTTAGATATTTGCATTAGCTATATTTTAGAGCAAAAATCCCACGTATATCTGTTTTTTTGTTTGAGATATATAGGATTATGTGGAATCACGTTTCGCCCCCCCCCCCCCTTGGGGACCGAATTTCAAAATTTTTATTAAACCTTTTTGAGAACTTTCTAAAATCATTCAACTTTCGTGAAGGGTATATAAATTTGCTGAACTCTATGAAAGGTTTTTCATTTCAAGATTGTTGATTTTTATGAATGACTTGTTTTCAGAACAAATTTTTATTTTTTATTTTTCCCAGAAGTGTGCACGAATTTCTTAAAAATTTTATGCGAGAGGAAAAAAAAAAATAATAATCTGGTGTGTCACTCACACGACTTTCTCTTACCCTGAAATTTAATACTATAAATACATTTGGGGGTTGAGGGAGGCTACCGCCCCCCTCAACCCCCCGTTTCATTAATGCACCTAGATTTATATAAATTTTAATTAGGTTATTAAAAAATAATTCTGTTTTTAAAAAATAATTTATTAAAATTATTATTTAAAAAAATTATCTTTTATGATAATGCAGACGATTTCCATATTAGAGAAGTAGTATAACACTAAATATCCAAAAAAAAAAAAAAAAGAGTCCATTTTATTCTCAATATTAAAATATACATACATATTATATATATATATATATATATATATATATATATATATATATATATATATATATATATATATATATATATATATACGATTTTTTTTTTTTTTTCGTTTCGTTAAAAGAAATAAAAATCGATAACTTTATTTTAAATTATCGCAGATCGATGGTTCAACCATTCGTTTTAAAGGTATTGGCGAGCTCTTTTGAAAGATACCCATCATGAAAATTTACTCCCCTCGAGGGGGTACTTCTCCCCCAGGGGGGGAGGCGAGGCTCCTACATACGCAAAATTTTTTTCTCCAGTTGACTATCTCTATTACAAAATATATATATTCGTTTCATTTGGTTTAGTGCAGTCTATAGACGTTGAACTTTACTTACCTGCAATTTCCCCCATAGATGTAATGTATTAGAATTCTCTTGATTGTCCCTGGACACGAACCATTTACTTGATCTTAACGAAAAGCTTATTGTAGCCAGGGCCCGACTATGCTTTTTGAAGAGCCAGGGCACTGATGCTATTTGGAGGCCCCCTTACCCTGCTCCAAAGAGCTCACCAAAAGGACCCATTCTCAAAAACAAAAAAAAATAAAAAAAATAGTGCATTTTTCAAATTTTACCTTCAATTATACCTTCTATTTCCTCATTTTTTTAGCAACCTATATTAGTTTAATGTTTAACAAATGACAAATGAAAAACTGAAGCGTATTGATCAGCCAATGTTTAGGAAATTATTCACAAAACTTAATAATTGTTTAAGCTCTCTAATAAAATATAGAAAGAAAAATTTAATCAATTTTTGTTTTTAATAGACATAAAATGAAAAAAATTGCGCTATAACTTCTCAATTTTTGGAAATGAGGCCCCCTAAATTTGGAGGCCCTGGGCCAGTGCCCCGTGTGCCCGTGCCATAATCTGGCCCTGATTGTAGCATCTATATATGATACACATTTAGAATACCAAGTTTGGAATGTCTGCTACTATTTGTTCTTGAGATATGCTGATAACAGACAGACACACACACAGACAGACACACAGATCATTTGCTAAAAACATGATTTTCGTATTCAGGGGACCTCAAAACGTGTAAATATAACAAAATCTCGCGTTCGAAAATTTGACCCCAAAACAATACTTTCTGTACCTTATGGGTAAGAGAAAGTAAAAAAGAGAGATTCAAGCTATTTTGCATTTTAATGAAACTTGCCCTTTTTAGAAAATGTCTGTGTGTTCCTGTGTGTCTGAGAAAAAATTTGTGGCAACTGTATCTCAGGAATTACTGCACATAATATCATATAAATTTATATGTAAATGCAGCTTGACATAAATTAGTGCCTATGAACTTTTGGTGGCTATCGCTTAATAGGTGGGGTTACTATACATCGATTTCCGCAATTTATGAGAAGGCTATATTTCAGGTTCTACTGCGTATAATTAAAACTTGATATGTGAGAAAGCCGGTATTATTATGAGACATTATAATAATTCAATTTGGGTGCACATCGGGCAATAGGTGGAGCTGCTATATTGCAATTTTCTCCGAGAACGGGAGGGCTATATCTCAGATTTTATTGCATATAATACTACAAAACTTGATGTATGAGAGAACCATTATGAAACATTGTACTGAATTAATTTGGATATATATATCGGTCAACAGTGGGCACTACTGTGCTGCAATTTACCCCGTGAATAGGAAGGCTAGATCTCAACTTTCCCGGCATATAACTGTACGAAACTTGATATATGAGTTAATCATTATGGAAATGAATGCTGATTTAATTTATGTGTATATTGGCAGATACGTGGAGTTGGCAACTGTGATATTTCAGATCAGGGTTGAAAAAGATCCGAAAAAAATGCGCTTTTCTTTCTATTTTTTTTTTTTTTTTTATAAAGATCTATGGGTCAATCATTAATTTAAAGAAGGTATTGATTTCTTTTGAAAGTACACATATTAATAATCTGCGCCCTAGATTAAAAATAATTCTCATTGTATTGATTTATAAGAAATTTTATTCTATACTGGCATGTTAAAATTTTTGAAATAACGGGATGGAAACACCACCTGTTTGGCGATTTTTACCAAAAGTTGATAGGCATTAATTTACGTCTACCTATTACTACATATCAATTTGTATGAAATTCTGTGCAGTAGTTTCTAAGATACAGTTGCCCAAATGCTTTGCCATACACATACATACAGATCACATTTTCTAAAAATGACCAAATAATGTTTTAGGCTTCTCAAAATGTGTAAATCCATCGAAAACCGGAAGTCAGAAATTTTCTCGAAACCAATACTTTCTTCTACTGAATATAGAAGAAAGTAATAAAATCATTTGCTCTTTTAAAAATGCGGAACTTTACAGAATTGTCGAAAATTTTTAAATTAAGCTTCATTTTTAATACTCAACAATTTGTGCAAAAGTTTGAATCTCCTCCGAAAAAATCGGTCTTGGGTGGCACAATAGAGATGAGATGGGCTTAGCCCGGGCCCGAGTCCGATCGGGCTCAAATCTTACGCAAGTCTTCGGGCTCCGGGCGGGCTCGGATTCAAGCTAAAAGTTCCGTTTATTTTATTCTTCACTAACTGGAAAATGTAAAAAGAAAAAAAAAAAAAAAAGAAATTTTATTCATTTTGAGAGCACCTTTAGTAATGCCATAATAGTCATGATAGGTTATAAATCACAAAATTATCTTGCAAACCTTAGTAGCTTTGACTTTCCTTTTTCTAAATAGAACTTTTTTTTCAATGGGATGCATATTATGTCATAGTGTTATACAGTAATCCTTCCTCCTTTGTTATATTGGGCCTCATTATATCACTCATTGGGATAAATTTTTTGTCCCGGGATAGGCGCGTTATAAACAATGGGCTGCACTATAAATACATGTTATATAAATGTATACGTATGTATACAGAGACACAGACATTATAAATTGTTATAATAACATTTATAGTTATTTAAATTGAACATTGATAATAAGAAAATTAATTTGAAAATGAAAACTGTATTTAATTTTACTATTGTGTATGCGTTGCATAGCGTACCATTTTCAATATTGGGCTCGGGCTCTGATCACACAAAATATTTCGTTCTCGGGCGAGCTCAGTTCAAAAACGTTTCGGGCCCGTGCGGGCTCAGATTGCCAAAATAGAGCCCGAACTCACCTCTAAGGCACAATACTACCTGGGCCTTTTATGGGGGTATTAGTAATGAGACATGAGACATATGTGAAAATAAAATTGCCCGTGTTGTGATCTTTTTTCTTGAATAGAATTAGACTTTTACAGAGGGTTCACTGTATGTATATAGGAAGTTTTATTAACGACGCAAAGAAATAAAGCTAATAGAATAACAATAATTCTCAAAAATTATGCCGATACAAGAATAACACCTAAACTGACAACTGATAAGCAACTCAAACGGAAGGATATCCATCGAAAGGAAGGAAAGGAAAACGCAACATACAGCTGAAAAATACGTTTAAGTGCAAACAAAACTAACAGATAATTTATTATTCTTTCTTTATGAGGTTAGAAATGCTAAACTGTGATTAAAATTTCTGATCCTTTTTTAAATGTAAACTTAATATTTTCAGTGTTTTGAAATTTACACATATATTTAAAATGTTCTGGTGTAAAGGTATTAGTTAAAAAGTTCATAATAGCTTTAATTTTATTATATCAAGCCGGTGTCAACAAAAACAAAAATGTATCCCCCCCCCCCCCCCAATTTAAAAAAAAAAATAATAAATTAGATAACACGTTTATAATGAAACAGAAATAAATCTTTCTCAAAAATTACTTTTGCATCTGTAAAATTGACGTCGTTTTTATCGTTTTTAAATTATTAAATGTATCATGATGAACTTAATAATGAAAATGAAAAACTAGTATGTTGTGGACACCACAAAACTTTCTTTTATATTTTTCTATACAAATTCACAAAGGGCAAATAATTCATTAAAACTATTTATTAAAATTATCTAACATGATGAATACAAATGATTTTCATCTTAGAAAAAACTAACATTAAATATCCAAGGAAAGACAGTTTTATTGTCTATAAATAATATCTTTAAAAAATGCGTTTTTATAATGGTTATCTCACATATCAAGTTTAGTGCAGTTATACGCCATACAAGTTGAGGTATAGCCTTCCCGTTATCGAGGAAATTTCCAGTATAGCAGCGCCATCTATTTGCCTATAAACATTTAACTTGAATCAGCATAATGTCTCATAATGGCCTTATCATATATCAAGTTTTGTTTGATTATACGCAATAGAACCTGGGATATAAGCCTTTCCTTAAATTGCAGAAATCCCTTTGCAGCAGCGCCACCTGTTGAGCGGTCGACACCAAAAGTTGACAGGTATTAATTTATGTCAAGGTGCATCCACATATGAATTTATAATGCAATTCTGCAGAGCAGTTCCTGAGATATATCCTTCCCTTAAATTACGGAAATTGCTGTATAGCAGCGTCACCTGATGGCCGATAACCATTCAAATTGAATAAGCATAATGTCTCATAATGATCATCTTATAGAGTTTTATTTGATTATATGCAACAGAATCTGAGATATAGCCTCCCCTTAAATTTCTGAAATCGATGTATAGCAGCGCCACCTGTTGAGCGGTTGACACCAAAAGCTGATAGGCACTAATTTAGGTCAAGGTGCATCAACATACAAATTTATATATAATTCTCAGAGGTAATTCCGGAGATACAGCTGCCACAAAATTTGTCACACACACACACAGACAGACATTCTCTAAAAATGGTAAAATTGTGTTCTAGTCCTCTCAAAACGTGTAAATACGTCGAAAACAGGAATTCGAAATTTTTTACGAATCCAATACTTTTTACTTTCTTCAATATATAATATAGAGAATGTATTGGATTCGCGAAAATTTTCGACCTCCGTTTTTTGATGGATTTACACGTTTTGGGATGTCCAGAACACGAATTGATAGTTTTTAGAAAATGCCTGTCTGTCTCTATCACGATTTTTGTGGACACTGTAGCTCACGAACCAATGAATGAAATTTAACCAAACTTGGTATTTAGTTGCACCCTGACATAAATTGGTGCTGATTAGATTTGGGGATCAATCGCTCAACAGGTGGCGCTGTGATCGCATTTTTTGTAAACTTTTAACATGGCAGTATAGGACAATATTTCGTATAAATGTGCATACTGAGAGTTAATTTAAACTCGTGATTGTAAAATTAATATGAATTACTGATAATAGTAGTAGTTAACTAGAAAAAAAAAAAAAAATTGTGCATGTGGGGGCATCGGTTTCCCCGGGGAGGGGTAAAGTTACAAGATGGGTATCTTTCGAAAGGTCTCGTCATTACCTTTAAAAGAAATGGTTGAACTATAAATCTGTGACAGTTTAAAACAAAGTTATCGATTTTTTTTCACTTTTAACAAAAAAAAAAAATTTTTTTTTTTTTTTTTTTTAACGGAATTTAATCAAACTTGGTATTTAGTTGGTCCCTGACAAACTGGTGCTGATTAGATTTGGGGATCAATCGCTCAACAGGTGGCGCTGTGATCGTATTTTTTTTTTTCTAAATTTTTAACATGGCATTATAGGACAAAATTTTGTATAAATGTACATAATGTATGAATTATTGATAATAGTAGTAGTTAACTAGAAAAAGAAAATTGTGCATGTGGGGAAGTACATTTTCAAGATGGGTATCTTTCGAAAGGTCTCGTCATTACCTTTAAAAGAAATGGTTAAACTACAAATCTGTGATAATTTAAAACAAAGTTATCGATTTTTTTCACTTTTAACATTTTTTTTTTTTTTTTTTTAATATTGTTACTGAGTGAATTTGTATAGGAAAATATAGAAGAAAGTCTTGTGGTGGCCACAACATACTAGTTTCTATTGAATTTAGAAGAAAGTAATAAATCTATAATAATAAAAGATGTTTGTCTGTATAAAATTTGACATAAGGGGAGAAAACCACAGATAAGTCAAACACAAATCTTTAAAAAAAATGTTTGTATTATCTTATTATTTCAGCTTCTAATGAGTATAATTTCATTTTTATATTATCGAAAGTGGAATTCGAGATTTCACCTGATTTACACGTTTTAAGGTGTCCTGATTAGGTTTTCTTTTGTATCTCAGCTACTAATCAAAATAATTTCATAAGTAATACATGTTCTAAAACGGGGATAAGGCGCCGCAGGCGCCACCGAGCGGGACTTAGCTGAAGTTAGAAATTTGAAAGATCATAACATGGTGAGCGAATAGGCAGTTTCAGATACTGAAAAGGGATGAGGGCGCCGAAGGCGCTACCACACGGGAATTTACTGCGATTTCAATAAGCTATTTTCACGATATATCAATAAGCTGTTATTAGACCTGAAACGGGAAAAAGGCTCCGCAGGGCCACCGAGCGGGAGTTTCGTAAAGTCGGATTTTTCAGGGATCGCAAACCAGCTGGTCGCCGAAGGCGGCTAGTATATAAATAAATAATGATGCTTACACTAAAATTGCTGTAAACTATCAAAAATTAAATTGCTGATAAATAACACATGTGTATATATTTATAGGTTTTTATAATCTCCATGTTTAACATTATAGCTGTTTGTATAAAACATGGAGACGACATTGTCTCCATAGCTTAATAAACTTGAGTGCTATAATAGAAAAATGAAACATTAACTTTGAAAGTAATTATGCAAACATTAGAAACTTAAGATAAATATATAGAAGTTATGCACAGTAAAATTGTTAAATTTATTTAATATTTTGAGTTAAAATATACGTTGAAGTCATAATTCTTTTCTGCGCCGTCAAATGCACGACTTCGCGTGCAAGTCACTAACAAATCTGGAAAGTTTCCACGATATGTGCAATGAATGAATCAATCAGGATTTAACCTGCCAAAAAATTTTCTTTACCATTTTAGCTAAAATGTATAAGCATTATTTTAGCTTTTTCGAAAATTAATTTAATTCTTTGCAGGGTTAATACTCAAATATGGGAAAAAAATTCCCTGAGTTTTCCCTGAGTTCCCAGACAAGTTTCAAGAAAATATTATCGACATATTACAAGAAACGCTTTTCTAGACAGGACAAAATACAGCTACTTTCACTGTATGATTTCATATTACTGCCAATCATGATAGAAATTCAGGTAGAAACAGGGCCCGATTAAGCTTTGAAACTAGGGGAAGCTCAGCATCATTTCGGGGCCCCTTTCATTTCGAAAAATCTTGTTTTCCTGTTACATATTGTAATATAAAAATGCTATAGATAAAAAAATAGTGTGTTTATTATTATTATTTTTTTTTCCCCATACATCTGGGTGGTTTCTACACAGAACATTAAAATCATACAACTTTTTAATTAAGAACATTCAGATTTTTGAGGTTAAATAATAGATTTTTCCCGAAATAGTGAGTGTTTTGTCTTGTTTTAGGTAAACCTTTCTCAGAAAAAAATTCAATCTCAGTGGGAAAATATGAAACAAATTCAAGACCATGTTTTTAATCCTTATGGGGCCCCTTCTTAAATTTTAGAGGGGAAGCTTGAGCTTCCTGAGCCTTTTGGATAATCAGGTCCTGGGTAGAAATCATTATTTACGTGCGTATTTTCACAATACTTAATCATTTAAATTTTGATACGAAGCTAAACAAGAAAAACATAACTTGAGAGAAAAAAAACATTTGTTTTTCCAGGTTTTATAACTGATTTTCCCTGACTTTTAATGAAAATTTTTATTTTCCCTGAGTTTTTTTTTAACAAATTCCCTGAGTATTCCCTGTTTTCCAGATTTTCCCTGAGGAGTATGAACCCTGCTTTGGATACAGTTGGTCTCTTTTACTTAACTTGGTTATCTTCAATTTTGTTTTCTATTCCTTTTATCGACTCATTGTTCACTGCTTGGTTTTAACCAAGCATCCGTACTTGTGATTTAAGAAACATGAATCCATGAAACGTTTCGATTTCAACAACAGAAGAAGAGGAAGCTAAGTCATATCTGCAAAATAAAAAGTGATTGAATAGGGGCAGATAGATAATCATTCAATACTCCTGCTGAAAATGCTTCTATGATGCAAATTTTGAATTCTGACATACTTTTAAATGCATTTAAATTAGGGGTGGGAATCGATTAAGAGTTTTAACTGGGTTAATCGTAGTTCATTAATCGATTAATCGGTCGATTAATCGGATTTTTAATCGGTTTTCATTTTTCCTCATATAATTTTATTTCAATGATGAATAAAACTCTCATATGTATTATTCATAAGTTTCAGTTTTTTTTTTTTTTTTTTTGTCATGTCTAATCAATTATATCTGTTTCACAACTGAAATTTAAATCAATTTTCAGAGTAATAATTGGTGACTTTAAGTGTTAATTTTATATAAATATTTTCACTTATTCAATTTTATTTATTATTATTATTATTTTCAAATAAATTATTTTTCGATTCATTTTGAAAGAAACATTAAATGAATATACACATATTTTAGTTTTATATTTGCAGGTCTTGTCTATCTCGCTTGTCACTATTTTTAAATGAATTCTTAAAATTTCCAGATCATTATCATATAAATCTCACATTCTTATATCTTAGTTCTTCTTTGTCACTTCCGACTAGAACACAGAATGTTATTATCTGTTTCTACTTCAATTGTTACTATCAGAAATTCTGAACAGACAATAAACGCTTGAAGATACTGTGAAACTCAGTTGACATTTCCCCCATCAGAGGGGTAGTGGAAATCTCAATCCCTTCTTCTTCTTCTCCTTTTTTTTTTTTTTTTTTTTTATCTTTAGCATTTCTATTTTTTGAAAGTTTCTTGTTTCTGAGAATACTATTACCCTAGCCAATACTTTCTGTAGAAGGCTACAGATAGGTGTTGTTGTTCCAGCATGCACATGAAGCGGAATTTTGTTTAATAACTGTCCTCCCCCTTTTCTCTATCAACAAAAGTGCAACAACTTCTTTTGAAAGGTTTTATTTTTATTTATTTATTTGTTTTATTTTTTATTTTTTAGTTTTTTGCTTTTTTCATTATTTGATGGATGTTTCTTAGAAAGTTTGTTAGTAAAATATGTGAAAAAATATTTTGTAGGCAGAAAAATATTTTTACTTTAATTCGTAGTTTGAAAATTTTAATCGGATTTTGAAAATTTTTAATCGAATTAATCGATCCGATTAACTCGATTAAAAAAATTGATCGGGACCAAGCATTGATCGATTAACCGAACCGATTAATCGATTAATCGGCACAGCCCTAATTTAAATTCAACCATTAAAAATCGAAATTAAATAATAAGTACAGATTCCCAAAAATTTCAATTGCTTCGTAACTTTTACCTGAGAATATTTGTATAAAAATTGGACGTTATTATATACAGATATTTTACGAGATTATTCAATTTCAGCTTAGCTAAACTCTTACCAACATGAAAGTTTCAAATGTCTAGCTAGTAGGGAAGTTAGTTAAAAATCGATTGCCCTGAAATTGGCCTATTTATACAGGAAGTCTATCAATTTTCCTGAACTAACCAACTAATTCACACGAAAGCAGGATTGGCAGGTTTTTGACACGTGACAGTTTTTGACGATTTAAACCATGGTTAAAACCGTTATGTCAAAAACCTCCTTGTCAAAAATGTCAAAAACCTTTTTTTTTTATAATCTAACTGTCATATAAAAACTTAGTTTAATAAAATATAGTTTATAAATGATTTTTTGAAAAGTAAATAGATTGATGTTCTTTGAAGAACACATTGTTACAACATTTTGATTAATATAAAAAACAAAACTTTAGGCTTTTAAAATTTTATTATGAATTATTTCTATGTTCATTTAAAATATGCTGTGATACTTTTATATATTACTATAAAATTTATTTATAACTATGCTTAATATAGTATATGTTAAACTTATTTGTGTGATACTTTAAAAATATAGTTGTTTTTAAATAAGATATTATTTATAAGTATGTTTTAAAAGGTAAACATATTAATGTTTTTGGAGAAACATTATTATAACATTTTGATTAATATAAAAACAAAACTTTAGGTTTCTAAAAATTCATGATTTATAAATTATTGATAGATCATTTTGATTGATAAATCATTTTATTTGCAAAACAACATTATATATTTCAATTTTTTTTTTTTTTTTTAGTTTTGTACTTTTAGTATGTATTTAAATATTTTATAGAAAAATATTACTTTTTTTTTTTTTTTTTTTTTTTTTTTAAAAAAAAAAAATGACTGCTGATATTGCTGATAAGTTTTTAAGAAAAAACAATAATTTTGAATGTTAAACAAGCTTGAATTGTGTCTGAAATTCTTATAATTACCGTGAGACAAGAGAAATATGAATGCTTTCTGTGCAATATTATCTCAAAATTCTATTTGCAGAGAAGTCTGAGATACCTTCAAAATAGTCGGTCAGGCGCCGTTTTTATAATGCCCGCGTTTTATTTCGAGTTAATTGATCCCTTGAGCATAAAAATTTGCCCGACTCATTGAAAATTTATGCACCTCCGTACTATAATGTACGGAGAATGTGTTACTGTTTTATGAATGCAATTTTCAATAATTCGATCACATTTTTATCAGCCCGAAATAAAATAAACTTGACTCATCAGAGAAAACCAGTTCGGCCTAATAATTAACTGATAATTTTTTTTTTTTTTTTTTTTTTTTTTAATTTTTGGTCAACTGAAATCTTCTTTATTATTATTATTATTATTATTTTCCTTACTAATGACTTTTTTTTTTTTTTTTTTTTTCCAGATCTTCTTCTTTTTAACATACTTTGTTTAATTGTTCCCGCACTGTTTTTAAAGAAATTACTTTGAATGCACTTTTTTTTTTTTTTTTAAATTTTTTCTAAGTTATGACTACGAGCATGTACAAATCGATTTTTTTAAACTTTTGTTTCTTAACTTGCCATCATCTCGCTTGGATGGGCAACATGGCAGCCTAAAGACATTTTCCATTTAAACAGCCAAAAAATTTCATATGTTCCTAAAAATCATCTCAGGAATATTTCGTTAACATTTAATTAATTTGCCATCTCACGTATTAAAATATTTTTTGACTTTCATTCTAAAATTAATACTTTTCGTGGCATCGTTAAATGCCTTATACTTGTCATTTTTTAAATACTTTCTAAAATTATAATTTTCCTGACAGTTTCATTTTATTTTTACTTTCTTCTATATGTAATATAGAGAAAGTATTGGATTCGCGAAAATTTTCGAAGTCGACTTTTTGATGGATTTACATGTTTTGGGATGTGGAGAACATGAATTAATAGTTTTTAGAAAATGTCAAAATGTCTGTCTGTCTGTATCATTTTTTTGTGGACGCTGTATCTCACGAACCAATGAATGAAATTTTACCAAACTTGGTATTTAGTTGCACCCTGACATAAACTGGTGCTGATAAGATTTTGGGATCAATCGCTCAATAGGTGGCGTTGTGATCGCATTTTATGCAAATTTTTAACATGGCAGCATAGGACAAAATTCCGTATAAGTGGGCATAAAGAGAGTTATTTTACATTTGTGATTGTAAAATTAATATGAATTATTGATAATAGTAGTAGTTAGCTAGGAAAAAAAAATTGTGCATGTGGGGGCATCGGTTCCCCCCCCCCTGGGGGGGAGGTACCCCCCCCGGGGAAGAAAATTTTCAAGATGGGTATCTTTCGAAAGGTCTCGTTGATAATAGTAATAGTTAACTGAGAAAAAAATTTTGTGCATGTGGGGGCATCGGTTCCCCCCCCCCACCGGGGGGGAAGTACCCACCCGGGGGGGCAAAGTTTCAAGATGGGTATCTTTCGAAAGGTCTCGTCAATACCTTTAAAACGAATGGTTGAACCAAAAATCTGTGATAATTTAAAACAAAGTTATCGATTTTTTTTACTTTTAACAAAAAAAAAAAACTTAGAAAAAAAAATCGCAATTTTTTTTTTTTTTTTTTTTTTTTTTAACGAAATTTAACCAAACTTGGTATTTAGTTGGTCCCCGACATAAACTGGTGCTGATTATGTTTGGGGATCAATAGCTCAACAGGTGGCGCTGTGATAGCATTTTATCTAAATTTTTAACATGGCAGCATAGGACAAAAATTCGTATAAATGTGCATAATTAGAGTTGTTTTAAACTTGTGATTGTAAAATTAATATGAATTATTGATAATAGTAGTATGTAACTAGGAAAAAAATTTTCTGCATGGGGGGGCATCGCTTCCCCCCCCTGGGGGGGAAGTACCCCCCGGGGGGGATAAATTTTCAAGATGGGTATCTTTCGAAAGGTCTCGTCAATACCTTTAAAACGAATGGTTGAACTATAAATCTGTGATAATTTAAAACAAAGTTATCGATTTTTTTTTACTTTTAACAAAAAAAAAAAAAAAAAAAAACTTAGAAAAAAAAATACTTTTTTTTTTTTTTTAATATTGTTACTGATTGAATATGTATAGGTAAATATAGAAGAAAGTCTTGTGGTGGCCACAACATACTAGTTAAAGCTGGGCTCAATTCTAAAGTGTACGTGGACGGCGACGCAATAAAATCTGTTCAAAAATTTGCTTTTTAAATGATAAAATTGGCGGTTGCAAAAAGGGAAAAGGAAAATATCCAACCAAGTGCGGCTTTTTTTTTTTTTTTTTTTTTGTCGCTTAGTGTATATCTATTTAAAAAAAGAAGGGAAAAAAACAGTTGTTTGTCAGTATAATGAAAACTGTAGGATTCGAGGAATGTAAAATACAAATAATTACAAGATTAAAAGAACTTTTTATACACCACGGTTTTAAATTTTCTGTTGAATCATATAAACTTGGCAATTCTATGTATTAATAAATACTTAAAAAAAAAAAAAATTCGTGAATTATCCCATCAACTTTGAACAACTTTGAACAATCGTTTCTAAGATTTGTACTGGACAAACAAGGAAGCGGGTTAATAAATATGCGGTAATAAATATAAAAATCAAATTTTAAAAATATTGAAAACTTTAACAATGCTACACTCTATGTAATGTAGAGGAACAATAATTGAAAATGTTTTATGAAAATCTCTTGACTATGAAAAGTTTAATAAAGCAATATGAAATAATTATTAAAATCCAATTTTTAATGTAAAGGGCAGATAAAAAGAATTACAATATTTAAAGTACAATAATTTAATTTTTAAAATTTCTTTATAACTTAATCATAAAAAGACTAGAAATTTTAAAATTTGGTTTTACGAGGGTTGCTATTTATATTTCTGGCCTTGGCAACAGTAAGTGTTGCTAGGCGACCGCAGACGATTTTAATCGAAAGTTTGATATTTCTAAACGTAAATTCAGCAGACGATTTACCACTATAGCTTTATTTGTGTTGTTGACAGTAAATTGAAAAGTTCTTCTCTTTCAAAAAATGGAATTGAATCGTGAAAATTTTCGTGCGATTATTTTTCATAACTTTCGACGTGGATTGTCAAGACAAGAGTGCTTCGATGAACTTAATTCTTTATACAGCGATAAAGCGCCATCGTACAGCACTGTAAAAAATTGGTATAACGAATTTAATCGTGGTCGATGTTCGATCCAGGACGAATCCTGTGCAGGTCGTCCAAAATCCGTTGTTGTGCCAGAAAAGATCGATGCTGTGCGTGAACTGATAAAGCAAGATCGTCATGTGACATACCGTGAGATTGAGGCGTCTTTGGACATTAGTATGACTAGCATCAATAAAATATTGCATAAACACTTGACCGTAAAAAAAATTTGTTCGCGTTGGATCCCGCATAATTTGACAAACGCTCAAAAAAAGGCTCGTAATGATTGGTGCAAGGAAATGTTGGAAAAATACGTTCAAGGTACATCAAAGGCTGTGTATAACATCTACACAGGTGACGAATCATGGATCTATGCATATGAGCCGGAAACAAAACAGCAATCAACTGTATGGGTCTTCCAAGGCGAGGCAAAACCAACAAAAGTTGTTCGAGGAAGAAGCACATCGAAACAAATGATTGCCTGTTTCATCGGCATTAACGGTCATGTGGCAGCAGTGGCGTTAGAGCAACGCAGGACGGTCAATTCTGAATGGTACACGACCATTTGTTTGCCAGAAGTCATCGGAGAAATTCGAAAAAAGCAGAAGAACAGGCGAATCATTCTTCATCATGACAATGCGAGCTCTCACACATCGACTCAAACAAATGCATTTCTGACTGAGCGAAAGATCGAACTGATGGGTCATCCGCCGTACAGCCCTGATTTGGCACCCAATGACTTCTTCTTATTCCCACACATCAAAAATTAATTACGTGGACAACGATTTTCGACCCCCGAAGAAGCGGTTGATGCATTCAAAACGCATGTTTTGGAGTTACCTCAATCGGACTGGAAAAAGTGCTTTGAAAATTGGTTCAAACGCATGCAAAAGTTTATTGATCATCATGGAGAATATTTTGAAAAGCAATAAAACCAATTTCGATCCTACATATTTGTTTTTTCATTATTAGGCCAGAAATATAAATAGCAACCCTCGTAATAAATAATTAATAATTTATTTTTTTAAATTATCTTATTGAATGATACACTTTATGTTTTTGTTTTTTAAAAAAAAAAAAAAACCCTGATAAAATCCAAAAAACCCTGATAAAACTGGTTTTTTTTTCAACCCTGCGCTCACGAGCCGTTACTATAGCTAAATATTAATACATTTGTTTATTTATATAAATAAATTGTTTTGCTAATTAAAATGTTTTAGTTATTCATTGTAACTACAATGGAAATACATATTTTTTCATTAAACATTTTTTGGTTAGAAGTTAAAAACCTTTGTTTACGAAACAAAGTAACACTCATGAGATAAATATCTGTTCAAATACAATTATTAAAATAAATATTGATATTATTTTGACTTAAACCAAAATATTTAACTAAACTAGGTTTGTAAATTTAATTAATGCTACAAAGGAAATTACCGAATGTTTTTTAAACGTAATACTCATGAGAAAAACCGTGACTTATCAAGACTCTTTTTGAACTTTCTAATAGTATATAACATTCACAAATGATCACCTGTTTAGAAAACTATAAATTATAAGGAATTCATACGTGAGTACGTTTTTGTATTTTCATGCAAGTCGATTTTTCAAATTATGTACAGCTGAAAACGGCAATTCATTTGGAAAAAGCCACCTTAAAATCAAAAATATTTGAAAGAAGAAACAACAAAACAAGCACAACTATAAATGATTTTTTCTATTATGGGACGGGTAGTTTTTCATTTTCTCAAAACACTTTTGTTTGTTGCTCAAAGTTTTTTTTTTTTTTTTTTTTTTTTTTTTTTTAAGACTAGGTAGACGACTATTAGTTTCAATCTGGGTAAAAACTTTGTCGCCAGTTTTTGTAGACCAGTTTTGTGTAACACCAAAATAAATTAGAAATATCAGTCCTACAAATTCGGTACCAAATGAAAAGCGTGATTTTTCTGAATCCAGGGGTGAAAACAGTTTTTCGACACAATTAGATTTTTAAAATTAACTAAAGTATGAAATTTAGGTGACAACACTTCATTTTAATTCATTTCAGTCATTTTTAAAAATACGTGGCCCATTTTAACGGTCAAAAAATGAGATAAAAAAATAAAAAAAATTACAGATTGAAATTAATAGTCTTCTGTACTGAACTAAATTCTGTCCTTGGCAGAATATTTACTTTTTTTTTTTTTTTTTTCAAAAAAATAAATTCGAATAAATCGATGAATAAATACAAACTGAAACATTGTTACGAATATTAGTCAATTTTTGTTTTGAACATAACTTTTGACGTACACGTATATTTTTGATACATACATGATAAGTTTCATTTTGAGCTTAATATAACTAAATAGTGAGGGAAAAAGAAAAAATTCTATTTCTATCAGTTAAAGAATACAGAGGTAATCGCGGTTCATTAATAACACAGCGTGGGTCATGTCTGACTTCTAATTGCGCATTGGATAGGAGAATGTGTGTTAAGAAATTAGACTTCTGGAAGAAATAATTTTCTATGCGCCGTGGAGAACGCTATACGAATGGATAGCTGAAGAACAGCATAAAAATTAGATTTAGATATTAATAACATTGTTAGACTACATTCTCCAAAATATAACACATTAATCATATCTGAATTAAAACAGTTATTTCCTTTTCTGATGCACAATTTTTATAATTCCACATAATTTTAGAAAATCCATCTACCATGGGGAGGATTTTTTTTTTTAAGTAAATATATTAAAAATATATGATTATTAATTTGATTACGCCTGACTTGCATTTTTATACAAATTTTCAAAATCCATTTTCTTTTCTTCGGAAACGCTGGTTATTTTTAAAAACAGTATTCTATTTAGACTGGCCGTTCACAAACAATGATTGTATCTTGTATCTAGTAATGAGTGTAATTTAATGATGTCAGAGTCACATAAAGAGAACTGGAAAATAAACAAATAAACAAACGTAAGCTAGCATGACATAATTCAGTTCCATCCTTTTATAAATAGAACCGATTCGCCCACTTCTCCATCTCACCATCAGCTGGATTTTAATCAGAAATTTACCGCTTTGTTGGAAGAAAACCAACTGTTATATATATATCTACATTTAATCGTACATCATTAACTAATGGAGCGCGAATATTAATATGAAACTAATAAGCAATTTCTAAAGTACGGGTTAAATGTTTTTCTTTGATCGAACTAAATTTAATATCGATTTCAGTTTTTTTTCTCTCCTTTTTAAACTAAACGACTGAATAAAAAAGTACCCTTGATAGAATTAAAAAAAAAAAAAAAAAAAAAAAAAAAAAATGACAATTTTAAGTCTTTCCTCAGCGACAAAATATACCTGTCGGCAAGCTGCACATGTCACCGACATACGTCATGGTTTATTTTGTTATTGATGCGAGTATTTTTAGAGCTCTTATTCTTTGTGCGTTCTATCTTGATTACAAATATATTTAAGAAATCAAACTGAGAATTTTAGCGAGTAGAATTTGGTTGGTCGATTGGTTGTAGGATTTAAGGCGTTTGACTACGCAAGGGTCCTAGGTCTACAGGGGAGATTTCCCTCCATGGGGGTCTTTCTAAGGGGCCCAGTGAGTATTTACGCGAGTTTCGGAGAAAACCACGAAAAACACCGAACGGCTAGGTCGATGAGCGCGACTTGGTATCGAACCCGGCAGGCACCTCCCATCTACCAGCTTTGAGCGCAAAACCGCTCCACTGGCGGGCCGCGTGTAGAATTTGATATCTATGACATGGACCACACTCCATTTTATTGTTATTAATCAATAAGGTTGGTGGTGGTCTTTAGTACAGATTTCACTTTTGCCAGCTTGTTCTCAATATCATTACATACAGCAAAAATATTAATTCCAAAGCTCTTCCAACAAACAATGTTTTCTGTAGAGATTTGTGCACAATATGCAACTGTTTTCCATGTTGCTTTCATAATCCGTAGCACTGATTTAAAAAAAATAAATAAAATGAATAAAAATAAATAAAAGTTTTGTGCGTACATGAATAGATGTAATAACACTGCTTCATTTTTTTTTTTTAGATTCATCCACCTATTTATTAACAAAAGAAAACTATTAGTAGTATGACACTGGTCCTTTATTTAGTTTTCAAGTAATTCAATTCTGGAAGATGCTTTGTCTAAGAATTTTCTACATAAATCTGCAGTGGTTTAACCAGAATACCCAGAAAGTAGTGATTTTATCATTTTTACATTTATTGTCAATTTATTTTAAAGGCCAATACTTGTTACAATTCAGAAACTTAGTAACTTTCAAATTAAAGATATAAGTAGTCTTCATTCTATCAAATATATGTTAACGCTTACATGAAGATGTTGCTATTGATACTTTATAGTTGTTCCGTCTCTCACAATCAGCTTCAGAAATCCAGACAAAAATTAAAGCCTTTTATAGCTGCCACATTAAAAGGATATATTTTTTTTTTTTTTTTTTTTACGTTGAAGTAGTAAAAGTAATCACATAATATCAAATTGACATATATATCGCTAATATGATTATGTTAAAAAGACATGGTTATACACACACACACACACATACATATATATTATAATAACAATAAGAATGAGAATTTGCAACAACCACCCACAAAAGCCACTTTCATAACTAGTTAACTTAACTTATTTAATAATTTGACCAGTATTTTATAAATATATATGTCAAATAAGGAATAAATTATTTAAAAATAACGAAAACTTTTTTGTAGGTTCAAAAAAACAAATTGAACACATTTGAGACTGTTAAATCCCCCCCCCCCTTCCTCCCAAAAAAGAAATTGGGGTTTTGAGTTTGTGGCCAGGTCCAAAACTTTGCTTAAACGGTCCTTTCACAAAATTTCGTTTTATAAAAATAATCTTTTTCTATTTATTTATTTCTGTTTCCAGTATTACTTTAAATTATTATAGTTTGTTTAATGAAATACTGTTAACTTGATATTAAGCTTTATTTAGAATGATTCTAAAAACGATAGTTTTTACACGATAATTTATTTTTTCCTTAAAAAAAATATTTTAATATAAAAATGGATTCAGAAAAACATGAGTGACCCTTGAATTTAAATTTACTTTCCCAATGTAGTATATATGTTTCTATTGTTACTCAGTTCGAATGGAGTGGAATTAGTATATAACTTTTCAGCAATTACTGAGACGAGTTATTTTTCTTTCAACTTCAACACTTACTTTAATTTATAATTTTGTTTTTGCCAGAGAGAAGTGAGCTAACTATCACTCTACCCAGCGGCATTCCGAATACCACCGAGATAATTCCGAGAAATACCACAGACAAAAATATATTTACTGTTAATTTTATTAATATAAAACATAGTATGGAATGTATCAAGTCCACTATATATACACATACATATATTAATTCTCTACGGAAAGTTAAAATCATAACACAAGAAAACAATTTAAATCGTACGTTATCATTTGCAGTTGCATACTATTTCTTTTACCCACTCGGTTAAATATACTGCAAAAGAATATCTCATATTTAGTTTATATTCTAAAGCTCTTGTGGAAGAACAGAGAAAAATCTGGAGTGACTCCACTCGACTTTCCGAACATTGAGTAATGAACAGTTTTGTAGATAAAGTAAAGAAAGAGGAGTTGTTAAACAAAAAAAAAAAGAGAGAAAACCATAATAGAGTGTTTGAGTATTTTTCTCCATATATTACACGATGTTTTATTTAACGCTACTGAACATTGAGCCCATAGATCATAATGATAAAGAATTTTTCGTTGTGTCCCTGTAAAAACCTATAAATGCTAGATTCACCAAAATGCTTATAGTTCGTGCAACAGTGATTTATAATACTCATATAAACTTTCAGCTCAATTGAATAAGGCGTTTAGATGCTATCGAACTTTTAAAAATTTAGTCCCATAGGCCATAATGATAAAGAATTTTTCTTTGTATCCCTGTAAAAACAGTGTAAGAGCTAGATTCACCAAAATCTATACAGTTGGTGCAACTGTGACCTATAACATGTGCACAAATTTTTTGCTCAGATTAATAAGGCATTTAGACGCTATCACACTTTTAAAAATTTGGCCCCGTAGGCATAATGATAAAGAATTTTTCTTTGTGTCCCTGTAAAAAAACTATAAGTGCTAGATTCTCCAAAATCTATACAGATTGCGTATTTGTGACCTATAATATGTGTATAAATTTTTTGCTCAATTGAATAAGGCGTTTAGATGTTATCGCACTTTTAAGATTTTGCTCCCATTGGCCATAATGATAAAGAATTTTTCTTTGTGTCCCTGTAAAAAAACTATAAGTGCTAGATTCACCAAAATCTATAGGGTTCGTACTATGGTGACTTACAATATACGTACCAACTTTCAGGTTATTCGAAATTCGAACAAAGCGTTTAGACGCTAGCGTGTTCACTCACAGACATACACACATACATATACACACACACATACACACACACACACACACATACATACATCATCTCAAAAATAGTGAAAACGGACTCATTGGACCTCGAAACGTACAGAAACATCAAAATCTCAAATTCGGATTTTTGACATGATTACAATACTTTCCTCACTATAGTGTTCGTAAAGTAAAAATCCGATAGTTGTAAATAATAGTGTTTAATTCACTCTCTCTCCTTCGCGCGCGCTGTGAAAGAATTATTCAAAATAAACTAATATATTGCTGCCATCACAAAAAATTCTTATATAGCATTATATAAAAGCGCGCCACTTACCGGTTAAAATGCATAAAAATTTATTCAACTTAGCTTCTCACGATTAGGCTTATGCATGCAGTTTTGTTCGATTTTCACCAATAGATGCTAAGATATAGCCAGCTGGAAAAATCGCAGAAAATAACTGCAAAGCCACCTGGTAGGCGATATAACCCAAAGGCTAATTAACATACAATTTTGATATAAATAGAGGTCAAACCAAATATTAAGTTTGGTTAAATTTCTCGTCCATTGTTTAACGAGATAAAGCATCCATAAACTATTACTAACACAAATACATAAATAAGATATACAAGACATTTTCTTTAAAAAAAAAAAAAAAAAAAGGTCTATTTGGGTTCGTGACATCTCAAAACACATCAATTCATAAAAAATTTGCACAAATCTAACACTTTCTTTTTACATATAGGATAGAAGAAAGTAAAAATAAATAAAGGTCAATGCAGAAGTACAATTATCGATGAATATTCAGAATGAGTGAAATTAGAAAGTTATTTTTAAGGACATTATGGGGGAGGGGGGGAGAGGTAAAACAAATTATGCTTAGTAATGAAATTTCAAATATTTTCCATAAATAAAACGTAATTTTTTTTTTCTATTTGTTTACAGAATACAAAAAAAATTCCTAACACTTCCTGTCGTAAAATTCAATAACAATCTTCAGAGATAGAATTTAAATGCGGTGGAAGATTGAAGTCAAGCGACCACAGCTCTAAAGTGTGGAAAATAGCGCAAAAAATAAATAAATAAAATAAAATAAATAAATAAATAAAATCCAATAGTTCCTGCAGTAATTATTATTAGTAGAGGCGTCAAACAAAATTACGCCCAATGCAAGCCGCCATAAAGCGCCATACTGTTGCTATAATTTGTTACGAAAATAGCGTAATTGCTTTTCTTGCATTAGCATTATCACTGCTGGAAAAGTAATTTTACAGATTCCATCTTCCTTATCCAGATACAAAACATCGGCGATCAAATTACACTACACTGTTTTTAACGCATTCTAAAATCATTATTTTAAATGAGACACACTTCAAGGATAATTGATTAAAAGAATTCTTATTTTTACACAAGCAAAATTACGAAAGTTTAATACTGAAGAGGTAGTCTGAAAATATGAACTAAAACATGAATTATTTGATCACATGAAAATTTCAACAAGTATTATACCATTTACAGGAGTCTGTCCATACTTTTCAGCCAGGGTCCTGTTTTGGGGATATTGTGAAAATTTTACACGTAATTTTGTGAATCAAAATTTGTCAAAATCAAATTCTTCCCAACTTTTCAGCTTGAGTCCTTTTTTGGTGAAATCGTGAAAATGTAATTTAGCAAAATAAAATTGCAATTAAGGTTTTGTTTTAGACAATGTGGGCTCGCTTTTATAGAAATAAACTCATACCTATACACAGAAACCTTTCATAAATTAGAAAATGAATATTAGATTTTCAGGGCAATACAACAAAGCACATCCAATTACTCAGGCGGCCTGTTCGCTTCATGGAAAATTAGTTTTCATGAAATATTTATCAAAAAGGTCTATTTTTAAGAGTAAAAGTTTTTGGGAAGGGTCATTTTTTAGGATAAAATATTTTATGAAGGATCCTTTAACGGACCCAGTTTTACCTCTGAGCACACCCCTGATTTACATTCTTAAAATTAAAATTCAATATATACCGTTTAAGCTTCAGGTTTAGATGTACTAAACAAAGAGAACACGATAAAACAAACATAATATTGGCTTCTTTACAAATTTTAAAATATTTTTTTATTAACAATGTCCGTTTATTAATATTAAAAAACAGATACTTTAAAAAGGAGCATATATTTTATAGATAAAGATGTACTTTAAACGAATTAGATTACAACTGAATTCAGAGTTATTTTTTAGTACCAGTGGCGGCGCCAAAAATTTGGGGACCCTCTCACAAAATGCCTGCAGGGTAACTATTCCCCACCTCCTCTTCAAAAAACAGTGCCGACTTTTTTTTATTTGTTCAGTTACAGCTATTTATAATTTATCGAATTAGTAGACTTATCGTCTAAGAAACAATTCAGCACATTTTTATTTAAAAAGTCGTTATGCTTTAAATTCAAAGTTAAACATGACAAAACTAAACTTTCCAAAATAGTACAGCTGATTTATTTGACATGTTTATTTTGAAATCTCGACTACTGATGCATCAAAATATAAAAATTAAAAAGCTTTCGTAATATTTTATCCGACATAGTCCGTAATAAAATATTTTTTTTTACTTGCGAAAAATCTCACTTTATGGTTCGATGTCAGATCGTAAATAATATTTTATAACATATCCAACATTTTTGCAACGAAATAATCCTCATAATGCATATTTGTGCTAAATTCTGCCCTATTCTCCCATGTTAAGAATATCGTAAAATTTTGAATAACTTACGAAGTTTTAAAAATAGACTCTTCATAGTCAACGATGTTTATGCCAGTGTCATATATGACATTTTAAAATTGACTAATATATTTACGATGAAAATAATCCTCATAATACACATTTATGCCAAATTTCCCCCTATTTTTCCATGCTAAGAAAACTGTAAATTTCAAATAACTTAAGAAAAGTTCAAACTGAAATACTGAAAAGAAATAAGATTTCTTGACACCATAATAAGTGATTATTTTTAAAATTGGTCTAACCTCTCTGCGATCATTTGTTCTTGAGATATCGTGTACACAAAGTAACACATTATGTGATTTTTGGATTCTTATTACCTCAAAACGTATAAAAACATTAAAAAACCGAGCGTTTAAATTTTCACTATTGCCTAAATACCCTACACCTATAACAGTATGATGAAGAACTAAAATTTGTCTACGTGTGAGAAATTTTCAGCCAGCTTTTACTCGAGAACTAATGCGCAGAATTTCATAAAAGATGTAGCTGCACTTTGGCTTGAATTAGCACCTATCAACTTTAGGTGCAAATCGCCCAACAGGAGGCATCGTTATCCAGTCATTCTCCATAATTTTCAATGACAGTATAGAACAAAATTGCGTACACACTAAGAAAGAAGTATTTTTTCAGAAATCGATGCAAATTTTTATTTTGGGTGCCAATTTTTGTGAAAAAATTATGTAAAACCTTCCACTTTCTATACATATTTAATATAAAGTTCTAAAGTATAGGTAATCATCTAAAATAATATTGAAAACAGGGGCGTATTTATTTACTATCGTTTTTAAGATCATTTTTATAAAAAGGAATTTTGTAATTAATACTCAGGAGGAAAAAAGTGTACACAAGAACATCGCTTTACCCATGAGTATGAATATTTTTCAAAGAACTCGTCAGTACATTTAAAACAAACGGTTGAATCACACACCTGAGATAATTTAAAACGAAGTTTCTTTTTTTTTTTTTCTTGACATTTACCGTTACATATCTCAGCGATGAAAAACCATCTACATTCATCATGAAAAATAACTTTAATAAATAATTTGCATAGCATGAATTTATTTAGTAAGATCACTTGTAAGACGTAGATGAATGTTTTTGAGTGGCCACACCATACAAGTTTCCTCCACCCCCGAATTGCATGTTTTAAGGTCTCCTGTGTCTAAAAAAGTGTTTTTTGGCAATTGGTCAGTGTGTATGTGTGTGTATGTATGTACGTGGGGAATCTTCTGGCTGTTATATCTCGGAAACTAATAACTAATATATACGAAACTTTAGAATTGAAACAAGTCTGGTGTACAGAAAAATTTTCTAAATTTTGGTAAAACTTGGAAAACCGGAAGTGGGGCCGTAAATCCATATCTCAAAAACGGCTCTAATGATTTTCTTCAAATTCGCTATATAAACACTCTATTAGATGTCCTTTCGAATGATACTGTAGGTTAGTTCAGAAAAATTGACAGGTGTCCTGTATAAATAGCTCAATTTCAGGTCCTACAAGTGCGTTCCTTGCAAAACGGCTGTATGAGTTTTTTTCAAACTTGCCATATTAATCCTCTTTTAAATACCTTTTTGCATGTAATTGTTTTCTGGTCAACAGTTAATTATGCCAAGCTTTGGTAAAAGTCGGTATCTCAGTAACGGCTCTAATGATTTTCTTGAAAATTGTCACATAAACCCATTTCAGATATCCGTTTCTCGTGCTTTACTTGGTTATCACAAGAAAATTAATAGTCATCCTGATCAGATAGATCAGTTTTAAATCTCGGAAATATATATATGAACTACACGTATTTAAAAACGGCTGTTATTAAGAAAAATCTGCATGTTTGGAATAGGACTAAAAAAAAAGTGTGTTGAAAATTTCATGAAAGTTGGTTAAAATCTTAACTTTCTACAATTTTTATCTAACTTTTTACTTTCTTCTATATTCAATAGAAGAAAGTATTGGATTCGTAAAAATTTTCGACCTCGGATTTTTGATGGATTGACACGTTTTGAGAGCTGTAGAACACGATTTGACCATTTTTAGAAAATGCCTGTCTGTCTGTGTGTGTGTGACAAAATTTTGTGGCAACTGTATCTCAGGAACTACTGCACAGAATTTCATACAAGTTGGTATGTAGTTGCACCTTGACCTAAATGAGGGCCTATCAACTTTTGGTAAAAATTGTCTTAAAGGTTGCGTTGCCATCCCGCTTTTTCTAAAATTTTAACAGGGTGATATAGGACAAAATTTTGTATAAATGTGCATAAAGAGAATTATTTTTTAGTAATCATTATGAAATTTACAAAAATTATTTATAATCGAGATAGTCAACTGGGAAAAATTTTTTGTATGTGTAGGAGCCTCGCCACCCCCCCTGGGGGGGAAGTCCCATCTCGAGGGGAGTAAATTTTCAAGATGGGTATCTTTCGAAAGGTCTCGTCAATGCCTTTAAAACGAATGGTTGAACTATAAATCTGTGATAATTTAAAACAAAGTTATCGATTTTTTTTACTTTTACCGAAAAAAAACTTAGAAAAGAATCTTTTTTTTTTTTTTTTTAATCGAAATTTAACTAAACTTGGTATTTAGTTGGCCCCTGACATAAACTGGAGCTGATTAGATTTGGGGATCAATCGCTCAACAGGTGGCGCTGTGATCGTATTTTTTCTAAATTTTTAACATGGCAGTATAGGACAAAATTCCGTATAAATGTACATAATGAGAGTTATTCTTAACCTGTAATTGTAAAATTAATATGGATTATTGATAATAGTAATAGTTAATTAGTAAAAAAAAATTGTGCATGTGGAGGCATCGCTTCCTCTCCTAATGGGAAATACCACCCCCCGGGGGGGGGGGGGGGGGTAAATTTTCAAGATGGGTATCTTTCGAAAGGTCATGTCAATACCTTTCAAATGAATGGTTGAACTATAAATGTGTGATAATTTAAAACAAAGTTATAGATTTTTTTTTTTTTTTTTTTTTTTTTTTACTTTTAACAAAAAAAAAAAAAAAAAAAAAAAAAAAACTTGCAAAAAAATCGTTTTTTTTTTTTTTGTTATAGAGTGAATTTGTATAGGAAAATATAGAAGAAAGTCTTGTGGTGGCCTGGCAACAACATACTAGTTTTAGTTTAAATTTATAACTGTGTAATATGATAGTAAACATTTATTGTTATTACATCAAGAAAATTCATTAAATAAAGAGCATTAACTTAACAAAATATTTTTAATTCAACACAATATAGTCTAATAAAAAATGGAAAAAAGAAATAAAAGATCACAAAATTTTGATCAGATTACTCTTGTAGCATCAACTAAATTTAAGGTTACAATTGAGACATACAAAAAAACAAAATATGTAAATTTTAAAATGCAATATACTTAAATAAGTAAATAAACAAAAACTCCGTAACCTTTTTACAGACTGGTTTCCACATCTTAAAGCTAAAAATGTTTTCTTGTGAAAAAATGTTCAAAGAAAAAATCAAATTTACTAAAACACTATAAAAATGAAACTATTTAAATGTAAATAAAAAACTTAAATACATTTAATGAAAAGATACTTAATGAATTAATTAGAATAAACGGAGCCCCAGTTTTCCAACCATCAGGCACAAATCAGAGTAAGATATTATCCTGTACTAGAGTTATTGAAGATAAAATGCGACAAAGTTCACTCCACTCTCCAGTGTCCGCTATTCATCACATTAATAACACTAATAGGAGATGATAGGTTTTATTCTTTACATATGTATGGCTAATGGCCTGATTACGATTAGAACTTGCATTTTTTCAATTTATGGCAAAGAAGTCTAGAACCTTTAAAGGTTTCTTTTGTTAATTCTGTCAGATTTTTATTTTTTGTTTTATTTTATTTATTATTTTTTTCCACTTTTCTGAGGGTTTTCACGTTTTTATTCCGTGCTTTAAAACATCGATACTGAAAACGATTCAGATTATTTAAATGAACATATGAAATAAATTTATTTAAACTTTGTTATTAATATCGCTAGACACATTGCAGACTATTATAAATAAACTCGATGCGAATTATTAAAAAAAAAAAAAAACTTTTAAATACAGTGTTAACAGAAATAACAAATTTAATCTTGAGTGCAATTAACTAAAATCACCAATCATTGAAGTACATAGCAGAAGGTGCAAGCTTCCTGCAAGAAGTTCCAAAAATTTCCTGTTATACATCAGTATGTATAGTTTTAATAGTGAAGATGCATGGCTAATTTCAGCAGAAGTCTACCTTTAATACAGGGGTGATTGTAAATCCATGGGGGAAATACCTGAAATTTTAGTAAGTTTTCGTGTAGGGAGAGAACACATAAATCTATTGCAAAGATGTCCAGTCCAATCCTTTCAATATGAAAAATCATTTTAATTAGGTTTAGCAGTCATGAATTGATATTTTACTCTAATTTTGTGAATTTAATAAGCAGAGAAACAGGATTGGTTGGTTGTAAGGTTTAAGGCCGATTGACTATGCTAAGTTTCTAGGCCTCTGGGTGGAATACTCTCAGTTGGGGGGAGGGTCTTTCTAAGGGGTCTTAGCCCGTATTTACGCAAGTTCCGGAGAAAAACACGGAAAACTTCGAAAAGCCAGGTTGATAAGCGTGACCTGATATCGAACCCAGCATTTCCCATTTACCAGCTTTGAGTGGAGAATCGCTCTGTCGCTGGTGTGCTCCAGAAAAACTTGAACCCTGTTACTGAAATCAGGTAAATTACCTGAACACAATCACCTCTGTTAATAATCATTCATTAAGATATACTTCTGTTAAATACATATCCGTAAAAATCATTAGAAAACTCTTCATGAAATAAATTCAGAAAGATTTTTTTCTTCAAATGATATCAAACTTAAATGAATAACTCAAATCACTCAAATTTCATAGTACCTAATCAATTTATTAAACAGCATAGAGAGATATTAAAAATATGTGAGTAAACATTGCATTCTACATTAATGCAGTACAACCTCAATCCATCGTTTTTCATAGGGTGTGTGAAAAAAAACGATGAAAGTGGGAAAACGATGAATGCGGGTTATAGTCAAAACACGAAGAAAACAATGTTTATAAATTAATATACACCACGTATACAGTATATTACTAATAAAAACTAATTTGTTACTTTCCAAACTGTCAAAGAAATAAATCAATGTTGTAGAACATTAAATACATTTTTTTAAAAATCAGTAATTTTATGTTGGGTTTTACGTTCATTATATAAATTAAACAGTATTTTTTCCAGAATTACATTTTTCTGGTCCTTTTCTGTAATTTCATGTGCTTATATAAAAAGTTCGCGCATTTTCAAACGCCATAATTAAGTCATCGGCGTGAAAATTATCCTCTGTTTCTTCACCATTATTTTTATTTTTTGAAATCACATTTCTTCTAGGCTTTGGGATAATGTAAATATCATATTACCACTAAATTTTGTACCAGACGCATTCTCTGCTGCACACAACACAACCACTCTTCATCTGCATTATCAGTATCAGCATCATTTTCTTGCCTTTCTGTTTGGTATTCTTCATCATTTTTTCGCACGTAACCGCATTTCACGAAACAATTTTTTGGATTACTGAAGAGGTTACCTTCTGCCATGCTGAAATTTCAAAATGAATAGGTGGTGCGGAAGCATGACATCACAACTTTGATCTTCCATGGAAATGGGGAAAAGAATTATTTTAGGATGAAAGAAGTATTTTTACAAGGTCAGGAGAAACATTTTACAATGATGAGTGCGGGAAAACGACTTTTTGAAGCTCGATACATGCGGGTTTCGTTAACATTATTTAAATATAGTTTGTGCAGGGACAATAGAAATAAAACGATCAATGCGGGAATGATAGATCGGGGTTCCACTGTATCAGTTAAGAGAGAAAAAATAAATCAGTAATAATAAAGAAAATGTTTTAAGATGTAAGTCATCTACAGACCCAGCAGGTACAAAATTTCTTTAGAAATAAATCTACAAAAGAAAAAGTTTTCATGCGGATACTAAGGAAGCAGGAATCTCAAATGACAAACTAAAGAATTTTTATATCTTCAAGCGTTTATCATTTTAAACCATTGCCTTTTTGCAGGATTCTCATTAGAAGTGAAAATTTGGTGAGACTTTCTCACCCTTACTCAGAAAAAAAAAAAAATGATATTTTTAAAAAGAACTTAAGAACGGACTTTTCTCCCCCTTTCTTTTTCTGAATTATTATAAAATGCTAATAACGTTTTAACTTTACAGCTCGTTATTAAAATTTGAGTAAAAAGCATAGTGCTGATTCTAGGCTAATTTGGCAGAGTGCCTTTGGCCTGTGGCCCTTTCAAACCCATTTTAGCACCCTGCGGCCCTTTTTTAACTTATTTTTGCACCCTTCTGCCCTTTTAAAGTGATTTTGGCACCAAGTAGCCTTTTTCTAACATATTAAATGTTCAGAGGCCTTTAGATACTTTTCTGACTTTTCAACCTTCTAGCAATAGTTAGTTCTACAGCATTCCTGGAAGAACAAATGCATATAGCTTAAACACGTAAAATTAGCAATTTACTTTTGGCATGTACAAAAATCACAACGTAGAAGACCGCAAATTATGCAAATAATGCCCTTTTTATTAAATCCCCCCCTCGGCGACCCCCCCCCCCTTTTTTTTGAAATATCAAATTTCAACGATGTCATTTAAAGGTACTTTCGTTAGTATCGGTTATTAGTACCTAAAAAATTTTCGGTACTTAACGAAGTACTTTCGAATGGCATCGTTGAAATTTGATATTTCAAAAGTGTGCGTGTTACCATTTTACCAGCCCGAATTTTCGTACTCTTTAGTTCTTGGTACTGGTGTCGGTACTAACAAAAATTTTTGCGGTACTAACGGAGTACTTTCGAATGACATAACTGATTTTTGTATTTTCAAAAGTGTGCTGGCTGGTGAAATGCTTCTGAAATTTTGTACTCTTCAGTATTTGGTACTGGTGTCAGTACTAATGAAAATTTTTGTGGTACTAACCAGTACTAACAAAGTACTTTCGAATGGTATCGTTGAAAATTAATATTTCAAAAGTGTGCGGGCTGGTGAAATGCTTCTGAAATTTTGTACTCTTCACTACTTGGTACAGGTGTCGGTATTAACGTAAATTTTTGCGGCACTAACCAGTACTAACGAAGTACTTTCGAATGAATAGTAATAGTTGAAATTTGATATTTCAAAAGTGTGCTGGCTACCATTTCACCAGCCCGAATTTTTGTACTCTTCATTACTTGGAACTGGTGTTGGTACTAACGAAAATTTTTGCGGTACTAACGGAGTACTTTCGAATGACAAATGAATTTTGTAATTTCAAAATTGTGCGGGCTGGTGAAATGCACCTTTTCCAGTCCCTCCTAATTAACCGACATATTCCAATTTTGAACGGTCTAACTCAATTAGCTGAGATGCAAAAGAAAACCTAATCAGGACACCTTAAAACGTGTAAATCAGGTGAAATCTCGAATTCCACTTTCGATAATATAAAAGAACTTTAAAATATCTTTCGAATGATGTATTAAAAATAATTGAATCATAATTAGTATTTGAAATATTGAAATTTTAAAATATTACAGCGTCATCTGGCGGTAGAAATTTCTGTAATCTACTGTTCCATTCCAGATCAACAAAACTTTCAAATGATATATTACTTAAGAAATTATTTTAATTAGTAGCTGAGATACATACAAAAGAAAACCTAATCAGGACACCTTAAAATGTGTAAATCGGGTAAAATCTCGAATTCCACTTTCGATAATATAAAAGAACTTTCAAATATCTTACGAATGATGTATTAAAAATAATTTAATCATAATTAGAATTTGAAACATTGAAATTTAAAAATATTACAGCGCTATCTGGCGGTAGAGATTTCTGTAATCTAATGTTCCATTCCAGATCAACAAAGCTTTCAAATGATGTATTACTTATGAAATTATTTTAATTAGTAGCTGAGATACGAAAGGAAACCTAATCAGGAGACCTTAAAACATGTAAATCGGGCGAAATCTGGAATTCCACTTTCGATAATATAAAAGTACTTTAAAATATCTTTCGAATGATGTATTAAAAATAATTTAATAATTAGAATTTGAAATATTACAGCGCCATCTGGCAGTAGAAATTTCTGCAATCTACTGTTCGATTCCAAATCAACAAAGCTTTCAAATGATGCATTACTTAAGAAAAATAAATATTTTTTAGGCCCCCCCAAAACCTATATATACCACGCTAGTCAGGTAATGGAAGTAAAAAGAAAAAGTTTTTTTAGTACCTTCAAATGTATTTCGTTGCCATGGAAACTCCTATCGTCTTTGATAGATTACGTGTTAGAATAAAATTTAATTTGCAATTAAAATGTAACTTCTCTGTTTATATTAACTAAAATTGGTGAAATTTGAACTGCAGGTTGCTTTTGTGCTGCATAGGTTGTATATTAAGTATTATGTGCGAAAAAAAAAAAAAAAATTGAAGGATTTTGAAATTTGCAATTTTTAACCCCAGTTCAAGATCATGTGACATTAATGATTTCCAGATGTTTTGTTTCCGTTCCAGACAGCAGGGAAAATTGTCTTCTGATAGAATGCCTCTTTTTAAGCAATTAGCCGTGGATTTTTGGTCATTTTTCGATCAACATGGGTCGACATTTTAATTAATATCTCTGAAACTACTAATTAAAATTTTAAAATTCTGTTTTCAGTAGCCCCTCGGGAAGGCTCCTGAGCATCCGTATGTCAATTTTTGTACTTCTGCATTCAATAGAGGCTGAACGTATAGAAGAACGGACAGGCAGACAAACCTTTTCTTTTATTATTATAAATATATATGCCAGTTTGAAAAAAAAGCAATACTTTGTCTAAAATTCTAAGGATTTAACATCAAATGTTAAACTTACTAACAAATATACTATATTGACTTCGTAAGGTTCAATACAGGCAAAAAATGGGATTCTTTTGTTGCCCATCACAAACTTCAAACTCATTAAAACAGCCTTTTAAAAAAGATTTAGTTTTATAAAAATGATCTTTTTATAAAAAAATTTCCATGTTTCTAGAATTATTTTTAATGATTACCTATAACTTGGTTCAATGAAACACTATTAACTTGATAATAAACATTTAGGGTCATACGGGGGAATTCTGGGTCACTCTTTTCGGGGTAAATAATGGTCACTAACTTTTAAGCATTAAAAAATGTTTTTACAAAGCAATTAAATTACTCCAAGTCATCCTTATACATTCTATTTTCTTGTAGCAAGTACAAAATTAATGTAACTGTGTAGCAAATAAGAGAAAAAAAGAATTTTCAAACCACTAGAAAAACATCTTCTAAAAAGATTGCTTCTATAAATCGTGATTTTTTTAAAGATCCATACCAATGAAACATTTTTGAAAGAACAATTTTGTTGGTGGTGTTTTTCAATAGCAAATGGTCTAAATTTCTCGTACATACTTATACCTTTTCTTCATTATATTTAGAATTTTTTAAGTATACTGATTTATCCCCCAGTTTACTGGGGTAATTCTTGGTCACTGGAGTAATTCTCGGTCAGTTATAGTCTTTGATATTGTAGGTGTTTTTCTACTTATTCCTGAGTAGATAATACTAGTATATTGACTTCAAATGTTATATTTTATTGAAATATTTAAGTATAACTTTAAATTATGCTTTAACCGTGACCATTTTTTACTACTGAAATTTCTATTGAATATAACACACTTCTGGTGAAGAAATCAATTCCAGCTTTGAAGAAATATTAACTCAGCCTCGCCACCCCCCCCTTCCCTGGGGGGAAAGTCCCCCCTCGAAGGGATTAAATTTTCAAGATGGGTATCTTTCGAAAGGTCTCATCAATAACTTTAAAACGAATGGTTGAACTACAAATCTGAGATAATCTAAAATAAAAATATCTATTTTTTTCACTTTTAACTTTTTTTTTTTTTAAACGGAATTTAACCAAACTTGGTATTTAGTTGGCCCCTGACATAAACTGGTGCTGATTAGATTTGGGGATCAATCGCTCAACAGGTGGCGCTGTGATCGCATTTTTTCTAAATTTTTAACATAGCAGTATAGGAAAAAATTTCGTATAAATGTACTACATAATGAGAGTTATTCTTAACCTGTGATTGTAAAATTAATATGAATTATTGATAATAGTAGTTGTTAATTAGGAGAAAATTTTTTTGCATGTGGGGGCATCGCTTCCCTCCCCCAGGGGTGGTGGTGTGTGTGTGTGTGGGGGGGGGGGGGGTAAATTTTCAAGATGGGTATCTTTCGAAAGGTCACGTCAATACCTTTAAAACGAATGGATGAACTATAAATCTGTGATAATTTAAAACAAAGTTATCGATTTTTTTTACTTTTAACGAAAAAAAAAAAAAAAAATCGTAATTTTTTTTTTTTTTTATTGTTACTGAGTGAATATTTGTATAGGAAAATATAGAAGAAAGTCTTGTGGTGGCCACAACATACTAGTTTTGTGATAAGTTTTCTCTTTGTCTAAAACTGTTCTCTTGAAATAAACTTAAAATTCAACCCCAATAGTGTTATTCCACGTTTAATATATATAAAAAAATAAAAACCAAAAACCCCACCTGGGCTAAGGTTAAAAAAAAAAAAAAAAAAAAAAAAAGTTTTTTTTAAAACCCTGATTTACAAACTTTTTTTTCTACTTTTTATGACATACTAAAAGGTAGGGAGGTTGTAAGCCGGTCATTCTTTCTGATTCTCAGGCAGCCATCCAGTCAATAAGCGCTGTTGATCATCCATTAACACCTGAAATATCCCAATGTCAAGAATCAATAAGAACTCTCACTTTAAAGGGGAAACAAATTGTTCTCCAGTGGGTGCCCGGCCATTGTGGCCTTTGGGGCAATGAACAAGCGGACTTCTTGCAAAGAGAGGTGCCACCTTACTACAACATCCCAATACAGCCATTTCTTACTGGAGGATTACACTGTTTTTAAAGAATTTATCTGCATCTAATGCCTTACGAGATCTTGAGAATTGTACAGCTCTAAAGAAATGGAAGAATTTAAGTCCTTCTCTAATTCCTGGTAAGCTAAGACATAAGGCAGTTGCAACTTTCTGCCTATCTACAGAACATGACTGCCTTGCTGCTCATTTGAAGCGCATAGGTATCTTAAACGACCCTACTTGCCCACTTCGTAATTCTGGAGAAGTAATGGACCGGGACCATTTGTCCTGTTGTAAGGCTCTTCGATGTTCTACAGAAGAGTCGAGATATTGGGAGGCAAGATCGCTCCTTAGGCAATGACTTCGGTCTTTTGTTCTATGTTATATTGTCTATAATTTGTTTCGTATCTTTATAGTCCTCTGTAACTTTTGCCTAGCCATTGGAAAAAAAAAAAAATGACATACTAAAATGACTGCCCACTGAAAATATGTTAAGTATCTATATCTTATTACTTTCTTTTAACTATATATATGGTAGAGAAAGTACTGTTTTTGGGTCAAGTTTTCAATATTCAGTTTTTGTTATATTTACACGTTCTAGGGTCTCCTGAAACTGAAAAATGTCTTTTAAGCGGTTGGTCTGTGTCTGTGCTATCAGTATATCTCAAAAACAAATCGTAGTAGAAATTCCAAACTCGACATTGTAAGTCTGTAACATATAGTAAAGATGCTACACTAAACTTTTTGAGATCAAGCAAATGGTTCATGTATAGGGACATCCAAGAGAATTCCACTACATTATGTCTACAGGGAAATTTCTGATAAGTATAATGTAGCATCTATAGACTGCCCCACTGCCCTGAAGAAAACGAAATTAATTTTTTTTTTTTTATCTGCAGGGGTCAAACCAGATTTTAATTTTTGGGTCCCTTTTTTGTGAAAAACAAAATATTTTTGTGAAATTTTTATTTATTTTTGTGAAATATAAAAATATTTTTGTGAAAAAGTAAAATATTGCGTAAAATTTTTCGTTTTTACAATCACTTTATGAAATGTTTAA
Organism: Salticus scenicus; assembly: GCA_963930645.1. Classification (NCBI taxonomy): domain Eukaryota; kingdom Metazoa; phylum Arthropoda; class Arachnida; order Araneae; family Salticidae; genus Salticus; species Salticus scenicus. The sequence goes on along the minus strand of OZ005652.1, from coordinate 58,506,032 downwards.
TATCAAGTTAATAGTTTTGTTGAGCCAAATTAAGGCATTAATTAAAAATAATACTGAAAACATGAAAACATTTAATAAAAGGATCATTTTTATTAAAAAAAAAATCTTGTGAAGGGACTCATTTTATGAATTTGAATTTTGTGAAGGGTTCCTTTTCATGGATTTGAATTTTGTGAAGGGTCCCTTTTTATGAATTTAAATTTTGTGAAAGGTCTCTTTTTATGAATTTGAATTTTTTGAAGGGTCTCTTTTTATGAATTTGAATTTTGTGAAGGGTCCCTTTTTATGAATTTGAATTTTGTGAAGGGTCCCTTTTTATGAATTTGAATTTTGTGAAGGGTCCCTTTTTATGAATTTGAATTTTGTGAAGGGTCCCTTTTTATGAATTTGAATTTTGTGAAGGGTCCCTTTTTATTAATTAGAATTTTGTGAAGGGTCTCTTTTTATGAATTTTGTGAAGGGCCCCTTTTTACTATGGGGAATTTTGTGAAGGGGCCGCAAAAGGGACCCAAATTTTGCCTGGATCGACCCCTGATCTGTATAAAAGAAAGCATTCTTTGTGTGGATTGTGGTATGGAAACCATTCATCATTTGCTTACAGGGCTACACAAAGTAATTAGATACATTGGCACTATAAATGGAAATTACCGGAAGTTATTTAATTTTGTATCAGATGTTTTTCATATAAAACTATAAATTTAAAGACGCAATGTGATGTGTATATAGTTTACAGACAATATACAGAGCAACACAGCTACCTAAATTATGCTAAACTTTTTCTTCTATTGAATGTAACTGATGAAACTGCTTTGCTACATTTTACTATGTCGACGAACACTGGTAAGGAAGGAAAATTGATTTGTCATACCTATAGTGTAAACAAAGTATTTTTTTAAGTTCAATTTTCAACTCTCTTTTTTTGTATTATATCTCATTTTGAGGTGCTTTGATTATGAAAGTTTATTTTTTAATGGTTGATCTGTTATCAGCATAACTTAAAAACAAATAACTAAAGGAAATTCAAATTTGGTATTTTGAAGTTCGCATTAGGTTGCCACTTAAAATTTTGATCAGAATTGGCAAGTTAAAAGGTAATTAACAGCCTTTTAAAAAAAAAAAAAAAATTGTAGGCACTATAACTGAACGGGAGGTTGAGGGAGGCAGTAGCCCCCGTCTCACACAGAATTATATGTCAAATAAAACTGTTCCTAAATCTATTTTGATTATTTTTTAAAGTACATTGAACTTTATTATCTTACGTTATTTATCTTAAGACTTAATATGCACAATCTTTATAGTATTGAAATGCAGATAAAATCGTGTGAGTGACACACCAGATTTTTTTCAACATCTTTTCAGCAATCTTCCTCAAAAAGTAAAAAGTCTGAAGGGACTCCACTCGACTTTCCAAACATTAAATAATTAACGGTTTTATAAATAATGTAAGAGAAGTCGATAAATAAACAAAAGAGAAAATCATAATAATCAGGGTATTTGAGTATTTTTCTCTAATATAGTATGTTATTTAAATTAATGATATTGTCCTTCAAATAATTTGAGCCCACAGATTATAAAGAAATTTTTGTTGTGTCTCTGTAAAGTAAATATCTGTAAGTGATTATTTTTACTCACCAAAATCTATATAGTTCAAGCGATAGTGAACTGTAACAGGTACATAAATTTTCAGCTCAATCGAATGAAATGTTTAGACACTATATCGCATTTTAAATAATTTGAGCCCATAAGCCCCAATGATAAAGAATTTTCTTTTGCTTTCCTCTAAAAAAACTATAAGTGCAGAATATGTAATATACTCGAACAAGGATCAGGGGAAATTTCAACTGTTTGCGAAAATTTTGAATATTTTCTTATGGTAAATTAAAAATGTAAGTCTAAAATAATAATTTGCTACTTTGCAATGCTTATAATATAAACAGCTGTATTTTTATATTAAAGTGTATACTTATTCTCTTAAACACATATTACATCGAATAAAATGCCTTTATATAACAAAATAGATTTTTTTATTATTGAGGGAAATATAGATTATGTTTGGGAGAAATTTCCAAGAGCTGAATATTTTTTGCACCCCCACATAATCCAAAATTCATATAGTAAGTTAGTGTGACGGTGATCTATAACATGTATATATAAACTTTCAGCTCAATCTGATATTGCACTTAGATGCTATCACACTTTAAAGAATTTGAGCCCATACAGCATAAATGATAAAGATTTTTTTGCGTTCCTGTAAAAAAAAACTAACTGCTAGATTCACCAAAATCAATAGGGTTTGTACTATGGTAACATACATACCAACTTTCAACTCATTTGAACAAAGTGTCTAGATGCTATTGTATTCACTCACATACAAACACATACATCATAAAAATAGTAAGTATGAAGTCAGGGGATCTCAAAACGTGTGGAAACACCAAAAACTCAAACTTGGATTTTCGACATGATTACAATATTTTTCTTACATATGTATGTTTGAAAAGTAAAAAAAGAGTACATTCCAACCAAGAGCACTACTATTTGAGTGCATTCCATTGAATGATTGAACTTGTCAGTTGTGCGCTTTGTCAATGAGCTGTTGATTATTGTTCCTAAACAAGCAATATTGGTGTCCTGCAGTGTATAGTATAACTTTGTTTTCATGACTTTTTGGTGCAAATAACAATTTTATTGGATTGTTTTGGGTAGAGCTCCAGGAATTTGAAAAAAAAATTTTGACAGCAAAAATTTCCGGTAGCCAGTAAAACATATCCCCCAGACCTTTTTTTTTTTTCCCCAATTTTAAAATTTACTTGAACATACTATAGAAATGAAATTTCTATGCATAAAAACCAAACATATACTAGACTAGAATGATACATCAGGAAACACCTCTTTAAATTTAACATCATGAAACTTTTTTTTTTTCATTAAATTGATACACCATTGGCAATGAGACATCATTACACTAGCACAATGATTCAGCACCAGGTTGCAAAGCACGCACAAACAAAAGCAGCGTAAACCCATTCCCTAAAACAGTGCACTAATTTAACACCGAACTGTGAAACCAGCACAGATAAAAGTGGTGTAAATCCCTTAATGCTGTATTGATTCAACCCAATTTTTCAAAATGTGGTGAGAAGAGTAGGAATCAAAACAGTGAGTTAGACTACATCGAGAGTGGAATTAGAGCCAGATTCTGGAACTAAATTTTTCACCAAAATATTAAATAAATAAAATATTGAGTTTTCTTAAAGTTGAAAACATAGTTGTCAGTTAAAATATATTGGTTGCCAGTTTCCAATGGCGACCAAGCACCCACATTTTATTTCATGAGCCCTCGTTTTGGGAAATCTATCGAATAATGGTGCATTTATAAGCTAGAACTTGCCCCACACAGAAAAGTATCTGTTTTCATAATATAAATAAATGTAAATGAGTAATTAATGTGCTATTACAACAGGAATTCAGTTTTAAAAATTCATAACCAAAATAATACCTTCTCTAGTATTATATGAGCAAAAAAATATGCAAAATAGCCTTTATAACTTACTAAAAACCTACATTTTTCAATTTTTCTTTTGTAAATAATGTTTAAAACCTAAATGAATATATCAGGGTTCCAATAAAGTGTGAGATCACAAGAATCCAGGGTTTTAAAAAACCCGGATTTAAAAAAAAAAAAAAAAAAAAAAAAAAAAGCTCAGCCCGGGCAGGGTTTTTTATATTAAATGTACAATAACACTGTTGGGTTTGAATTTTAAGTTTATTTCAAAAGAGAACAGTTTTAGACTAAAAGAAAACTTATTACAAAATAATAGTAATTAATTAAAAATTAAACGACCTTCATATTCTTAATATTGGTTTGGCCTAAACTGTAAAATGAACTCTTATTTTATTCTATTCAGTATTTTATCACAATTTTGAATTTAATTTTTTATTAAGTTATTTTGTGTAAAATTAAAACTAGTAATAAAAGCGAAATATTTTAAACCTACCATGTACGATTTTCATATTACAAACAATTATGTATTTTTATGTGGTTAAAGTAAAAAGAATATGCAAATTTTTTTTTTTTTACACTTACATGTAAGGAGTGCCTCCAGCTTTTAATTTTTGAAGCTCATTTTTGTGAAAAACTAAATTTTTTTGTGAAATGTTTTTCTGCAAGAAAAAAATTGTAACACCTTCCATTTTATTAGTTGTTCTATATAAATGTTTATTATCAAGTTAATAGTGTTTCATTGATCCAAGTTATAGGTAAACATTAAAAATAATTGAGGAACACGAAAAATTTGTATAAAAAGGTCATTTTTGTAAAACTAAATCTTTTAAAAAGGTAGTTTTAATGAATTTGAAGTTTTCGAGGGGCAAAAAAAGAACTATTTTTTGCCTGTATCGAACCTTACAGGGTCAATATATTATATTTGTTAGTTATGTTTAATATTTGTTGTTAAATCCTTAGAATTTTAGGGAAAGTCCTATTACTTTTACTTTTTCATCATGACTTACAAATACAAAAATGGCTTGCAATCAGGGTTGGCAAGTTTCTTCCAAGGCGGAAAAAACCATGGAAAAAACCGGCCGGAAGAAATAGGTTTCTTCCAAGTGGAAGAAATGGAAGAAACTGTTTTCCTTAAAAATTTATCCTATAAATTGCAGATTTGTAAGATACAATGGATGCATTTATCTTATAAACAACTTTAAGTAACTTTAATTATACCTATACAAATTTAATTACATATTTAATTAATAATTATGAGATTTTTACCAAAGTGATCTTCGGTATCTGATAATCACATTCCAAAATACTCAAAATCCAGTAAAAAAAATCAATTTCAATTTAAAAAGCGTAAAGTTTTATAATTTATTATTTAGACAATTTTATTTCTTTAACTGGTAATAAATAATAGTTTGTATCACTTGCTTATACTTTCTGATAAAACAGCTCTTAACAAACATTCAGTAAATTAAAAGAGCCAGTATTCAATAATTACTTTATTACAAAATGTTATCAAAAACTTCATTTTCCTAATACAGTACAGTGAAAAAGAAATTTACATCTCATATTTCAAATAAATTCACATTTCTCACATTTTTACTTTTTTTAAAATCAAATTTTTAGCTTAATCCTTGCTTTGAAACTCAATTTGGGAGGGGGGGGGGGTAACATTCTTGTATTTATTATCCTGCAATTCATACAGACGACTAGTGCTTAAAACAAATCACTATTACAACAATGTTTAACAAAATTAATCAGTGATGAATATTATTTCCGAACTTTCAAAAATATTTAGTTTCATATTTTTGAAATATGTTTGTTTACATTTTATAGGTACCTATTATTTGAATATACTTAAATTATTTATCATATATGAATGTGATCGATTAGTTTTATTAATATTGAAGAAATACTTTATTCTAAAATTTATTAGAAATCGTCTTTCCATTCTGATGTCTATTCTCATGAATTAATAATAACTGACTCTGTATCTGCAAAAGAAAACTGTAAACAAAGGCAATGATCTCTAATCTACAAATTCCTATAATCCGCACAACCTCTAAATTTTTGAGAGTTAGAGGGAGTTAAAAACTGTAAAACAAATGAAATGTTTTTTAGAGTAGTTCAATACTGCACTTTATTTTTCAACTTAAAATTGATAAATACAAACTATGCTTTTTTTTTTTTTTTTTTAAATCCTAGAGAACTTGCGGGACAGTTTAAAAGTAGGTATATTACTTATTGATACAGTTTACCAGCTTCGAGTTTATACAAAAAATTGTATCCTTTAAAAAGAAATGTGCAAATATTATGGTTAATTCTGTAATTATTAACACTTGTACTGTCTGAATGTATACTAATATGAGATAGTATATATGCAAAAAGTTCTAAAAATATCATATTGAAAAGTAAAAACCCATAACCTATATATATTTAGTGTTTGTTATAAAATAACTTTTTTTTGTAACAATATTTTTAATATTAATTGGATTATAGTTTAGATTTGACATTATATTTATGCTTTGAGTTTATATAGTTCATAAATTTTAATTTCGAACATCTGTTTTGTCTTCTGGTTAGTTTCTTCCATTTCTTCCGGTTTCTTCCATTTCTTCCGGTTTTTTCCAGTTTCTTCCACTGTCCTGGAAGAAACTAGTTTCTTCCGGAAGAAACCCAACCCTGCTTGCAATATCGTTCATCTTTTCTCATCTTTCATTTTTTAAAACTGTTCTGTTCAAAAGAGATATTGTAGTTAGATGGTTGAAATGAAAGGAATTTTTCTAATAAAGTTGAAAAATAATTACATAATTTCAAACTGGCATATATTATATCACTAATATGATATGTTATGTAGATATAATAATAATTATATGTATAATAATTATACTTATAACATATAATTATTATCCTACATAATATTTATTATATATAATAATGTCAAGTAAGAAAATATAAGAAAAAAAAATTATTTTTTAAAAGTGAAAAATTTTATTAGATTTAAAAAAACATAATAAAACCCACTTGGTTTTTTTTAAGTGTGTAAACCCAAAAAAATCCACCCGGGTTTTTTGGGTTTGTGGGTGGGTCCGAAACCCTGCAAGAATCTCACAAGTGTTTTTTTTTTTTTTTTTTTTTTTCCCTGACATAACATTTTTAACAGTGGAAGAAATTTATGCACTCTTCTTGGACTAATTTATTAAATTGTTTTATCCAAAAATAGATTATTCATAAAAATCAGCAATCTTGAATAATTATGAAAAACCTTTCACAAAAATCAACAAATTTAAACAGACCCTTCACAAAAGTTGAATGATTTTAAAAAGTTTTCAAAAAACTTGGATATGGAATTATGTAAACAATCTTGTACTGAAGAGATACAAAAAATAAAATAACAATTAATTAATAAAATAAAAAATACATTTCATCAATTTGCAGTGCAATAATTGTCTATTTCAGTGATCAGCAATGAAAAAAATTGATATCAATTAAATGTGATTAAATTCAAATTATACCAATGAGCTGAAAATCTTTTTATAAATTAGACACCACTAGCAATTTACATTGATCCACAGTTTTTTTTTTTTTTTTTTTTTTTAAGAAATCTTACTTTGTATGTGAGTAAGGGTGAGAAATTCTTATCCAGTTTTTCTTTCTAACAAGAACCCTGTATATGAACATAAAATTTAGATGGCATGTTTGTTATCAAATAATTAATCAATTACTTTCCCATTCAGAATAATTTTTAAACTGATATTAACAACTTAATTCTTCTCAAAAGTACATTTATGACAGAAGAAAATTTTCATATGCTTTTAAGAAAGATGTTTACTTTATAGTGAACTGATTACACAAGGAGTTCTAGGCCTGGTGGTGTGCCCCTGGGGCAAGGGTGGATCTTTCTAAAGGGGGAGGGGGAGGTCCTAATCAGTATGTATGCTACTTTCAGAGAAAAATATGCTTTTATGAAAGGAAAAGTAAATAAGAGATTGTGATAAGGATGCATTACAATTATATGTAGCTATGCATATATTCAAAAATTATATTAAATTTCTGTTTTCCATTTTCCTTTAATGTTCTTCCTTTTATTTATTTTTATATGTGAATAACTTTTTCAAAATATACATACAAACATGTAAGTCTGTCATGGAAGCAAAAGAAAAGCAAATTAAGGAAGAAGAAAAAATTGGTTAGGTGTAATTTCACATTTGAAAGCATGTGCATCTATGCCAAACAATATTTTTAATTCTATTCTTTGCACCTCTCATTTTTCATTTAGTTTTCTGGGCACTATTGAATTAAGGTTGCTGTGTACCCGCCATCTTCAATATTCAAGGTTCCAATGTTAACATATGCAGAAAATTCTCCTTTAATAATTAATACAAAAATGCTTAAAAGTGAATAGAAGTGGTATGACACCAAAGAAAAAAAAAATGTACATCTCGGTAGAGTTTTTCTTTTTAGATTTTCCTCACTAAAATCAAGTTATCGATGTTTAAAGTAAAACAAAAAAATTCTTTCAGAATAAATATAATTTAAATGTGTTAAAAATCATTTTTTTTTCAAAAAAATAAAACTGTAGAAAGGTGTGAAAAGTTGTCCTCTACAACACTGACAAATATTTTGCAAAACTATTGGTTTTAGTATTAATTGTTAAAGGACAAAATTTCCCCAACAGTTAACATGGAAAGTTGAATATTTAAGATGGCAGGTACACAGCAACCTTAATGCCTGTCAGTGATCCATCGCCATTATGAAGTAAGGTACTGATGAATTACTTTAAACACATTTTTTATAATGATCATTCAATGTTTATGCTATTGCAACCAGTGTTAACCTAAACTCATGGCATGTGGCTAACAAGTATTGTTTTCTGCCTAAAATTATCCATTTTATTTTCTTTCTTCAAATGTACATTTTTTTTTATTTTTTTTTTTGGTGGGGGGGGGGAGAAAAGTTAAGTGTTAATATCAATTTACAATTTATTACCAGTGTTAAAGTTACATAAAATGTAATTAATGTTTTGATAACAAACATGTCAGCCCAGATTTTATATGATCATTTGTCTAAGGATATGTGCTAATGAAGACAAGAAAGTTTTGGAAACCATTGTACATATGGTTAAGAAATCCTCAAGATAAAATAAATGACTGTGTCTTTAAATAAAATTTAGAGTCACTTGTAGTTTTACAGATATTGTTTTCACTAAGAAACTATTTTTTACTAATAAATCAAAATATCTTATACGCATTTAAAATAATAATCTTGCAAAGACTTCTACAAACATGATGCATAACAATAACTAAAATTCTAGCAGATTATGTTTATGGGACGAGGATATCATTGTTAACCACACTGTTTATTATATAATTAGCAACAATTGAAACCATTTTGGACAAACATGATATTTAATTATGTATGGATGCACTTTTTAAAAAATGTTCAGAAATATTTGTAGGGAAAAAATATTTGAGATTTAAAAACAACGAAAATCAATGCAATATTTGAATTTTGAACATACAATGAAATGAGAAAATATGTTTAAACTACAACAACAGTCAACTACACACACACCAAAAAAAAAAAAAAAAAAGTTTTAATGCTTGCAATATTATGCTGATTAAAATTTTTAATATACAATACACTAAAAAAAAAAAAAAAAAAAAAATTAAATAAATAAATATATATATATGTGTGTGTGTGTGTGTATTTAATATTAAATAGTATAATTAATATTTAAAAAATATATAATTAAAATTAACAAAATTAATTAATTAAAATAAATTGATATATATGTAATTATACTAAAAGTACGAGAACCTACAAAAAAATTCACTAAAATATCGCAATAAAACTGTTAAACTTCGCATTATTTTACAATTTAAAATCAAGAAATTGTTATACAATTGTTATTTTTATTTTTTGAGCATTATGATTCAATTTGTAAAAAAAAAAAAAAAAAAAAAATCAAAAATGTATTTCGATATGTCAAATTTTTCTTTTGAAACAGAATGATAATCACTCTGTCACGTCAAACGATAAACACAGATAAGATTCCGAAAGAAAAAATAAATAAATAAATAAAGATAACAAACACGATAGTAATTTATTAAACAATGTTGATATGATTTTTAAATACCCCAACCGGTGTTTCTGTTACGCCGATTTATACCACCATTTGAACAAAATTTATAATAGTGACACTTCTTGATAGTGGTTCATTTTAAAATTTTAAATACTACGAAAAAAATTCAACAAATCAATATGACATAAATATTTTTAAAAATATTAGTTTTCTTTTTTTTTTTCTATAATGATATTTCCCACATGCTTTTAATGATAATTACAGTACAAATAAAGAGTAATGAAGGAAAAAAACAACATACCTTTCGATGATATTCCTCGCACAATAATTAAAACTAAATAAAAAACTTTCTTTAAAAAAATATATGAGAGTTTACAATTTAATATTTGCTACTTTCATAGTAGCGAAAAGCACGAGTAGTTAATACCAGCGCATGCGTGCTTTGAAAATTTGGCACACCCGCGCTGTTTACCATGTATGGATTACTGAATGATGCTAGAAGAACTCAAAATTAGCCCCTATGCATCACATACGTATTAAATACGAATTCTGGCAAAAATCCATAAGTTACATAAATATTTGTCAAATGATTTTTAGTAATAAACGTATAGTAATATGGAGTCTGCAACGAACTTTTCAATACTGTAAATTATATTGCTAGCAGATGAAATGAATTTATTACATTATTTCTTGACATTTAAATGGTCGATTGGTTGTATGTAATAAAATGAAAGTTCAATGCCTTCTGTCAAGTTAATGAAAATATTTATTTTCAAAAAATGTCTTTGAAATATTTGATCTTACTCTCTAAATAAACCGAATAATTTCGCTACATTTATTTTTATTTTCTGAGGTTTCTATCTCGTCTAAAAAGTTTCTCATAAATTAGTAGGGTCAGTTTTTAACTTACCACAACTTTTGCCGCTAGATTTTTATTATAAATTATTGTGATAACTTTCTACAGTAAACACTAAAATTCTATGAAAGAATTTCTTAAAAATTGAAAATCTCGTCACATTTACTGATTTACCCCTAGATTAAGGTGACCAAACGTCTCCATTTTCACCATCTGTCACCATAAACAAAAACAGCGATTGGAGACCAAATTTTTTGTCATTTATCCCCAAATGTCCCCAATTTTCAAAAAATTTCTTGAATCTTCATAAATTTTGTTACTTTTTCTTTCTCTTTTACTGTCGCTTTATTCATAATTCATGTGGTGGGGAAAAAAAATATGCTTCTACTCATATCAACTCTGAAAAACGAGAAAAGCTTCTATGTATAGAAGCTATATATATAGCTTCTATATATAGCTATAGCTATATCAACACAGTTTCCAGTGAAAGTGTTTTTGTTTTAGCAGCCAATAATGCTAGTTAGAAGATTTCTCTGGCTGAAGACATTTTTACTTATCATAATGACATGCACAAACTTTTCACCTGTCCAAAGTGTTCAAGAAAGTTTTTTTGACCTAGCATATTCTTGTGGCTGAACAAAAGGTGATGTCATTGTGGAAAATATTTTTTACTTACATTAGAACTAGAAAATGCATCATTTGTAATCATATTCTCATGTTCTGACTATTCGAACTAGAGATGCAAAAAACCCGGGAATTTAAAACCAAGGGAAAAAACAAATTAGAAATCTCAAAGCATATAATAAGTTGTTTATTTCATATAAATGGCAATTTTAAGGACTTTGATATACTGATAAGCTTATAACATTAATTAATCATTTTATTTTCAATTTTTCAGAACTGCAGCCAAATCAAACCCTGAAAAGAAACTTAGCACTTAAGATAAATGTATCGGTACAATGTTGGATACAAGTTCCATATTATACAAGCTGAAGAATTAAGAAAAGCAATGTACATAATCCTGTAATAGTTTGAGAAGAGAAATAATTAAGATTTGAAAAGTTCTTTAAAAAGTTCTATTTTATAAAACTAAAGAATTATTTAAAATAATGAAGAATGAGAAGAATATAGATGGCATTTTATGCAATTACTGCAGTGGTATAGTTTCTTTTACAAGTTATTTTCATAAATATTTCTTATAGTCCAGTCAATGGGTATGTAAAAAAGGGCTTACCTAGCAAAAGGTGGAGTAGAAGATTTTTCTTTTTTAATTTGTACATATTAGTGTCAATATGAAAAAAACGAGTTATCCAACATGATCGACCCGGGAGAATTTTTGTCGGCTGAAAAAACTCGAAAATTTACTACTTTTTTGGCTTTTTTTGAAATATCTCAGAAATGGCTAAATTTAGCGATATTTTTCTATAAAGTTTAAAGAAGATTAAATTTCCTACAATTTTCTTCATTACAACTTTTTTGTAGTACTAATAGCAAGGGTGTTACAGCCTCTTGAAAGACGGCATTTTTTCTCAAGCTAATAAAATACAACTCAAAGAAATGAGTCGTTTATTAGAAAATGGAAAGAAAGGAAGGGGCATATTCAGCTGTCTGACCTTAGGAAATGACATCTGCTTCGTAGCAAAGAAGATATTAAAAAAAAACCCTGCTCCCCCCCCCCCCCCTTCAATTTAAAAGCTCTCCCTTTTCTCCCGCCTCTTCTCATCCTGTAGTACGCTGCCTCGGCTGAACATCTATCTATATTATTCAATTCAGTTCGAACGTGCGAACGTACTGTTTCAACCCTTGAGCGTTTTCTATTACGATAACCGAAGTGTTTGTTTTATTTTCGAAATCAGTTTGAATAAAGGTGAAGTAAAGATTCTGAAGGAGAAAGGTATACAAAAAATCCGTAAAAGTGCAATGCAAAATGTCAAAATAAAGAACATTAGTGTTTTTTGAAGAACCTAAAACAAGTAAGAATTCGCAATGCCTGTCACAAACGATACATCAATGAGCGAATGATTGCAGCATATGTACGGCGTCATACAACTGGTGATGGAGCTGGTCCAAACAGTGCAGTTCCATATCTTCCATCAAGAACTGAAGGTTTCAGTTTTAAAGATCAGTGTTTCTTGTGTGGAGAGGGGATACTTGAAAATTTCTTTAAAAAACAGGAACGACTTCCTGAGCACGAAAGAAATTTTATCCACCATGCTATGAAACTGGGTGTGAAAGAAACAATTGTAAATTCCAAAAATCGTGGGGATGAGAGAAGAAAAAGAGTACTTGAATCTTGAATGCATCGGAAATGTAAAAGGTTTAGTTGCTATAAATGCTGGGTATCACAGGATTTGTCATCAAAAACTGCACTGGAGGCCTAAAAGTGAGATGAAACGAGGATACGTACCTGCAAGTAACACTGATGAGGCAATGGAATCAATTTATTCCTACCCTGAAAACGACTCGGAGGAGTGCCAGTCCCATAAAGTATTTGATGAATAAAATAGAGGGTGATTTTCGTCCTGGCATCAGAACGGTTACATCACGCCTTTGCAAAAAATATGGTGAAGATGTTTTAATAGCCGAAACTGCCGACAAGAAAGCAGTTTGCTTCAAAAATATTGGCTATAAAATACTCAGTGAAACTTGTATAGTAACAAGGACTCTGATCCTCAACTGGAAAATGTCGTACTAATTTCATCATTGGTAGAGGCTGAAGAATATGATAGGCTATTCTAAGAGCTTATATAATTACTACAAGACGGAGAGGAACAATTTGCGGACGACACACCTTCCTTCTACTTCTGATGGCTATTGAAATTTAAGAACCCGGGCTTTCAAAACAACCACGAAGAAAATGAACATGTATATTTACATTAATGTATGTTTATTTGTTTCAAGGCTAAATGAATCTTCCTATAATTTATATATAAAGTTAAATTTCTACACTTTACTTTTGTAATTATTTGCTATTGTTCTTCAAACAAGTTTGCCTATTTATGAAGTTCATTTAAAAATAAGATTGTATATTGTTATTATCATTAATATTAATACAGCAGTAATTAATGTTTATTACAACATTATATATTATATCTAAATATCATTAATGTTTTATAATTTAATAAATAGTAGAATTAAAATATTTATGTATCAATGCTTATTAGCACCCTAATATTTATTCATTTACATTTATATACAAATATTTTTTATTTTATTTATTTTTCTTTGTATGTGTTTGAGTGTGTATTATGTGTTGCAGTGATAAAATACTATACATCGGCAGTTATTGGAGCCTGATGATGACTGCTGTTGTTAGGCCAGAATTGTCAGTGCGTGGCCGGGGGGGTGTTAGTAAAAAGGTGAAGGGAAAAATTAAAAGGGGGCAGATTTGTTATCTGTCGTCCTTAGTGAAAAAAAAGAAATGATCGCCAATTTATCTGGCGAACATATTTAATTCCTTTCAAAAATCACAATTATTTTAATAAGGTATATGTTAAGAGAACAATCAAGAATATAAAACAGTATTTCTTACAATATATATTGTAAAAAAATACATCTGGCGTGTGTATTTCCGTATTACGTTCTTGATCACCAAATTCAAAAATTCCAAGGACGACATATATCAGAGCTATACCATTAAAAGTTGATAAGCTTTCTGTAAATAAAGCTTCTAATAATTACTATACATTATTATTTATAAGGAGTAATGCGCTTTTTTTACGAAGTTGAGAAAACTGTTTATTTTCAAGAAGCTGTTACGCGCTTGCTATTAGTACTACAAAAAAGGTGTAATGAAAGAAATTGTAGGAAATTTAATCTTCTTTAAACAGTACAATAGAAAAATATCGCTAAATTCAGCCATTTCTGAGATATTTCGAAAAAAGCCAAAAAACTAGTAAATTTTCGAGGTTTTTCAGCCGACAAAAATTCTCCCGGGACCGACCATGTTGGATAACTCGTTTTTTCCGTATTAGTACTAATATGTACAAATTAAAAAACAAAATCTTCTACCCCACCTTTTGCAAGGTACAATGTATTTATTGACTGGACTATTATTAGAGTTTGTAAAAATTTGATATTAAATTTCCTACAATGAAAATTTTTTGATAAAAATTTATATTCATATTGTTTTCCTGATTTTTATGCATATATATATATATATATATATATATATATATAAAGTTTCTGTATTTCTAACACAACAAGTGGAGAAATTTTTCGAATTACTTATATATTTCCCTAAAACTTATTAAATTTAAGAATTCTTCTTCTTGTATTTTTTATTTTTTATAATAAAAAAAAAAAAAAAGAGAGAGAGAGAGAGAGAGAGAACAATTTAAAAATTATCAGGTAACAAACTAATTTCTTAAATACTTCACTTAAGTTTAATGAAACTTAAATTTAGTTGGTTTTTTTTTTTTTTTTTTTTTTTTTTCCCTAAAATCTTAAGTTCAATTCTCTAATTGTTTCATAGTACATTCATAAACCAATTATGAATAAAAAAAATTAAATGTTATTAATTCTCATTAAGAATGGAAAGGATATCTCAAGAACATAACAAAATAATATTAATGAATAATGACAGAAACTTACTGTTAGTGTTAGCTACGGAGTAAGAAATAACTGGAGGGGAAACTAGTGTAAAATGTGTGTTATCCAATTATTTGTGTAAAAGATGGTGCCACTCTCGGCTGATGTCCAATCATTCCCATTTCGTAATGCTCTTCAATGGGAAAAACGCTCATTTATTTTATTCTTTTAACGAAAAGAATGATTTTTGAGAAAATCCGGGAAAAATGAATTTGAATATATAGGGTTTTCTTAATAGCATAAAATTTTTACAAGCAGCATAGGGCACTTGTTACTTTAAAAGAGCCAATTTTTATAGGTTATCGTCAAGATCATAAGAATTAAATGAACGCAGGGACATTTAAAAGGACTAGGGAAGGAAATGATATCTATAATAAAGAAAAATTAGATTGAAAAGAAATGTATTGTATATAATAAATTTTCGTCGCACATATATATGTATATATATATATTTAATCATAAATTTCAATTTTAATTTATAAGCAATTTATAAATAAGTAGAAAAAAAAATTGTATTTTATTTAATACTAGCAGGCTTTGCCCGCTTCGCTGGTCATTATATTGAAATGAAGTCTCAAAATACCATATCTTTGATAATAATAGTAATAATAAAATCATTGAAATCAGTCAAAATCTAAGTTAAAGTTCTCGATACCTTCAATAGCTGTTTTCCCACTCGCCACACTTCACAAAATCCCTTTATAATGCATGTTGCATATACATACCTAACCCACATATTAAAAAATCGGGATTCTAAGATTATTTGAAGCAAAGTTATGTTCTAAAACGTGTTTTTTAGACACCCCCCCCCTTCCCGGCCCGCTCTTAAAGGAAAGGAGGGGAAGATTTTGCAAAATATCTTTATATTATGAGTTAGATACATAACTAACCTACACATGGAAAATCTCCTTCATAAGATAATTTACTGCAAAGTTGCACTTGGATACATGTCACCCCTCGCCCCTTAAGGGGAAGTGGGGTGGATTTTCACAAAATCACTTTGTAGTGTGCGTTGAATACGCATAAGCAGTCCGCGCATCAAAAATTGCCATTCTAAGATAGTTTGGAACTGAGTTAAGCATGGAAACATGCTTTTAATCCCCCCCCCCCAACCCTCAAGTGTGTGATAGCATGGAATTCCAAATAATCCCTTTGTAGTTTGTTTGTGTTGAGTACACATAAATGCCCCTGTTAAATGCCCATTTTAAATGCCCCTGTTCCAAAAGATGTACAGAAGGTAAAGAGTTTTTGGGGGCTGGTAAATTTCTACAGGAAATTTTGTAAAAACTTAGCCAACATGTCAAATTCCTTTAATGACCTTACGGAAAAGGATGTAAAATTTAAATGTTCGAGGAATTGTCAGGAAGCTTTTGAGAAAATCAAAAAGGAGATTTGCTCTCTCAGAGTTTTAGTGCATTATGATCCACACCTACCAATAACTTTAGCTACTGATGCTTCACCAATTGGTGTAGGTAGTGTATTGTCTCATCTGTATCCTGATGGAACTGAGCGACCCATAGCATTCGCTTCAAGAACTTTGTCACGAACTGAGCAAAAATACTCCCAAATAGATAAAGAGGCCCTAGACATCGTATGGGCCGTACAGAAATATTATCTATATTTAAAATGTCGAAGATTCACTTTGATTACGAACCACAAACCGCTAGTAGCTATCTTTGGTTCTAAACGGAGATTACCTTTTTTAGCAGTTACTAGGCTTTTGCATTATGCCCTAATTTTTCAATCTTTTGAATTTTACATCAAGTATAGGGATACTAAAAATCACGGAAATGCAGACTGTCTTTTGCGCTTACCGAAGAAGTCTGAAGAATTGAATGTCAAAGATGATATTTACATAAATCAGATGGGGCAAATAGAAACCTTACCTATAATATCCAGAGAATTACGACAAGCTACGTCGAAAGACCAAGAGCTGGGGCCGTTTTTAAATGCTCTTAGAGAGGGCAAGGATTTGCAGAAAAAGGAAGCAAAATACACAATTGAAGATGGGTGTATTACGTACGATCAAAGGGTATGCATCCCAAATGTATATCAAAAACAAGTGTTAGCTGAATTACATGAGGGGCACCTTGGTATTGTAACGATGAAGGCTATCGCCAGATCTTTCGTATACTGGAAGAATATTGATAGAGATATCGAGGATGCTGCGAATAATTGTATAGAGTGTGCCAAATATAAAGCTGACCCATCTAGGGTAAAAGTCCATCATTGGAAGTACCCTAGTTCGCCATGGGAAAGAGTTCATATAGATTTCTCTGGGCCTATCTTTGAACACATGTTCCTTCTTATTGTCGATGCACATTCTAAGTGGTTAGAAGTTTATCCAATGAAAACAACTACCGCCCACAAGACCATAGATTGCCTTCGAGATTGTTTCAGCCGATTTGGTTTACCTGTAGTACTTGTAAGCGATAAAGGACCTGAGTTCACTTCATACGAATTTGAAATGTTCATGTTAAACAATGGCATTAAGCACAAAACATCTGCACCATTTAAGCCATCGAGCAATGGTCAAGCTGAGCGTTACGTGTACACTTTGAAACAATCATTACATGCAATGCAACACTATGCTAGAAGCATACGTCAAAAATTAAGCACATTCTTGCTTCAATATCAAAAGGCACCTAACGTCACCACAATGCATAGTCCAGCCATGCTATTCCTGAAACGGGACATAAGAACCCGAATTAATTTGTTGTTGCCTGATTTGAAATCGAGAGTGCAAGAAAATATTAGAAAAGGTGTTTATGAGTTCAGGGACAGAAAATTTAATGTGGGTGACCAAGTGCCTGTTCGAGATTATAGAGCAGCAAATTCCAAATGGAAATTTGGTCAAGTAATCAGCCAAGATGGCGCGCTACATTATACTATTGATGTTCAAGGGACATTAGTACGAAGACATGTAGATCAAATCCGTCCAGTTGGTGATTAAGTACAAAACGTTGATTACTCAGTACGTGGTCACCATTGGACTCCATCTCAAAGTTTCCCGGTAGCTGAGAATTCTACTACGAGGATTCTAAATGAGGAATCCAATATTCAACAAACACCTACGGAAACTTCAACCAGATCATCTGCACCAACGGAAAATGTTCCGGCTGGAGACTCATCAGTAGTAACACCAGCAGCTTACTACGACGAGTGTGAGTTCACCGAAAGTGCCACAAAATCCGGGAGCCACGCTACGACGTTCTGGAAGGATTCGTAGACCCCCCCCCCATAGACTTGATCTCTAAGGGGAAAGGAGGTTTGTGCATAAACTGTATTAACTGTAACCATGAACATTTCTGGAAAAACGTGGTTGCAATATGTTGACGGCAACCGCCAACTGAACTAAAAGACTAGATAGTTTCGGTTTAGGTTTCGAAAGCAGCTAGCACGCAGCTAAGCCAGGATGGCTATTTAACTACTTGTTTATCTATTAGATTGTATATAATTATGTAAATAATACGTGTTAGTGTAATGAATCTGCGCTGTAGTTAATGAAGATAAAGGTATGCCGAAATATAAGCAAAGCTTAAAGAATTTCTTCCCGTATGCATCACACACATACAGAGCATAGTAATGACAATTTCGGCATTTAAAAATTTGGTCACCCTATCCTAGATGTGATTCAGTTTTAAGCCATTGCGATTTTCTTTCCTTCTGTTCAATATTTAAAAAAATGTAAAAGCTTAAGCAACAGTAAAAATTTCTTCTACATAATGACGGCTCTTTTCTTCCATGAAGAGAATCGGCTTATCTCCGGGATCTCGGGCTCATAGTGTAACACTAGTGCGAAGTGCGATGTAATACATTCTAAACATCAACCTACCTCATCCTCACCCACTGAGCTCTATATTGTAATATTGCCATATCACACTCCATATTGTTACACTCTTTCTAGCTCTGTATCCGCACCTCAATCAGTTTTTTCTTCCTGAGAAATTATTTGTTTGTGGCAGCGATTTCTTTTAAACTTACCCATGCAAAAATGGTTGGCGTTAGTTCCAAGCATAGATATAGTAATATATATAGATCTATCATCCCCATGTTAACGTGCAAAGATTTTTGATGCCGAAAAAGTTTTTTGGTATCAGCCATGAGAGAGTGTAAAACTCGGAAACAATAATGGAATAGAATGTTGATACATATTGAGAATGCCGCGCGCGGCTTTTAATTGTACAAATACATTTATGAAAGGAAGTGGAATAAGTTTTCATAAGTAAGTTAAATTTAACTAATTTATGAAAAATATGATTTTTTATAATCAGTTGCTTTGTTATTATTATGGTTCAAATACTGTTTTGATTTTTAATGGAATACTTTTTTAAAATTTTAATATTTTTTAAGTTTTTATATTGGTAAGTAGTATCGAATTTTCAAAGTTCTTTTAAATGTAGTTAGCAGCGGCAGAGATAAAGCCCACTTGTTTTAATATAACTTGTATTACCACAAGACTTTCTTCTATATATAATCCTATACAAATTTACGCAATACAAATTATTTATTAAGTTATAATTTATTAAAGATATTTTCCATGATGAATGCAGACGATTTTTTTCTTAAAGTAGTATAATAATAAATGCTGAAAAAATCATTTTTGTGCAGACATGAAAAGATATACAGTCGAACCTCGTTAACGTGAATCTCAAGGGGGATCAAAAATCTGTTTGTGTTATCAGTAGTTCATGCTATCAGTAACTGATCGTCATATAACTAAAGTAATCTTCATTTTGACGGGGATTGTGGTAACAGTTCATGTTAAAAGTAATTCACGTTAGCAGTGTTCACGTTAACGAGGTTCGACTGTATATATATATTGTATATATATTTAACAATAAAAATAAAAGGAATCGGTAGCTTCGTTTTAAATTAATACAGATCTATGGTTCAACCATTCGTTTTAGAAATATTGACGAGTTCTTTATAAAATATCCACATTGAAAATTTATACAGGCCCTGGGGGAAGGGCACTTCATTCCAGGAGGAAAACAAAGCTCCTACATCCACACATTTTTTTTTCAAGTTTATTACTACTATTATCAATAATTCATATAAATTTTACATTCATGCGTTAAAAATAATTCACATTATGTACATTTATATGAAATTTTGTCCTATACTGTCATGTTAAGTATTTAGAAAAAAAAAATGGGAGGGCAGCATCACCTGTTGAGCGATTGATTCCCAAATCTAATCAGCACCAGTTTAGGTCAAGGTCCAACTGAATACAAGTTTGGTCGAATTTCGTTCATAATAGGAGCTATAATTCGAAATTGCTAGAATTGCATTTTTAGTTGTGTTAAGCGTTTCTTACAGTTTCGAACAAAGTTTAAGAAAATATTATGACATTAATTAGTTTTTCTGCCTGTCTGCTTGCTCACCTGTCCGCGCTCCATTTCCGAGTAAACCCGATTTCTGCTATATGTTGTGACTGGCCGTTAAAGGGTTAACGCAAATTTTCTTGAAGATGAAGATATGTCCAATCGTTTTAGCTCACTAAAAAAACACTTAACCCCAAAATTTAATCAAAATGATTACATTTATTTCCGAGTAAACCTAATCACTTAACCCCAAAATTTAATCAAAATCGTCACATTCACTTCCGAGTAAACCTATGCTATAAATTGCGACTGGCCGTCAAAGGGTTAACGCGAATTTTACTGAAGATGAGGATATGTCTATTCGTTTTAGCTCTCTAAAGAACACTTAACCCCAAACTTTTATAAAAATCGTTATATCCATTTTCGAGTAAAACCAATTTCTATTATATGTTGCGATTGTCAGTTAAAGGGTTAACGCAAATTTTCCTGAAAATGAGGATATGTCCAAACGTTTTAGTTCCGTAAAAAAAAAAGACACTTAACTTTAAACTTTAATCAAAATCGTTATATCCATTTCTGAGTAAACTCAATTTCTACTACATGTTGCGATTACCAGTTAAAGGGTTAACACTAATTTTCTTGAAGCTAAGGATGTTCCAATTGTTTTAGGTTTCTAAAAAAAAGCACTTATCCTAAACTTTTATTAATACCGTTATAACCATTTCCGAGTAAACATAAATTTCTACATTATATTACGATTGGTAGTTAAAGGGTTAACCCGAATTTCTCAAACGATAAGGCCAAGTCCAATCGTTTTTTCGATCCAAAAAACTCCTAAAAAGACAGAAATAGTAGATGGAAACGATAAATTTCTTCAAATGTCGTTATTCCATACAAAAAAAAAAAAAAAAAAAAAAGAGAGAGAAGAGAGAAAGAAAAATGAGTATCTGGAGTTTTTTCATTCATCTTTAGTACATAAATTATTCATAAATTTTATTTGCTAAATTATCTGTGTGTATTCCCGTATATATTTACTCAGGGAAAGACATCCATAAGAGAGTAAAATGGCCGTCTTTCCCCGAGTTAAAAAGTCATCACTTTTTCGCCCTCGCTGATCAATCTATGTCTTATGACTATATCCACGGATTAGGAGAGTCTATAGGATATATAACGAATGTTACGGAAAGGTAGTAATTTTCATCTTACATATACATAGAGGGCTACCAGATCTCGAGAATTCACCAATCAGCGCGTTTGTTTAAATTTGTAGCGGTTCATTGGTCGTTCTCGGAAATCGGATGATGACAGAAGCCGAAGGGGCGGGCTTTCACTTTCTTCCGATAAGTTTCAAAGATACTACACCAGGCGGCGATCGGATCGTTTTCCTCTGCTCGGCTGAATTAATGCGGAAAGAAAAGCTCCGTTTTCCGCGCTAGCTGCCCTATCTCGTTTATCATCCTATAGATTCTTAATCCGTGACTATATCTATGGTTTCATGGACGTATACACAAGGACTCGTTTCTGCAACGGCGGTTCTCCCTCGAAAATGGTCCTTAGATGGTCGCTATTATTCATTCGCCGCTAGGGGTCGTATGTGTTCTCTGGTTGTCCACTGACGCCGTAGCATAGCATTGTGTGCAGACGAAATTTTAGTTTTATTTTTAATTTATTTTTAAAATTAGATTTTTTTTCATTATGTCACATTGTTATGCACCAGGTTGTACCTTGTACCTCTGTACATTGTGTTAGAATTTTTTTTTTTTTTTAATTACTCTCAAATATAGTATTTTAATATGATTTTATAGGAATATTTTTTGTATTTTAAGAAAGATAATTTTTGAGCTTTATAATTAAATTTGCACCTTTGTAAATTTTGCAGTTATAATGTTTATAAAATTTTGTAAATAGCGTTTATAATTCATTATTTTGTTGATGTAACTTTTTTTTTTTTTTTTTTTTAATAAAACTCTATGTAAATTGTTTTTCATTCCTTTTTTATATTAATTTTCTTATATAATGAAAGATTGTTTGCATGGTTCCTTGTCTTTTCTTTTGAAAACAGAATAAAAGGAAATCATCATATGCATTTACTTCAAAATTAACTAGTATGCTGTGGCCACCACAAGACTTTCTTCTATATTTTCCTATACAAATTCACACAGTAACAATATTAAAAAAAAAAAAAAACGATTTTTTTTTCAAAGTTTTTTTTTGTAAAAAAAAAAAAAAAAAAAAAAAAATCGATAACTTTGTTTTAAATTATCACATATTTATAGTTCAACCATTCGTTTTAAAGATATTGATGAGACCTTTCGAAAGATACCCATCTTGAAAATTTACCCCCCCCCTCCCCCGGGGGCTACTTTCCCCTGGGAGGAGGAAATCGATGACCGAGATTTTTTCCCTAATTAACTACTACTATTATCAATAATTCATATTAATTTCACAATCACAGGTTAAGAATACGTCCCATTATGTACATTTATACGAAATTTTGTCCTATATACTGCCATATTAAAAATTTAGAAAAAATACGATCACAGCACCACCTGTTGAGTCATTAATCCCCAAATCTAATCAGCCCCAGTTTATGTCAGGGGCCAATTAAATACCAAGTCTGGTTAAATTTCGTAAAAAAAAAAAATAAAAAAAAAAAAACTATTTTTTTTCTGTTACTTTTTGTTAAAAGTAAAAAAAATCGATAACTTTGTTTTAAATTATCACAGATTTATAGTTCAACCATTCGTTTTAAAGGTATTGACGAGACCTTTCGAAAGATACCCATCTTGAAAATTTACTCCCTTCGAGGGGGGACTTCCCCCCCAGGGGGGTTCACGAGGCTCCTACGCATACAAAATTTTTTCCCCAGTTGACTACCTCTATTATAAATAATTCTTGTAAATTTCATAATGATTACTAAAAAATAATTATCTTTATGCACATTTATGCAAAATTTTGTCCTATATCACCATGTTAAAAATTTAGAAAAAGCGGGATGGCAACGCAACCTGTAAGACAATTTTTACCAAAAGTTGATAGGCACTAATTTATGTCAAGGTGCAACTACATACTAATTTGTATGAAATTCTGTGCAGTAGTTCCTGAGATACAGTTGCCACAAAATATTGTCACACACACACACACAGACTGACAGACAGACAGACAGACAGACAGACAGACAGACATTTTCTAAAAAGGGTCAAATCGTGTTCTACAGCTCTCAAAACGTGTAAATCCATCAAAAACCCGAGGTCGAAAATTTTTACGAATCCAATACTTTCTCTATATTACATATAGAAGAAAGTAAAAATATATACATATATATATGAAAGGGATACAAATAAATGGGTTTTTTAATAATTTAATGTCAATTTAAAAGTGTGAAAATCGCTAATTGAAATTATAATCGTGAATAATTTGTAATTGCCCCTTTAAAGATATTTTCCTAGCAGAAGACTTTATAACTCAGAAATCAGAAAATGAACGAAATTATAAGTCGAAATTCGCTGACGATAGTGCAACTTGCAAGTGTCGCTGCATTGAACTGCATATTCATTAATCCCAGAAATTCCTTTTAGAGCCCAGACGATCTAAAGAACCAATTAGCAGCTCCGAAAATTAGGTATAAAAGCTCAAACATTAAACAAACGGAAACTTCTTGCCACGAATTTGACTTGTTAAATAACTCCACACTGCAACCTCCCTCTGAAATTACGTAAGTCCGACAAGCCTCCCTATCGGATTCGGCGGCCCGGGCGCCGCTTGAACCGCCGCTTGAACCGCCGCTCGCGGATCGGCAGAGCGTCATATTCAAACTCCATTCGCCTTGCCCTGTCCCGACTCTGAAATTATCAAGCAATAAAGATGTTTCTTGAAAGAATGCCCAGTCGTCATTGTGTGCTGCGTCTGTCATCTCTATTTCATCAAGTAATTAATACGTCACATCGAAAAGTCGGCTGGATATATGCTATGCTGGGAAAAAAGACTGGTATTTGTAGACTTGCATAAGAGTAAGGGGAAGGATGAAATGTGTTTCGGGACATAAACAGCATTAAATTAAAGAAAAACTTTTAAATCTCAAAAATAACAGATGTGACTTTATAAATCAATCATCGAGAAAAATCCTCTTAATAATCAAATTAACGCAACTTCGAATATTCTGATAAGGAACTATGAGCAAGAGAACTTTTGATACTTCATATCTGTTTTTGATTTAATCATCAATAAAAAATTCTCTTAAAAGTCCAAGTAACTCCGGATATAAGCTATCAAGCCTAGAAGAGAAGAGAGCTCTTCATCTTGTTGATGGATGCCTGTCAGCTGAAGCTTCATGAGAGAATTCAGAGCGTCTCCAGAGAGAAATTCTCCTCTCCGGCCGAGAGGACACGCCCATTTTTGCGCCGATGGATTTCGACGGGAAATGAGAAGAGTCGAACGCCAAACGGTGTTCGATGGTAACTGGCGGCAGGGAATTCCGGGAAGGTGCCGTTCTTCAAACATTCACATTCCCCTAGTTCTTCTTTTATCAACTAACAGAAGAGGAATAGTTATGCTCGCTCAGCGCGGAGCGCGATGTTAATAGAGTGACCAAGGGAGTATAGGTTAATTTTTAATTACATATGAACGGAGGTAAGTGTCAATTTTGATAATCATTAGAGACAGAAAAAAAAAAAAGACAGAATTCCAAAAACATTTTTAATGACTTTAAAAGTTTAAAGTTTATCAAGACTTAATTTTACTATTTCAATAGAAACTTTTAAGTGAAGAAGTTATTTTTGTTTTATTCTAAATAGCTTTGGGAAAAAAAAAAAAAAAAAGAAGAAGATCGTTAATCATATCGTGACGAAATGTTATTTATAAATTTAAATTTATAGAAAGTCTTAGATTTTTATTGAAATTGATTTGAATTTCGCGCGATCGCGGGTCGTAATGGCGATTAACAAGTTTTCCAACGCTATTTTAAGGGTTATGCAATAAAAGAAAGAGAGAGAAAAAATAAATAAATAAATAAATCCGAAATCGTAAAAAAAAAAAAAAAAATTCTCTCTCTTTGAAAAATAAGTCATATGTATTATTATATCACGTTTTAGAGCTTATGAAAATTGTTGTGATTTTATAAGTATATAATTTATTTTAATTTTTGTTTTATTTAATTAATTTGAAGATACAAAGTAAATTTTTGATGATTTTATATTTCAATTTATTTTTTATTTAAGTAATTTGAAGAGTTTTGGGAAATTAATTTTTTTAAATGTGTTTCTAGTAAAAAGTGATATTTTTTAAACTGATATACTATTATATTTTATTAACTTTAATTCACCATGCCTAAAGAGTCCGAGAACCCGATCCCTGATAACTGGTCAGGAAATGCAGGTGCTAGTGACGATAAGTTAAATATTATCGAGTTTAATCCCGATGTCGGAATCGAATTCGAAGCCTGGTTAAGCTATTTTAATAGTATTTGTCAGGAAAAAAATAAAAATGATTTGTGGAAGATTACTCATAATCAAAATTACTTGAAAGGAAAAGCCCTTACTGTTTATATAAATAATTGCTTACATGTTCTCCACTGGGAGGAAGTTTACTCTTCCTGATACTAACTCATTGGCTGATTTTTCTAATATTAAATTTAATTTAGGTGATGATGTTAATAGTTATTACAATACTAAAATACAAATGGGTCGCAGACTAGGACTTGACTCCAAATTCACACTTGATGGATTATCAGATGGTCTCCCAATCTCACTAAGGCAATTAGTATTGGTGAACTCCCCTAAAGATACAAATGAATGGCGTGAAATTATCTATAAATTAAGCAAAACGCAAACAATCGAACAGAAAAAAGAAAGCAACATTAAACTTAACACTCAGACTCCTAGCTTTACTCCACAATGGAGAAATAATCGACCTAGGCCTGAATATTTGTCAACTCCTGTAAAAAGACCTTGGACTTATAGATACCCTTATCACAACCAACCTCAACAAGCGTATGCAGCTCCTAATCCTAGCAACCCACGACCATTCAGACCAAGTCGTGTCCCAAATAATGTACATTTCCAAGAGAGGCTGCCTCCATCCCCTTGTCGTCTTTGCTTAAATCGAGGAATTACTAATGCTTACCACTGGGAGCGAACATGTCCTTTTAAATTTGAACAATGTAATAATTTCTCAATGCCTAGAGAACCTCTCACTCAAAATTCCACTAGAAGTACAAATCCCCCTGAAGAGGTGGTCAGTCAGGAAATGACCAGTGAGGGTACAATGAGTGGCTGTTGACAATTACTATAGTGTCCAGACACCTAACACAAAAACATCAGCGATCGCAAAAAACACGTCAACCAGCTAACTTAAGTGCTCTCCCTGACAAAAACCTGTCTTGTCTCCTCGATACGGGAAGTTCAATTTCTGTTATTTCATGTACTTTAGTAAAGAAGTTAAAATTAAAAAAGACTCCCATTGATGACCCCATAATAGCTAGACAAACTCATGGCACAATTAAAATTAAAGAAAAATGTGAAATATCTCTAAGGATTGGTAACATTAGAAAAAATATAGGACTTTATGTTATTTCTAATCAGTTGCCATATCTTTTTATCGGTTTACCTCATTGTGCATTATTTAAATTGAATCCTAATTTAGCAAATTTTTCGGTAACTCAAAATGGTCAAAAGATCCCCTTACTAAATCAGGTAAATCATAATTATCAATCTTTGCATATTTTTGAAAGTAAAGTAGGTACTAATTCCAGAGTAAATACACACACTGTAAACCAGGTGCACCGTTCACAGAGTGTTGTACAAAGCTCGTCTAGACCTACTGTGGTGCCAGCTGAAAATAATAATGATTTACCTACCTTGTTAAATAAATATGAGAAAATTTTCGCAAACTCGAAATATTATGTTGGTCATATCAAAATGGAGCCTCAGAGAATTCACTTAACTTCAGACTTACCTGTTTCCCTTAGAGCATACCGCACCTCTCCTAAAGAGGAAGCTGAAATTAAAGATCAAATACAAAATCTATTACAGGCTAAAATCATTAAAGGAGCCATTCTCCGTATTCATCCCCCGTAACATTAGTGTATAAACGAGAAGAAGGAAAGAAAGAAAACACGACTCTGTGTCGACTTTCGTAAATTAAATTCTATAACAAAAACAGATGCAGAACCATTACCCAGAATTGATACTCTCTTAGATAAATTGGCTCAGGCAAAAATTCTTTTCACATTGGATTTAGCTAGTGGATATTGGCACATACCTATCCACCCAAAAGATACAGAAAAATTAGCATTTGCTACCACCTTTGGATTGTATGAATGGCTCGTATAACCATTTGGCCTTAAAAATGCCCCTGCAATATTTAATCGTACTATTAGAAGAATCTTACATAAGTATAAAATTGATTTTGCTTGTAATTATTTTGATGACATTATCATTTTTTCTGAAACTGAGGAACAACATTTAAAGCATTTAGAAACCATATTTCAGATTTGTGTCAATGAAAATTTAAAGTTAAAGTTATCTAAATGTAATTTTGTAAAATCTAAAATAAATTTCTTAGGTTATGAAGTGTCTAATGGCACTATAACACCAGATAATGCTAATATAAAAACTATTAAAAATTTAAAGCATCCCACTAATGTTAAAGAGTTACAGAGGTTCCTGGGATCTGTAAATGTCTATAATAAATTTATATGTAATTATGCTAAAATGCGTTACCCTTTAAACAATTTACTCAAGAAAATGTGTCCTATGTATGGGATGATAAATGCGAAAATTCATTTCAAAAATTGAAAAATGCCTTAATTGAAAAACCTATTTTAAAGTTGTATGATCCCAAGAAGCTTTGTCACTTATTTGTAGATGCTTCAAGTCATGCAAGTATCCTTCTCCTTTTTTTTTGGGGGGGGGGCTGGTTGGATTGGGGGGGAGGTTTGCAGTAAAAGTAAAAATTTGCTAACTGATAAGAGTAGCATAAAAGTTAAAGTGTAACTTTTTTAAAACATAACAAAATGAAAATTTTAATAACATCTTAATACTTGAGTCACATTGTCCATTTATCTATAAAAATTAAGAATTAAAGCATATATCATCCTCCTTGGGACACATTGTATAATACATAATGGCAAACCTTATATTTAAAAAAAAAATAAATAAATAAAATAAATGAAGGATGAAAGAAATTTCCTAAACAATTTATACATTGAATCAAATTCTTTGCAGTAATGTTTATTACTTTTCAGAAATGTCAGGTTCGATCCTAGGTCGCGCTCATCGACCAAGCCGTTAGGAGTTTTCCGTGGTTTTCTTCGAAACTCGCGTAAGTACGGGTTAGGACCCCTTAGAAAGACCCCCCACGGAGGTATTCGACCTATTGGCCTAGGACCTTAGCGTAGGTAATCAGCCTTAAACCCTACAATCAAACATTACTTTTTAATTATGTTGTTATGACAGGTTTTTTTTATTATTATTCAATTCTTGTTGCACATATAAGAGGAAAAAATGCATTCTAGAAGGAGAAAAATGTTTTCTAAGCTTCAAAATAATAGTTTTCAATTAAAAATATTACTATAGCAACTTCTATTAAAAAGCTGAGAGTATATTTTAGAAATTATGAGTACCAGGTAGCTATAATGTTGTTAAGGAACAGAGTATTATTTTACACGCAAGAAACAGTGGTATCATACTGTTTGTTACAAAGATATATGTTCATAGAATTACATTATCCAGTATATTTTTCACAATTCCATTTCCATATTCAGAAATTTCTCAACCATTAAATGTGTTCTAGTTCTTCAAAAATTGACTTATTGATGCTGGTGGACGTGAAGTGTCGGGTTCGAACCCAGATCACGCTTATCGGTCTAGTCGTTCGGAGTTTTCTGTTTTTTTCCCCCCTGAAACTTGCGTAATTGTGGGCTAAGATCTTTTAGAAAAACCGCCACGGAGGGCACACGCAGGCCTTGGACCCTAATGCAGTCAACTGGCTTCAATCTCCAACACCAACAATGATTTTGCGATATAAAGTCAAATGAATGATCTAAAAGCATGTTTCGAATCCTTTAGAAGGAAATATTCAGAATTAAAAAAAATTTCCCATACAGTATTATGGGCTTTGATTCCAAAAATAAATAATTAAAATAATTAATTAAAAAATGCTTCTTTCATGAAGCTTTTTCAAAGGGAATGCTCAAATAATTATGATTGACTCTTCTTTTCATTACATTGATATTTATATCGCGCACATTTAAATATATATATATATATAAATAAGTTAATTTTATTTTTTGAATTAAATTATTTGCTTTAAATGAGTAGCAAATAATAAAGATTGAAAATCTCTTTAAAGTGCAAATTTTAAAATTAAAAATAATGATAAAAATGATATAAAGTGCTGTATTTCTGTTTATGGATTGGATTGGATTTGGGAATAAGGCCGATTGACTGCTGCAGGTCCTAGGCCTGAGGGGTGTTCCCTCCGTGGGGTCTTTCTAAGGGGTTCGTATTTATATAAGTTTCGGCGAAAACCTCGGAATACTCTGAATGGCTAGGTCGACGAGCGCGACCTGGGATCGAATACGGCACCTCACGTCTGCAAGCTTTGGACGCAGAACCGCTCGGCCACTGGTGGGCCCCATTTCTGTTTATGAAGTATGTTTATTTTTTATTGAAAGAAAACTGTTAAGATATCTCAGAAAATGTGTTAGTGTTAAGGTCAATTGATAGCACAAGGGTCCTAGGCCTGGGTGGTATACCCTTTGTAAGGCGTCCCATACCGTATTTACGCGATTTTCGGAGAAAACAACGGAACACTCCGAACGGCTAGGTCAAACCGGAACGGCAATCTGGGATCAAACCCGGTATTTCCCGACTATCAGCTTCGAGTGCGGAATCGCTCGACCACCAGTGGAGTCTCGGAAGGGAGAAGAGGGCCGCTTTTGTAAAAAAATCATAATAAATTTTTTAATTTTCTTTTTTATATACTTTGTAAAATTGTTTTTAAAATTGGAAATGCTGGAATAATTTGTGAATTTTAAATGCATTTATTGTTTTAAATTACGAAAATTCATACATACATATTTATTTTTTAAATATCATATGTTTTCATTATATTATTACTTTTTTTTTCCCCGGGTCGGGGGGAGGGGGAGGGGGTTGAGCGAATTGTTTATATTTATAGATATATTTACATATAATAAATGCTTTCATTCTTGAATTTTGAAAAAAAAAAAAAAAAAAATCCATTTTTTCAGAGTTTTCTTTTTTTTTTTCTTTCCTATAAATACCTGAAAAGGTTTTTCATATATATATATTGGATTCGTTTATTTTTTATTATTTTAACTTATTCACAGAGAAATTTGCTTTATTTATCTATCAAATTTTCCAAAATTATAAACGTTGATGAATATTTCTACAGTTTCTTGAATCTAATTGCTTGCTATGAATGGTTAAAAAGTAAGAAAATTTAAAGTATTTTATTTTGTATGGTAATGTGTGAGAATGTAAAGAAAAAACTATTTCACTTAGATAGTATGACATATAATTTATCTATTATTATCTATAAAAGTAATTTATTTCTATTTGCTTTATTAAAACTATACAGAATCAGGATAAACATTTTTACAATTTTTTATATTTTAAAAACCTTATACAAAATAGTCTTACAGAATGTTTGATTATTTAATAACGTGTGATATTCTAGTGTTTGTGGGGGATGATAGGAAAAAAAAATATATATACATATATATATATATCAGTGCTTTTAAAACCGCTAAATATTATATTTAATTCTACGAAAAAGCGCTCTTTCAAGACTGAAGGTGAACAGGCAGCCGATGCCGTCATCTTCTAAAAGCGACCTAAATGGGGCTATTTTGATAATACAGCGCCGGCGGTCCATAGTGTTGTACGTCCATGGTTAGTTCACATTCATGGATTAAGAGTTTAGGATGTATTACGAATGCTACGGAAAAGTAGTAATTTTCATCTTACAGATAGAGAGCGAACATATCTTGACAATCTACCAATCAGCGCGTTTGTTTAAATTTGTAGCGGTTCATTGGTCGTTCTCGGAAATCGGATGATGACAGCAGCCGAAGGGGCGGGCTTTCACATTCTTCCGATTAGTTTCAAAGATACTGCACAAGGCGGCGATCGGATCGTTTTCCTTCACTCGGCTGAATTAATGTGGAATTGAAAGCTCCGGTTTCCGCGCTGGCTGCTCTATCTTGTTTTTCATAGTATTAGATAGTGTTAATCCGTGTTCACACTAGAACTCCTTCAATATAGCCTGCATCAGGCATTTTGTTTCCCATTCAGTGATTGTTGCCCATGTCCACGCGGTCCGAATTTCAAGTGTTAATATAAACATGAATACTGTATAATCTGCTCTAAAATTATGTAACTTGTAATAATCCGCGATTGTAATGATCGATAGATGGCGCTTTCTCAACACTGCAGTTGTTAGTAAACATTGCCACGTGTGTTCCATTAGTGTTCTTTATGTTATTCTACTTAATATTCGTACTATAATTTCTCCGCCATTACATTATGGAAAATTGATTGCTTTTGGAAAAAATACTTCAGTTTATTCAAAGTTCGATCGGAAGTAGATTTTTAACTGAAGTTGAACAAATATTAGTTTCAAATCATCGGATTCATTCTTTACTTCCATTAGCCGAAGCAACTGAAATTTTAAATTTGTCATTTGGAAATAAATGGAAGCTCAATTCTGGATTTCCTGATCCATTGGAGTTAGATTGTAGCACACAACAGTATGTGTTATCTTTTTTACCGTATTTATTCATTTTTATTCAATAAATATATGTGAAACTAAATATCGGCAAGCAATGGCGGCTGTATGGAATTCCAATTAAACCATGTTTATTGTAATTGAACCTTAGCCCACCAGAGGGCGAGCATTTCATTACAATCGCGGATAGCCCCCACAGCCCAGACGAAGTATACATTTAATATTATTTGAAGGGGCGAAGACTTCGAGCTTTGTTTGAAGGCAAGAACCTAATGATAAAGTTGCAAGGCTTTCAAAAAAAAAAAAAAAAAAATCCCGGGATATTTTTTTATTTTATTTTATTTTATTTTATTTTATTTTATTTATTTATTTATTTTTTTTTTCTGGGAATTTAAAGCAAATTTGAGAATTTTCAAAATTTCCAAAAACTGGAAATTTGGAAGAAATGAATATTTTAATAATTCACGTTAATATATGAAATTTTTTATAAAAAATAATTATAAAGCTAATAAATTAATACTGCATTATTTTTGTTCCTTTTAAACTTTATATTAATAACAATTCTAATGCTGTAATTTGTGGTACTGATTAAAAAATATTTGTTGTGTATGATGGGTAGAATAAAATAGCTAATGCATGATATTTTATCTGAAATAATTTAATAATATAAAAAGAGTTTTAAACTTCTAAAATGTTGCAATCGTTTTATTTAAAAAGAGGTGGTATTAAAAAAAATGCTTATAACAGTTTTCTGCCAACTAGTCAACCAAAGAAGTAGAAGTGGCATGTTATGATTACGAAAATCCTCCTTTATTCCTTAATTGTCCATATTAAAATACACTATTCTTTATTACTCATTTCGAGATTATCTCATAAAAATATCTAAACAGTTCTTAACGTATGTTTATTTATTCAAACACCTTCACATTGAATTTAGTATAAAAAAGCTTTGGGTCATTCTTCAAGGAATTACAATTCCGATTTTCAAAATATTAAAAAAAATACACTCTTCTATTGCAAAAAATTTGATTTAATTTATCTACCCTTCATAACAGACCGGACATTTTCGCATTTTAGGTTGATTTCTTTAGAAATCGACCTATTGCAATCACTTCGTTTATCTATATCTATCTATCTATAATGAAAATTTTGTCATCACGATAACTCCCGAAATAATACTCGAAATCGAACCAAATTTGGACAGTGAACTAATCTTATAAATATCTTGGATGAGTTCATTAACCAAGTTGCTCCGATTTTTTGTTTTCAAGTGGCAGCCACTTGAAAATTTCAAACTGACATTGTAAAAAGCATATTTGAAGCAAGATTTGCTTGAATTTTGATATAAATACAGGCCACATAAGGGTCTCAATGAAGTTTATTAATGAAGTTTATCCGCCATTTTTAATAAAGTGGCAGATATTTTAAGTTAAGCGGGACCACTTGAAATCAGGCTACCACTTGAAAATTTAAAATCCCTATAACTTCCGAAATAATACTCCATATCGAACCAAATTTAGACAGTGTCTTAACTTATCTTATAAATATCCTTAGATGAGTTTATTAACCAAGTTACTTCGCCATTTTGTTTTCAAGTGGAGACCACTTGAAAATTTCAAATTCAAATTGTAAAAAGCGTATTCCGAATTTGTTTGAAATTTGGCGTAAATATACACCACATAAGGGTCTCAATGATGTTTATTAATTAAATTTATCCGTCATTTTTAATAAAGTGGTAGATATCTTAAGTTAAGCGGGGCCACTTGAAATCACGCTACCACTTGAAAATTTAAAATCACAATAACTTCTGAAATACTACTCCAAATTGAACCAAATTTGGACAGTGTCATCTTATAAATAACTTAGATGCATTTGTTAACCAAATTGCTCCGCCATTTTGTTTTCAAGTGGAGACCACTTGAAAATTTCAAATTCAAATTGTAAAAAGCGTATTCCGAATTTTTTTTTTTTTTTTTTTTTTGATGTATACATATATTACACAAGTGTCTCAAATAACTTTATTAATGAACTTTATCCGCCATTTTTAATAAAGTGGCGGGTATCTCAAGTTAAGCGGGACACCTGAAATCAGGCCACCCCTTGAAAATTTAAAACCATGATAACTTCCGAAATAATACTCCAAATGGAACCAAATTTGCGCAGTGTCTTAACTTATCTTATAAATATCTTAGATGAGTTTGTTAACCAAGTTGCTCCGCCATTTTGTTTTCAAGTGGAGACCACTTGAAATTTTCAAATTTAAATTGTAAAAAGCGTATTCCAAAATTGTTTGAATTTTGATGTAAATACAGACTACATAAGGATCTCAATGAAGTTTATTAATAAACTATATCCGCCATTTTTAATAAAGTGGCAGATATCTTAAGTTAAGCGGGGTCACTTGAAATCAGGTTCCCACTTGAAAATTTAAAATCACGATAACTTTTGAAATAATACTTCAAATCGAACCAAATTTTGACAGTGATATTATCATATAATTATCTTGAATGTTTTCACTAGTCAACTTGTCCCGACATTTTGTGTCTAAGTTCCAGCCACTTGAAATCACACTGCCACTTGAAAATATGCCATTACGATAACTTTTAAAATACTAAACTGATTCACATAAAAGCTGGATTGTGAACTTTTGGTTAAGATATCTAGGATAAGTTCACTTGGTGACTTGATCCGCAATTTTATTTTCAAGTGGCGGCCACTTGAAAATTTGTCATTATGGTAACTTTAGTAAGACAGAATCAATTCACTTCAAATTTGGGTAGTGGATTTATCATTCAAATATCTCAGATAAGTTCGCTAGGCATCTCACTCCACTTTTTTTTACAAGTGGTGCCACCTGAAAATTTCTTATGACGATAATTTTTGAAATACTGATTTAATTTAAACTAGAACTGGACAATGAACTTATCGTACAAATATACTGGATGATTTCGATGGGCAAGTTGTTTTGCTATTTTGTTTTCCAAGTCGCAGCCAATTAGACTGCCACTTGAAAATTTGCCATAATAATAACTTTTGAAAAACGGCACTGATTTAAACCACAGTTGGACGACAGTAACCTATGCTTCAAATATTTTCGATGTATTTGCTGGAACTTTAGAAATACTTAATGAATTCAAATCAAAGTTGAAAAATGGATTTATCATTCAAACAACAAAAATTTAGAAAATTCACGTAACTCGTGAACCAATCACGCTATTGCGTCCATCTTTGGTATATCGATAATAAGTATTTTTTCGCCAAAAGTCGCCAAAATAGTCGCCATAGGGGAAAAGTTGTCAAATTTGGCGCCAAATCCATTACCTGCGTTACTGACGCCCGTATTTACCGATAACCTTAACCGCCAGTAGAACTGGCGGTTCAGAAGCTGCCGGTCGGTCCTGAATAACCGGGAGTGACAAATCGGTATTCACCGTTTACTTGGGAAGTAAAGTTGTTGAACCGAGGGTATTTCAACCCGCTTGAAACTATGAACGCTTATTGGCCAAAAGGTTCACGTGATAACCGATGTTTTTAGCTTCTGTTTGTGTCACGGAGTAGTTTGTGTTTACATTCATTTTTATCGAAACGATCGAAAATAAGCTTTGAATTTTAACTTGCATTTTTTTTTTTTTTTTTTTTTTTTTTTTTTAATTGCACACATCTTACATAAAAATGGATGGAAAGAGTTCGTTAGTTTATGAAAAAAAATTACTGAATAATTTATTTAAAAAAATAAAATAAAAAATGCATTTTACTTCATAAAAGTTACTTAAAAAAAAGAAATGGAAAAGGAATATTTTGCAGTTCTCAGTGTCAAAATGTTAATTATCTTTGTAATTG
This sequence comes from Salticus scenicus, assembly GCA_963930645.1. NCBI lineage: Eukaryota > Metazoa > Arthropoda > Arachnida > Araneae > Salticidae > Salticus > Salticus scenicus. The sequence goes on along the minus strand of OZ005652.1, from coordinate 58,470,084 downwards.
CTCTAAAAAGAACTATTTTTGTTGAGAACAAATAAATGTTTTATGTGCTTTGATTTTATTACAGCATGCGAAACATTTCAGACAGTGATTTGAAAAATAAATGAATAAAACATTGAAGTTTAGAATAGAATTAAATAAATTTCACATTCTGTAGTTTCACCACTATAATCCTGAACTTTTTGAAGTTATTTTCAAAGAATAAGAATATTCTCCTCAAAATAATTACAGAATAATAAATTCTTATATAAAGAAATAAAATAATATCCAAGAGAATATTCTCTTTGATAAATTTATCTATGCATGAAATGTAATTTATTTATTTTTGTATTTTTTATTTATTTTGTATGAACTTATCATAACAGATAAATTTTTATATTGGGCATTAATGCTTATGACAGTATTTTCTATGATGAAAATATTAAAAACAGTAAAAACAATCATCCATAATTTGCCTACCTACTGCAAAATAATGTATTTAACTTTTAACAATATTCATTATTACAATAAATTTCTTGTTTTCACTTTAATAAAATTTTATTAACTTTGGTAAAATTTATCATGTTTGCATAAAGGGATATTTGTTTTCACATCTCGAAATACTTTTTATTTTTGTTAAAATAATTACAAGATAAAAGGAATATTTTATATACCACGTTTTTAAATTTTCTGTTGAATCATATAAACTTGACAATTCTAGGTATTAATAAGTACTTAAAAAAAAAAAAAAAAAATGATGAATTATCCCACCAACTTGAAAGAAAATGATCAAATGTGTAATAAAGAAAGCAATAGAAGAAATTTTCAAACATTTATTAATTGAATAAAAGTATTCAAAGAATGCATTGTCATCATGTTCTGAGCTATTCGAAAAGTTTCAAATGTCTAGCTAGTCGAGATGTTAGTTAAAAATCGATTGCAAGATTTATATTGGAGAAAAAAACAAGAAAGTGAGTTAATAAAAACGTGCTAAAAAAGTTGTCAGCCTCCCTTAATTAGGGAATACATGAGGTGTACAATAATATTGATAACTTTATCACAGAAATGTTTGTAAATGGAATGATTATATTCATACGTGGACAATTAAAATAATTTTATAAGTATAGTTTAACTTTAGAAATTTTTTTATTCATTAATTCATCAACCGTGAATATTCATTTTAAATAGGTTGTTGGTATAAAGGTTGATTAAATTTTTCATAAACCAACTATGTGAAAAATGCCAGAACCGGGAATCGAACCCGGCCCCTTCCGTTTAATGTGTGGATGCTCTTTCACTGAGCCACCCTGGCTGAAAACTAGCCTAGCATTTCTCAGATAACAACCATTGACAAGGTCACCATGGGCGTCGGCCTTCTTTCCATGCCCCCCCCCCCCCCTGGAAAATTCTACTAAGCATTTTTTCTTTAAATTTAAAACTATGCTATCAGAATTTTATTTTTAAAAAAATATTTTTTCAGGTTGTGCCTCCCCCCCCCCCCTGAAATTTTTTCTGGCGACACCACTGAAGGTCACCTTGTCTGCAAACGCAGATGTAACAGGTGAGACAATGTTAATCGTAGCACAACTCCATAGACCACGAAATTTCAATTTAGAAATTTTTTTATTCATGAATTCATCATCTGGGAATATTCATTTTAAATAGGTTGGAGTATAAAGGCTGATTAAATTTTTCATAAACCAACCATGTGAAAAATGCCCGGATTCGATTCCCGGCTCTGGCATTTTTCATATAGTTTCCTATTCAAAAATCTTAAAAAAAAAAAAAAAAAATCACTTAAATTAACATTGAAATCTTCATTACACATGTTTAACACATTGGCGGCTAATCTCGCGCCAGTGCATGATGGGGAATGCTGTTTGAAATGCCCGTCATGTGAGATCAGCAGCCAGTGTGTTAAAATTAAAAGGCCTTACTTTGAAGCTTGACAAAGCACAAAATGAAAAATAGAATAAGAACATAAATCTGATATTAAATTCGATAGAACAACCATTGCACTAACTAATCTTTATAAAAATAAATTTTGATAATACAAATAAATTAGCAAATTACAAAAATTATGTTTATACCATACATCACGAAACTTCCAAAAAATTTAAAAATGATACAGTTGCTACAGGGACAAACCATTGCTGAGCATAGACTGTAAGTGGTGCCATTTATTGCAACAACAGGACGAGGAAGATGCTTATGTTTACTTTAGTGATCTACATAGGCCCACCAGCGGCCGAGGTACTATCCTCAAAGCTGGTAGATGTGAGGTGCCAGGTTTGATTCCATGTCGTGCGTGTTGGCCTAGCCATTCGGAGTTTTCCATGCTTTTCTCCAAAACTTGCATAAATACGGGCTAGGACACCTTAGAAAGACCCCCGCAAAGGGCATTCCCCCTGAGGCCCAGGACCTACAGCAGTTAATCGGCCTTATTCCCAAATCCAATTCAACAGTGATCTACATATTACGTGAAGCTGCTCCTGATGAAGTTGTGGAATCGTGACAAAAGCCTTGTGAAGCTTCAAAGTAAGAGCTTTTAATTTTAAATATATCTGAAAAAGTCACTTAGGAAATAAGACTTAAATTATATTTTTCTTGAGGCGTTTAAGAAGTATGTTACATTTTAACATTGAAAGTAAAAAAACACATTATTTAGAAGTGTACTACAATACGACACGCTATTTATGTACATAATTTCTGAGTTGCTGCAGATACTTGTGAAAACATTGAAGTAATTGTTAGACGCAATGATTAAAGGTCTGCACGGGGCTGGGCTCAGCAGGCAATTTCTTTCTTTTTTTTTTTTTAAAGTTATAATTTTTTAAAAATACATCTATTTCTTTTAGTACTGCAGATTGTATTATTTTTTTTTAAACAGTGATTTTGCCATCGTTACCATTTTCGATCTGTCACCTTGAATGAACGTGCAAACATTTTTGTTTTTACCTAAATGTATAAAGCTGAAAGTTTGTCATTATTTGTATCAAAATTATTAGATTTTAACAAAAGTTGGTATACTAAATAATTACGGCAAAATCTAGCTAATGCCATATTCTTTTAGTTCAATCAGATAATTGGTTCAAAAGATATTAAACAAAATCCCATTGTAACTTTAAAAATTTAAAAAGAAAAAATAAATTCATGCCAAAAATAAATAATTTCTTCTGATGTCAAAAAGAAACATTTTTTAAAATTAATTAAAATTGAGAGAAATCATGCTAAAAAAATGTAACAACTTCAGTATGGAACTCTGATATTTCGCACCAAATTAGCTCAGACGTTTGTTGGCATTATCTTTTCTTATGCAATTGTGATAACTAATTTAATTAATCGCCAAAATGACAACAAAAGTTTAAAATCCACTAAAGCGCCCTTATGCTAAATCTATAACATAGAAATTTTAAGAGATAAATATAGTAACCGATGCTAGGAAATGAAACACAGTTGTTGCATGCCTTCGTATGGAAGAATAGATTGAAATAAGTCCTGTCATACTAAATTAAATTCTGTTTTGTGCAGGGCATAGGGTTTTATATTTACCTTAAAAAAAAAAAAAGATTAATCAGGTCGATCCTGATTTTATCGTTTTTTGTCTAGACCAAGCCTTACATTGCAAAATTAAAAATAAACAAAGGTAGGCTGGATAATCAAAGCATTAGTAGGGATCCAGCCTAGTCCCCAAAATTTTAGCCTGTACATTTTCTAGTTTTGATGATAGAAACTCGCTTCTTGGTTCTGAAGCCAGCTTAAAACTGGTGATGGACAATACAATGAACATCGCCAACAGATATTCGCATAGACCTTATATATATAGACTACGCCACCAATAGGACTTCCCGTTATAGTGAATGTCTTCAACATGAGGGTGTAATCTGAAACCTTCATCCTTTGCGGTCAGCTCCGTATGTCACGTGACAGAGTTGAGGGCGATTCTTCCATAAGAAAGCACTTATTTTTATCAGAATTCAAACAAAAAATTCTCCCCTTTAGAATGGTTTCCCACAAAAGAAATTTTTTTTAAATTAACCTATGACATTTTAGCTTTCCAACAATGCGTAAATCTAAAGGCTTAAATAAAAAGTGTGTGTACAATACATAAATTAATAAAACTCAAAACTACTTTCTTTCCTACGGAACAATCAAATAATATTCATGCTCATCTCTCTCTCCAGGTCCGCATCACGTGAAAATTTCGCTGGGGAAGCTACTTCATGTCGCAGACGAATAATGAGGGGGGGGGAGGGGTGTTGTCTATCTATATAAGGTCTATGGATATTCACAATTCCTGTGCAATGTGTTTAATGCTCACTCTGTGATTGCTGATACGTAATATAATACCTTCCACCAGCTACACCGTGCTCAATTTTGTTGACTTTCTTGCCTTTCAGCATTAGTTAATTAAGTTTGACCTTCTTCAAACTGCAGACACCATAAAATGCAATAAACTCACAACAATTGTTCTCGGTCGAAAGGACACAAGATCCTTTGTCAGGCAAAGAAAGTAGGCTGCAGTTAAAACGGCAACATGAGTACAGCACTCGTGCCTACCTTCTTCGCCTAATGAAGAGTTGCGTGTTCTTTCAACTCAAAACAATTGTTGTGAGTTTTTTTTTAATTTTACGGTGTTTATTAAAAGTTTTGTAATTATTATTTTAAAATGCCAGCCTGTGGCGCTTTCTTATAACCATTTCACAATGTCTGAATTTTATTTCATGATGCTTATACACTACTGATATTTCACAATAGCATTAGGGAACAGCTTTAATATAGGACCCCCTTAGTGAAATAAAAAATTTCGCAATTAAGTAGTTCAAATGATTTTTGGTAAGGTCTGTACTTACGCAATTGAAATAATTCACATTTAATGCATCGCAAAACTGGCAAAGAATAAAAGTTGCCAAGGAGGTACTACACAAAAGATGTGTCCATATTATTTTACAAACTAAATTGTGACAATAATAAATAACAGTATTCGATTAACTGAAATTAATATTAGAAAAAAAAAAATCTAAAGTATCAAACCTACATTGGTTTAAAACTTTACATTTTGTCTACAGGGTCCAAATACTAAAGCAGTTCCTTAAGAGCGGACAATACCTAATCTCGCTGGCTGCCTTTGCCCATGTTATTCTATGGGAAAATTTGTTTACATAATTACTCATTACCTAATGAATATTTTTCAATTCTGTTTTCCCATTTAGAAAATTCACAAGCGTTCAATTAGTACTTGTTTTCCAAAAATTAATTTTTTTTAAATTTTAGTATTTCATTTTGCAACTAGAAAATGAGAAAAATGTATTTTGTGAAAAATCGCATTTTTGAACTCAAAATTAAAATGAAAAAAAAAAAAAAAAAATGAATTTTTCAAAAATGAGTACTCATTTAACGGTTATGAATTTTCTGACTGCGAAAACAGAATTAAAATATATACATTAGGTAATGTGTAATTGTCGCAACAAATTTTCCCATAGAATAACATTGTCCACAGCTGTTCGCGGGATTAGGCATTGTCCCCTCTTAATGAGAATGCCTATTATTTACTAGTTAGTTGTAGGGCGACTAAGTCACCTGTTGAAAAGTGATCATTTCATTTTATTTCTTTCTCACTTCAAGTAATTCATTTGCTAGCAAGCCTGTGCAAATTCTTCACACTCTATTTATCTCTTTGTTACCTTTAAAATTAGTATTTTATAGACGTCATTTTTCATATGCATGAGCAAATTTAATATTTATTTTTTTCATGTGAAAGCATATTTCATTTTATGCTGGGGAAAAAAATGGCAACAATAAAAAATTTAAATTTCTATTTTAAAGCCGTTATTTTCATATTTTCATTAATTTTAAAAAATCTAATCAAAAATTTGTTACTACAAATAATTTACCAAATAAAAGGGGCAATAAAAAGGGGCAGATTTTTAAAAATGAGTACGAAAATTAGGTGGCAACCTGCGTTCACACACAGACATGGTACAAGGCACTGATGAGCTTAACTATACACACCGATTTAAAATTAACTTTGTTTCTTATCAACATAATAAAATTCGAATAATTAATGCCATTTATGTTTCATTAACAGCTGTATATCACAGTACTTTGACACAGTTTGGATTAGCTGAGTATTTAAAATGCTAATGAAAATATATTTATTTAAACATTTCTATTTATTTAATTAAACAAGAAAAAGCTTAAATATATAGTGACAAGCAAAGCTTGCTAAGTAAGTAATATAATTGATACGTAAATTATTAAATATACATATATATATTATATAAACTTTTACAAATAAGCATCTGCGAACAACAAGTTTTTGTATAAGAAAAATATTTCAATAATTTAATGAGTTATTTATAATAACAGAAATGTACAAATTTAATCAGTTTAGCTTAAAATTGGGATAATTTTAATGTACTCACCTTATTCATCTTGAGTACTTGTATCGCAACATTGCTTTGCACAAAATTACATGTTACAACAATCACTTTTATACATGTATGAATTCTTTGTGTATATGAAAACTCAAAGCTCAAGTTATGATCATAGAAATAATAATAACAAGAACAAATAATAGTATAAGAAATAGCATCCCCCTCCCCCAATCTCATTCAAAAGCACTGGTTATCAACTTTTCATAAATGAATACTGATAAAAAACCGCAATATAATAGCACTGCACTTAATCATAAAAAAAAAAAAAAAAAAAAAAAAAAAAAATATGTAATCTAAAGCTTTGTGTAACCTCCATTTTCAAAGGAAAAGACTCCAAATATACATAACATTTAAATGCATTTTTTACAAAGTTATTTTTTATTCAAATTATTCATTTAAAATTAGAATCGCAGACAAAAGTATTAAAAAAATAGAGCTCTTATACTTACCAATCAGATTAGTTGGGTAAGGATTCCCTAGAAAGACCTCCATGAAGAGCATTCCACCTCGTCTGTAGTGTAGACAACTGGTCTTTGCCCAAACTTCAGCAAAACTAGCTAAGAAAGCTATCCCATTGCATTTACCTTCTATTAAAACAGAAGGCATCAACAGAACAACTCACTTGGCATTTGATTTAATACCATCTGATGCAAGGTTCTTCTATTATAAGGTTGGGCCATTTGAAGAGTAGCCAATCAGAAGCAAGCAGAAGTGAAACGTCACAAGGCGGAATACAGAAACAAACTACGATGCAAATATACAGCTGTTACTAGCCCAGAGCTAGCTATTACTTACTAAAAAATATATCTTATAATCTGATATAAATATTACCCAAAAACGAAAGTCATGTATGGTATTACATGAAATAAAAGTACATTCGTTAAAATATTTATTTTAAATACGTATAAGTTCACAAAAAATTATAAAGCTTTCGCGTTTTCGGCAACATTGCTATGCATTTGTTTACATTTATAATACTTAAATAAAACGATGAATTTCAATTATATTAAAATGAAATGAAATAAAAATGCAGTTATTTAATTGTTGTGCTCAAAAGAAAGCACATATATTTTTTTAAAAGAATGTAAAATATATACATTTTACTATATGATCGCGATATGTTTGTTTACATTTCAGATATTTCAGTAAAATTATGAATTTTAATTTTATGAGTAAAAATAAAATATAAGTACATTTTTTAAAATATTTGTTCAAAATAAAACACTTATATTTTTCAATTTAAAAAGAAATACACAATATATGAAGTTATTTGTAATATTGATATGTTTGTTTACCTTTTAAATACTTCAATATTGTCATGAATTACTTCAGTAAGACGATGAATTTAAATTACATCAAAATGAAATAAAAATGCAGTTATTTAAATGTTTCGCTCAAAAGAAAGCGCACGTATTTGTTTAAAAAAATCTAAAATATATAAATTTTGCTGTACTAGTGTGATTTGTTTGTTTACATTTCAGATATTTCAGTAAAATTGTGGATTTTAATTTTATGAGTAAAAATGAAATAAAAATACATTCTTTAAAATAGTTTGTTCAAAATAAAACACTTTATAATTTTCAATTTAAAAAGAAATACATAATATATTCAGTTATCTGTAATATTATGATATGTTTGTTTACCTTTTAAATACTTCAATATTATGAATTTTAATATTAAAAGTAAACTAAATATTGGAAATAGGAGAAATTAATATTTATGTCAGACTTTAAACTCATATTAAATTTATTATTTCCCCATTTAAAAAAAGTTTCAGCATAACAATATATTTCAAAACAATTATTAGTATCAGTTTACAAATAAAATAGGTTCCTTAATAACAGAAATTAGAAGGGTACTAAAATCACTTACTGAATTTTTGGTTGTTGAACTCCAAGTGTATTTTAATTATATTACAATTATTATTTCGTCCCATGTAACATGCTGAGTGATTGGTAATTGATCAGCACAAATTAATAATTGATTTATCTTCTAATACAGCTAAATTTTCGCAATCCACTAATCAACAAATCAGTTGTGACAGTGTTTGTTTACATTGCAATTGATATGTGGACTTCAGAGAATTGTGGATTTTTGAGAGATGATTATACTTCACTTTGCATGAAAGAAGAAATGTATGAAATTTTGTACTGCAGCAATCAATAATATGCATGTATGTATCATATGTATTTATGTAATCAGTAATATGCTTAATGTACATGAAAAAAAAAAAAGATCTTCGGATACAGCTAACTTGTCTTGCATGAAAATCTGTACTGTAGCGGAAAGTAATATGAATATACAAAAAAGTCTGATATGAGAATGGACTCATGATCACTTTTTTCATTCTTGCACCGAAAAGGAGGGAAGGGCAGTTGATAAAACACAATCCAGAAAAAAAAAAAAAAAAAATGATACGTGGTGGTGGGTCTAACATTATGATAGCACAGTTTAAAAACAAAGCAAAATGATTTTGCGCTTTCATGTTTAAGCTACAAATGAAAATTTATAGTAGTACTGAAAATTATTTCAACTGAATTATTCATTTGAGTATTCACTTGCTGTATAAATACAAATTTTTCGCATATTTTTGAGTAAAATTTGATAGCATATCAAATATGAAAGAAACGCCTCTAGAAAAGAAACGCCTCTCTCTCATTGAAATCCGAGACAGACAGTTGGATGATGTTCCTTGTAAGTAAAAGAAATCACTGGTATCCAAAGAATTAATTAACTTTCGAAAAAGCTAAAATAGTGCTTGCCTATTTTCGCTAAAATGCTAAAGTAATTTTTTTGCCAGGTTAAACCCTGTCAGTAAATATACTCCAAATTAATAAATACGAAACTTTGAATAAACACCATAAAATGCAAGAACTTGCAACATTTGTTTCAGGTTAAAAGAAAACACAACACTTCATCAAGGCGAATAAAGTAGGCAAGAGTGCTGCCGAAGGGTCATGTTTTCTTTTCACCTGAAACAATTATTGTGAACTCTTGCATTTTATGGTGTTTATTCAAAGTTTTGTACTTATTACTTTTAAACCTCAGTTCTGTGGTGTTTATTTATTTATTTTTTTAATATATATATATATATAATACTCCAAAATGTTTAAGCAATGATCAACATTTTTTTACAAAAGAAAAATTATATTCATTGTTTAAATATGGGGTATGACAGAAATAGTTTCAAAACATTTTGCTCATGTTGGCTTGTTGGTATTTTTAAAACTATTTTCATTGGAAAACATGTGCTACTACTGACACTTTTAACATGTTATTACAAAAGTTACATTGAAATGTGTTACTACATAAAAACAATTTCATAAAATTTTCAATTATCCAGATACTTTATACAGAGGATTAAAGAAAGAAAAAATTAAAATAAAAAAAAGTACTAAGATTTTTTTTTTTTTTACACACAAGTTTATTTCATTTTAATTTTAAACTGCAGAAATATTTTTGTGTGTACTCATTTTTATCCACTACATAACTTAATGAGATACCACAATTTGTTTCATGTTTTATAAAGATAATAAATTTTAACAAAATATTAATTATGTTCCTATTTGAATTTTTTAAAAAGGTCACTTTAAACAGCAGACAACAGGCATTGGCTACTGCCTGCTTTCAAAAGAGTATACTTGAAAATCGAAGGGAAGTAGCATAAACATTTAACAAACATACTTAATACATGATTATTGCTAATTTAATATCCCTTTGATTTATTACTTCTGATCTGGAAAATGTATGATGTAATATACACGATGATATTACTTACATGATTTGATTTTATGAGCAATCTATGTATTGCTATTATACATCACAGTTTTTCAGCAATGTTCTATCACTTTCAATAATGTATTCTTTAAAAAATATATGTGCTCTAATGCGGAGCATGTCAAAGAAGCAACAAAAGACGTAGATTAAGATTATCACACGGTACATTTAAACAAATTCGATTAAAAGAATAAATAAATAAATAATTAAAAAAGCAATTTAAACACAGTTATTTCAAATGTAAACAAGATTTGATCGATCCGCTTTATGACGTAGTGCGCGAGAAATCTCAAATAGCTAAAAATTCGCGCATCTATGAAATGGCACCCCCCTGATCTGATGTGTAGGATAGGATCTGCATATTTCACAGATAATGCGCTGACATAACCTAAAAATGATGAACTTAAAAAGAATAACATATTACTGTTAAATTAATATTGTAATTTAAAATATGCAGTTGCAATGAAATGTATATGGAAACAAATGATGTGCCATATACTATGTTATCCACATTAAAAGGAGATATTCAGATTAATCACACCAAGATTACAAAGTATGTGACAAATGTTTTTATAGAAATATAGAAAGTTTAGCTAAATTAAATATATATTTGTATATGTTGCTATTTTAAATTTTTTGCCATTTTGCTATTAAAATCATCTTTGGAAGAGCCAATATTTACTTGCGATAAATGAAAAAATAAACTTGCTTTGACAAATATAATTAATTCGATTAAAAATTTCAATTTCACAAAAGTAAATATACAGTTATATCCCAATACTTTAGTTACATTTCTCCAATTTCATAAGCATACATAGATTTTGAATATTAATCATTAAAGTATTAATGCCCCCTTTTAAAAAATTTGTGTGATTACATGGACTAAGAAAATAAATCCATGCAGCTGCACTTAGCTTGTTGTGACAATTATTAATAAAGCATTTGCTATTATTATTAAAGCTTCTATGTGAGTATACAGTTTACCTATGAGATTGCAGATTATTATTCTTTTTCGTTATTTACTTATTCAATAATTTAATATGTTGCAGTAGAATATAAGTCGATAACAATAAATTAAAGAGAAAGACATAAATTGAAATAATTTATATCGGATGGTATGTAGCAGAAAAGAATCAAGTACTACGGATATTAATCAGCTTCAATTTTTATCACAGCATTAGCACGGAGAAGGTTCGTATGTGTACAGAGATAGTTATATACCGTGGAAACTATACGATTTATTTTTAACCATCATTATTTAAAATTTTGATACAATGACATTACTACTTTTAAAGCAGTATGAGCATTTTTTTAAGTAAACAATTCAGAGCAATGAACGAATCATACATAAACACAAATAAAGAAGTTATCTTAAAACATTACATATTTCCATTTTTTTAACAAAATAATTAACAGTTAAAGGAAAGAAAAAGGTTTTTTCTCACTCACTGCAGCAGAGTTTGACATCAACATCAACAAGCCGCGCCGCCGCCGCCATTATTATTTTTATATTTTGCTTCGCTTCTCGTTTCATTTACTTACGCTATTACGCATGCTCAGTAACGAAAATTTACGGTTAACCTTCCTCTAGAGCAAGGCTGAACTGGATCCGACGCTCCACCGCAGCGCGGATACAAGGCTATAACAATTCTGAAAAGAACAAAAGAATTCAAAAGACACAAATCTACGTAAGATTTCTCACCAGATGGCGCTGCGTACGTAGGTCTTTACGCGGTTTATTTACATGGAATTATTAGGACGATCTTGAGTATTTATTTTGTTTTCTTTTCTATAGATTGTGAAATTATCGAATATATGTTATATTAGGATTCTGATTAAATGTTGTTTTAAATCGTAACTTAATTTCTGGCAAGAACTTGATTTCAGTCAATGAAGAGAATGATTATAAACTTCGTAAATATGGCATACTACTATGTTCCATTTTGCAAATCGAATTCCAGAAAAAATAAAGACTATCGTTTGATGAATTTTCTTCGGATAATGATGGTTAAAAATTATCTCTCGTAAGGAATATTATGCATTCGATAAATCCAATTCGTCACGTGTTTTGTAGCGAACATTTTAAAAATGAAGATTGAAGATTGATACAGAATTAAGAAAGACGACGGCTGAAGCCTATGTCTGTGCCTTCTGTTTTTCCAGTATATCCTTTGTATAAATTATCTTCTAAAGATAAACTTAGACGAATTTTAAAGCGGCAATTAAGGGAACCTAATTCTAATGCGTAAGCATGAAGAAACCCCAATTGTAAAAGTAGAAAGTACAAGATGCAGAGCTATTGTTGAATTTTTCTCATAACTCTGAACTAAACATGCCACCTGTAAATACTCTTAAAGATCAAGGAATTTTGAATAATACTTAAAATGTATAAAATTTGAAGGTGGATACCTTAAATAAAATGCTTAAATCGCCTCTATCTTAAAATAAAATAAATTATAATAAAGGAGATGATGATTCTGCAGTTGAAAGATTATCTAAACAGCTTGCTAAAAGATTGAAATGTATGTCATGTTTTGAAAATGGATTCTGTAAAAACATTTTTAGCAATTATCAAATTTGCTTTTTTAGAAAAGAGTTAAATTAAAAGTTTATTAAAATGATATTATAGTAATATATTTTGCTTAAATCATTACATTGAGATTTACTGTTTAATGAAGAATTAATATCAAAAAACAATTGTGTATCTATTTTTTTTTCTTTAACACTTTAAACATGTAAAAATAAAATGTGTTTTCAACTTTGCTGGATTAAAAGACATTCCAGGATCATTTCGTAAGTAATTGAATAATTTATTATTTTTTCAAGAATTTCAAAAGATTGTTTCAAAATTCTCCTTTTCGAAATTGTATTTGTACGAAAATGCATGTTGTATTAGACTACTATATTGTTAAATAACTTTTTTCTAAACTACTTTATTTAACTTTTTTCTAAAAGTTAAATAATTTTTTCCAAAACCATACTGTATATAGATATATGTGTGTATACGGTGGCGTATCCAGAGATATGTGTGCGTGTGTGTGTGTGTGTGTGGGGGGGGGTGATAGACTACAGCCCCTCTTGAAATTTGTAGAAAGTTTTAAAAAATAAAGATTAAGAGTAATATTTAAGATTTCTGTATGCTATGAAACATTATCGAACTTAACTCATCCCTCCTCGAAATAAAATCCTGGATACGCCACTGCAAGGTTTTAAAAAATATTTTTTTTTTTTTTTTTTTTTAAAGCCCAACCCGGGTGGAGTATTTTTTTTTAGGTTTAATTGGGTTTTTTTTTATGTTAAATGTAGAATAACACAATTGGGTTTGAATTTTAAGTTTATTTAAAAAGAGAACAGTTTTAGACTAAAAGAAAACTTATTACAAAATAATAGTAATACTAATTTATTATAATTAATTAAAAGTTAAATGACCTTCATATTCTTAATATTTATGTGAAATGAATTATTTCTTTCTATACAGTATCTCAAATTTGGCAAAAAACAGGTTTTTTTTTTTTTTTAAATTAGTATATGTTTTCCAGTCATATTATACCTATTCGTAAATAAATTTGCCACTTTAAGAAGTAATTAATATTCCAACGTTAATTATTGCTTCATCTAAAAATAATTTAAATTATTAATAATAAACAGGGATGAGATTTTTCAGCTTTTTTTTTTTTTTTTTTTTTTAGGTTGTGGTGATTTTCTTTCTGTAATAATGTATACAAGATGTACAGTTTGTACTTTCAGACATGGAATTCTCTTGTATCTCATCTAATGAAAAAGTTTTCACATAGCCATGTTAATAAAATATTTTTTATTTTTATGTTTAAAAATAAAACAATCAAATCATTTATTTCTGTAACACAGGCTTTTTCCACCTAAATTCTCATATTTTACTTTAATATTTATCCTTTACATAAAGTGTTTTTTTTTTTTTACACTTTTGTCGATCTCATCAATGAATTAAAGAACTGTTATATAAAAAAGAATTAAATTTTTTTATATTCAGAACTTCTAAAAATATTCCAAAATTGTAGTATTGAGTGCTCATTAAAACGATGTAAATGGTAATAACAGGATGACTGTGAGTTGACTTTTTTTTTTTTTTTTTTTTTTTTTTTTTATAGTGAATGTTAAACCTAACATGCCTTTCCTATAATTTAATGATAACAAATTAACTTAATAACAATAAAATTCTTAATTTAATGAATTAGGTAAAAATTAAAAAAAACTTCAATACAATAAAAAAAGAGTTATAGGAAGAAATTTAAGAAAAAAATATACTTTTGGATTATGTAATGGAATATTGCAATCCATTTGAAATTTATATATTGAATAGAATTTGCATTTAATATTTTAAATAAAATTAGAAGTTTTATAGCTTTTATTGAAACTAAATTTTCTATTTCAAGAAAACACTCTTCATCGGATGTAGAACATTTTGCGATTAGAATTATTTCAACATTTTTCAATACTTGGATATTAAAATTTCTAATATCATTTTCTTAATTCCAGAGCTGTTACATTTTAATAAAATAATTCTCAAAATGTCCTTGAATGGAGAACTTTTTGCGTGAAATTTTAAAATCAAAGGTTTTTTTTTTTTTTTTTTTTTTTTAACTGGCTGGACAAATTCTAATGCAGCTTCTTTTTTATTTGATAATTTAAAAGCAGTATATCTTGCTTTTGGATTTAGTATATAGATAAGAAAATGGGTTGCTATTAATTACCATATTATAACAAATACCACATACATAATTTTTTTAAAGACTACTTTGTTCAGTTTTGCATAAAACAAAGATGAGAGCAATATTTTTAATTATACAATTTTCACTTTATATCTTGTACAAAATAATGTACGTCCATTGATATTTATTTTACTTTACTGCATTTAGCGTTAGACCCTTTAATTTATAATTTTTTAAGATAATTAATATAGACATTTTTCTTCTACAATTTCTAGATCCCCCCCCCCCCCTCCCATACATAATAACTTTTAATAAAGCCTGCTAATCACATATAAAACACATAACTGAAACCTTCTCTAAAGCAAAAGTACAAACGAAATAATCTGAATTAAAAGTCATTTACATAAAAATGACACAAGTCATAAAAGAACAAATTTGAGTTTGTCATTGAAAAATGTGTATGTAGTACCCCAACATGCATGAAAAGCAAAATAACAAATAGCTTAAAAATGAAATTTAATTTAATTTTGTAATTGGTTATTCATTACATAAAATTAAAAATCAAAACAAACAGTCAGTCTCATTTTCTGATAAAAGATCAAATAACCCTTTCAGACCCAGATCATACGATCCTGCAGGTTAGACATCCACTTACATTTTTGCATTTGGAACAGTCGTATGTAATAAAATCAGGAAATGAACGATCGAGCTAATTAGCAGAAAGTGTAAAGTACCATTTTCAATCAACAAATTTTGGTTATAGTTCATATATATATATATATATATATTTTTTTTTTTTGAGTTTGCAAAAACAGAACAATGTAATGTTTTAAAATAAAAATGTTTCGGGTCGGAAAGTGATAAGCTAGCTTCTTCAGTGCTGGACAACTTATCTAATTCTTTATCATCAATATTACCTACTTTGTATAAACTCAACTGTTTTTGCTTTTTATTTGGCTTTTAATTTAATATTGTCTACATACATCCATTTGCCATTTTTTTCTACCAACACACTTTTTCTTTTTTATTTGAAAACAGTGTCGTATGTTTACTCTTTAAATAGCTGTTGGATAAATTCATTTTTATCTCATACAGATACGTGTAAAATATTTTAAAGCGAAAATATAAATAATTAGAAATATATTCTTCTTCTTCTTCTTTTTTTTTTTTTTTTAATGTTACGTTTAAAAAATAATATCGGTAATGAAATTAAAAAAAAAAAAAATCATTAATGGTTTGTCGCTTAATTACTTGGATTATCACTACATTTCATGTTTAGTAATTTACAAGATTTTATCTTTTAGCCTTAAAGAATTAATTTTATTTTAATACCTACAACTAAATAAATTTAATTATTTCATTAATCAATCTAATTATTTTATTAAAAGCAAAATTTTAAAAAATTCTAAATTTCCACATAAATTAATACTTATACAGAGCACACTTTTCAAAATTGCCTGTTATTACAGCTTCTATAAGAATATTCTCGATTATTCTCTTCAAGGAGGTTATTGTCGAGAATCATACAACTCTAATTATGTATAATAATGTGAAGTAAGAAAATATATATGTAAAAAAAAAAAAATTATTTTTAAAAAGTGAAAAATTTTATTAGATAAAAAAAAAAAAACTTGAGAGTGGGTTTTATTGTTTTTTTTTTTCTTTTTTTAAGTGGGTAACCCCCTCTTCCCCCCCCCCCCAAAAAAAGCCATTTTTTTAAGAGGGGGGGGGGAGTTTGTGGGCGGGTCCGAAACCCTGTGCTACTCTGTGTATATATATATGTGTGTGGAAATAAGGATTCTACATTGTCCGTAAAAAAATCTTCTGCAAGCCCTTAAAAAGTCCAAAAAAGGAAGAAAGGGACAATTTGACTGATGTGCAGCCTTAAATAATAGTTAATCAAGCAGACACCGAAGGCCTATATTATTTTATGGGAAAATTTATTTCCACAATTACTCATTACCTGATGTATTTTTTAAATTCCGTTTTCATATTTAAAAAATTCGTAACTATTAAATTAGTATCAATTAAAAAAAAAAAAAAAGTTTATTTTAAATTTATATTTTTAGTTCAAAAATGCAAATTTTTACTAAGTGCATTTTTCTCAATTTTTAGATGCAAATTGAAATAAAAAAATCAATTTTTGAAAAATAAGTGCCAATTTAATGATTATGAATTTTCTAAATGTGTAAACTTTTTTTAATATCTATATTTGATAATGAATAACTATGGAAACAAATTTCCCCATAGAATAACATGGGCTGTTGGTGAGGTTAGATATTATCTGCTCTTAAGATGAGTTAGCTGTTTCACTTCAAACTAGTGACAGCTAATACGTAAATACTGAATTGGTATGTATTTTGCATTATATTTGGGATAGGTTTATGAGTTTTTTATATTAATACAATAAAATACAGACCTTAGTAATACAATAAAAAAAAAAAAAAAATCCAATGTTAACTTTTTTTTTTATCAACATAAAGTTTAATTAAAATAATTTGGTGGTTAAAAATGGCCAAATAAAACATGAAAAGTAATCATTCTGAAGTTTTGGAAGTATCTGTAATACTTCTGCACTAATAAGGGCATGCTTAACACTACCAAAACAGAAGTATGCTTAACTTTTATGTTTAATTTTTGTTCTTAACTTCGTAGAAAATTTGCCTTGATATTACTTCAAAGATAAAATGTAAGATTAAGGGGCAAGGCAAAAGCCAAATTATACCAATGAAAAGGGGTTTAAGAAAAGGGGGGGGGTTAAAGATAAGAGTTTCTACCTACTACATTATAATTAGAAGTGCACACAAAGTTGCATTTATTTAAGATAATAAGAGAGGAAGGAATATATATATATTTATTTATTTAATAGAAATCATTTAAATACATTTGTGTACTAGAAACCATTTAGACAAAATAAGCTGCACGAATTCAAATTAGAAGAGAAGTTACTTTGAACTTCGTTTTGAATAGGAGACTTGAGAATATTGTTTATTTTAGAAAATGAAATAAAAATAAATTGACAAAATATACTAAATCTTTAGCTTTAAGCTGTAAGAGTAGTAGTTTTTATTTATCTATTTATTGTTAAATAAAATATTGTCAAATATTAAAATAACTATTTATATTAGTAAGCAATACACACACGCATGTATATATACATTCGTAAATAAAAAAGCTGCAATATATTATATGTTGATGGTCAAAACATATTTTTATGAGAAATTTCATATGTGCCAAAGTATATTTTTATGAGAAATTTCAACAAATAACATGTTGTAGACGAAGAAAAAACAGACATTTTAATGATCCAGCGCAGCGCCGATAAAAGATCGCGTCTTATGTTTACATTTGTAATTCAGCTTTTGCCGCTTGGTGCGCTTTTACGTTGCAGGTTAAATCCGAAACTTGTCTGGTGAAAATGGGGGAATTGTTAAGGCTGGGATTGCGGTGCCTCGCTCAACACTATCTTACGCACAAACTCTGTCTTAAGATGTAAACAAAACGCAAGTCGTATTGCAGTGCTTCACTATCTTACGACAACCTGAGAGCTATCTTAAGTCGAATCGTAACTGGATGCGCGCGCAATCACAACATAGCTCTCTCTGCGTCTCCCATTGGCTGGCTGGCTTTCTCTTACGAGGACACGCGGAGGACTTACGCTTGAGGCACCGCAATACCAAGTTAAGATCGTTCTTAACCACGCCCATCTACGAAAGTTCGTAACATTTAAGATAAGACTTAAGAACGAGGCACCGCAATCCCAGCCTAAAGCCTGGAATCGGCGCGAAGGAGCGTCGGATCCAGTTCAGCCTTGTCTAGAGCTAGGTAGAGTTTCTGAGCCTCTGAAGTCGCTTTTCAGCCGCGGTAATGTTAACTACGGTTATTGGTGAATACCATTTGAGCGTTCAAGTCGGGCTTTCGCGGTTAACCGCAGGTTGAGGTAAACGGTGAATACGACCGTGAATCTTTTTAATGCGTTTTTAAGGAAAAATTAGGCTATTTTAATGCTAAAACAAACTAGAAATGCAGGAAACTAACATTTTATCAACTTACTAAGCCTCTTTGAAAGAATTTCTACAATTTTCTTTTTTTTTTAGGTTGATTTCTTTAGAAATCGACCTATTGCAATCACTTCGTTTATCTATATATCTATCTATCTATCTATCTATCTATAATGAAAATTTTGTCATCACGATAACTCCCGAAATAATACTCGAAATCGAACCAAATTTGCACAGTGAACTAATCTTATAAATATCTTGGATGAGTTCGTTAACCAAGTTGCTCCGACTTTTTGTTTTCAAGTGGCAGCCACTTGAAAATTTCAAACCGACATTGTAAAAAGCATATTTAAAGCAAGATTTGCTTGAATTTTGTTGTAAATACAGGTCACATGAGGGTCTCAATGATGTTTATTAATGAAGTTTATCCGCCATTTTCAATAAAGTGGCAGATATTTTAAGTTAAGCGGGACCACTTGAAATCAGGCTACCACTTGAAAATTTAAAATCCCTATAACTTCCAAAATAATACTCCAAATCGAACCAAATTTGAACAGTGTCTTAACTTATCTTATAAATATCTTAGATGAGTTTGTTAACCAAGTTGCTCCGTCATTTTGTTTTCAAGTGGAGACCACTTGAAAATTTCAAATTCAAATTGTAAAAAGCGTATTCCGAATTTTTTTTAATTTTGATGTATACATAGATTACACAAGTGTCTCAAATAACTTTATTAATGAACTTTATCCGCCATTTTTAATAAAGTGGCGGATATCTTAAGTTAAGCGGGACCATTTGAAATTAGGCCACCACTTGAAAATTTAAAACCATGATAACTTCCGAAATAATACTCCAAATGGTACCAAATTTGAACAGTGTCTTAACTTATGTTATAAATATCTTAGATGAGTTTGTTAACCAAGTTGCTCCGCCATTTTGTTTTCAAGTGGAGACCACTTGAAAATTTCAAATTCAAATTGTAAAAAGCGTATTCCGAAATTGTTTGAATTTTGATGTAAATACAGACCACATAAGGATCTCAATGAAGTTTATTAAGAAACTATATCCGCCATTTTTAATAAAGTGGCAGATATCTTAAGTTAAGCGTGACCACTTGAAATCAGGCTACCACTTGAAAATTTTAAATCCCTATAACTTCCGAAAGAATACTCCAAATCGAACCAAATTTGAATAGTGTCTTAACTTATTTTATAAATATCTTGGATGAGCTTGTTAAGCAAGTTGCTCCGCCATTTTGTTTTCAAGTGGAGACCACTTGAAAATTTCAAATTCAAATTGTAAAAAGCGTATTGCGAATTTTTTTTAATTTTGATGTATATATAGATTACACAAGTATCTCAAATAACTTTATTAATGAACTTTATCCGCCATTTTTAATAAAGTGGTGGATATCTTAAGTTAAGTGGGACCACTTGAAAATTTAAAACCATGATAACTTCCGAAATAATACTCCAAATGGAACCAAATTTGAACAGTGTCTTAACTTATCTTATAAATATCTTAGATGAGTTTGTTAACCAAGTTGCTCCGCCATTTTGTTTTCAAGTGGAGACAACTTGAAAATTTCAAATTTAAATTGTAAAAAGCGTATTCCGAAATTGTTTGAATTTTGATGTAAGTACAGACGACATAAGGATCTCAATGAAGTTTATTAATAAACTATATCCGCCATTTTTAATAAAGTGGCAGATATCTTAAGTTAAGTGGGGTCACTTGAAATCAGGCTCCCACTTGAAAATTTAAAATCACGATAACTTTCGAAATAATACTTCAAATCGAACCAAATTTTGACAGTGATATTATCATATAATTATCTTGAATGTTTTCGCTAGGCAACTTGTCCCGACATCTTGTGTCTAAGTTCCAGCCACTTGAAACCACACTGCCACTTGAAAATATGCCACCACGATAACTTTTAAAATATTAAACTGTTTCAAATAAAAGCTGGTCAGTGAACTTTTGGTTCAAATATCTAGGATAAATTCACTTGATGATTTGATCCGCAATTTTATTTTCAAGTGGCGGCCACTTGAAAATATGTCATTATGGTAACTTTAGTAAGACAGAATCAATTCACTTCAAATTTGGGTAGTGGATTTATCATTCAAATATCTCAGATAAGTTCGCTAGGCATCTCACTCCACTTTTTTTTACAAGTGGTGCCACCTGAAAATTTCTTATGATTATAATTTTTGAAATTCTGATTTAATTTAAACTAGAACTGGACAACGAACTTATCGTACAAATATACTGGATGATTTCGATGGGCAAGTTGTTTTGCTATTTTGTTTTACAAGTCGCAGCCACTTAGACTGCCACTTGAAAATTTGCCATAATAATAACTTTTGAAACACGGCACTGATTTAAACCACAGTTGGACAGTAACCTATGCTTCAAATATCTTCGATGTGTTTGCTGGAACTTTAGAAATACTTAATCAATTCAAATCAAAGTTGAAAAATGGATTTATCATTCAAACAACAAAAATTTAGAAAATTCACGCAACTCATGAACCAATCACATTATTGCGTCCATCTTTGGTATATCGATAATAAGTATTTTCTCGCCAAAAGTCGCCAAAAAAGTCGCCATAGGGGAAAAGTCACCAAATTTGGCGCCAAATCCATTACATGCGTTACTGAATCTTTTTAATGCGTTTTTAAGGTAAAATTAGACTATTTTAATGCTAAAACAAACTAGAAATGCAGGAAACTAACATTTTATCAACTGACTAAGCCTCTTTGAAAGAATTTCTACAAAAAAAAAAAAAAAAAAAATTTCAAATTTGCAACGATATCTTAGATGAGCAACTTTCTCTGCCATTTTTATCGAAGTAGCAGCCACTTAATTTTTCAGCACAATGACTTTTGAGATTTTGAATTAATTCGAACTATGTATGTAGAGTAGACTTATCTCACAAATGCATTTCATATATTTGTCAACTTAACCCACCATTTTTACTTTCCGAACACTATAGTGAGGAAAGTATTGTAATCATGTCAAAAATCCGAATTCGAGATTTCGATGTTTCTATACGTTTCGAGGTCCAACGAGTCCGTTTTCACTATTTTTACGATGATGTATGTATGTGTGTGTGTATGTATGTGTGTATGTATGTGTGTATGTCTGTGAGTGAACACGCTAGCGTCTAAACGCTTTGTTTGAATAAGCTGAAAGTTGGTACGTATATTGTAAGTCACCATAGTACGAACCCTATAGATTTTGGTGAATCTAGCACTTATAGTTTTTTTACAGGGACACAAAGAAAAATTCTTTATCATTATGGCCAAGGGACCAAAATCTTAAAAGTGCGATAGCATCTAAACGCCTTATTCAATTGAGCAAAAACTTTATACACATATTATAGGTCACAGATACTCAATCTGTATAGATTTTGAAGAATCTAGCACTTATAGTTTTTTTACAGGGACACAAAGAAAAATTCTTTGCCAAATTTTTAAAAGTGTGATAGCGTCTAAACGCCTTATTAATCTCAGCAAAGAATTTGTACACATGTTATAGGTCACATTTGAACCAACTGTATAGATTTTGGTGAATCTAGCACTTACAGTTTTTTTACAGGGACACAAAGAAAAATTCTTTATCTTTATGGCCTATGAGACCAGCGATAGCATCTAAACGCCTTATTCAATTGAGCTGAAAATTTGTATGAATATTATAAATCACTGTTGCACTAACTATAAGCATTTTGGTGAATCTAGCATTTATAGATTTTTACAGGGACACAACGAAAAATTCTTTATCCTTATGATCTAAGGGCTCAAAGTTCAGTAGCGTTAAATAAAACCTCGTGTGATATATGGAGAAAAATATTCAAACACTCTGTTATGGTTTTCTCTTTTTTGTTTGTTTAGCAACACCTCTTTCTTTATTTTATCTACAAAACTGTTAGTTATCAATGTTCGGAAAGTCGAGTGGAGTCACTCCAGATTGTTTTTTCCTAGCGCCGGCCACTTGAAAATTTTAAATTCACATAAAAGTGTATTTATGAACCGATTTGCTTAAAACTCCATATGTGCATAGCCTACATCAATATTTCTACCAAGTGCATTAATAATTTGTAGCCGCCATTTTGAAACAAAATGACGGCTACTTGATAAGGCAAAAGAAATCAACCTACCCTTCCGAAAAAGCCGGAAGGTCTTGTTTTTTTTCAAATTTGCAACGATATCTTAGATGAGCAACTTTCTCTGCCATTTTGATCGAAGTGGCAGCCACTTAATTTTTCAACACGATGACTTTTGAGATTTTGAATTAATTCGAACTATATGTGTACAGTAGACTTATCTCACAAATACATTTCATATATTTGTCAACTTAACCCACCATTTTTTTTCCAAGCGCCGGCCACTTGAAAATTTTAAATTCGTATAAAAATGTATTTATGAACCGATTTGCTTAAAACTCCATATGTGCATAGCCTGCATCAATATTTCTACCAAGTGCATTAATAATTTGTAGCCGCCATTTTGAAACAAAATGACAGCTAATTGATAAGGAAAAAGAAATCAACCTACCCTTCCGAATAAGCCGGAAGGACTTGTTTAATAAGCAAAATCAATAAATAAAACACACCTAGTTATTTTTAATACAATTCTAACAGAATAGGGATTTTCATAAATTTGATTTGATTTCTAATAAAATTATTTTTTTTTTTGGCAAAATATATATTTTTTTTTCTTTAAAAGAAAAAGGTTTGTTTCTGAACTTCTGAAAGAAATGTAGCATATCTGTAGAAATTACCCTTTCATAAGAGAATTTTTTCAGATGTGTAAATTTTAGCTTCTTTTTGTATGAATAAGTTAATGCTTTAGCTTTAATTCTCATATGTTAAATATATAATGACACAATAATACCACGTTATAAGCTTATCAACGTCTAAAAGCCTTTAAACTGGGATTTATATTATATAAACAATATATTGTTTGCTTAAGATTATTCGAACTAGTTTTTTCCCTTAAAATTCCCAAAATTTCCGGTTTATTCCCCAAAATTCCCAAGTTTTTCCCCTTGCTTCAAAATTCCCGGGTTTTTTGCATCTCTACCTAAGGATAATCATTGTTTTAAATTTCAAATAATTTGTAATATTCACAAAAAAATTTACATCAACCGTACGTTTCCAAATGCTTACGTACTACATTAATCATGCATTTTGTGTTCGTTATTATTATTATTATTATTATTATTATTATTATTTATTATTATTATTAGTTTTTTGTATACATTTTTTTTTGTTTTCATTGCTTTCTAAAATTATCACGTTTATACAAGTGTTGTACGTATTTCTGGGCTGGAAAATTGGTACAGAATTCATACCATTATTAGTTTAAATTCGTTGTTAAATCGTGCTACTTATGAGATTGTTGGTTTAATAATAAGAAAATTTTATTTCATTTATTGTGATATGAATTCTGCGGCAATTTTCCACCCCTGGTATTTTGAAGGATAAAGACCTACTGTGTTTATTTACAATAATATATGTTTTTTTTTTTTTTTACCCATACCTGCCAACTATCTCATTAATAAAAGGAAAATTTTTCGTACCCGCTTTTTTTTTCACACCAGTCTTTGTTTTAGAGTAATTTTTATACTTTTTTAATCTTAATCGTAATTACATTTGGAAATAATTACTCTAAAAATAAAGTGGAGAGGAAAAAAGGGCGTGTACCAAAAAAAAAAAAAAAAAAAAAAAAAACCTTTCGATTCATAATTAGAATGTTAGCAGTATTTTTTTTTTTTTTTTAATTAAAATACAAATAAATGCATATCATAATATTACGATTCAAATAAACATACAATTATTCTGTACGTAAAAAAGTAAATTAATACATCTAAGTTTGATCAAAAGTGAATTATTAAGTGAATGAAGTATCAAAACGTGATGGGCGGAGCCTCACTTTTTGAAAACATGAAATAGGTAGTGCAAACGGGAAATACGTAGTACGTGAATTATATGGTTCGTTGTAAGCTTATTCGAAAGCTATTAGAATAGAATGGGCCATTTTTTAAAGTAAACTTTACTTATTGTAGCTAGAACGGATTTTGTGGCTATTCGATTTTGCATTTTTTTTTTTCACTGTTTCAGCACTTGTAACTGATCATTAAATCTCAATGTTCTGATACAATTGATCGTTTTGAAGGATTTTTTTGCTCTTTCTAAATAAGTGTTAGCTTTTGAAGTAGCATGTTTAGAAACTTCATAATTGAGGAATTTCGTAAGATGTTTAGCTTTTTAATTTTATTCGTAGTGATACGTATCACGTATGCTTGTATTTTAGAATATTTCTTACTCAATAAAATATGTAAAAAATATCTCATGAAATAATTCTACCGTACAAAAATATATTTATGAGGAGAAAGTTTTTTAAGAAATATTCTATACTACCAAAATGCAAATTTTATACAGATTTATCATTATTTACCTCGAACCAATAAATTCTACGAGCAAATTTTGTATATAATTTTTCCCATTAAGGTGTGTACTTGCATTTAGTATGTGCAGTGTACTCCAAATACACAGGTTTGCCGTTTTATGCCGAGTCTGTGGAGCTGAACGCTGAAACAAAGAAATGAATTTGTTGTGCCTTGTCTTGACATTTTGTTGCGTTTTAATGCCATCTTACATTCTTCTGCATGCTTTTAATTTCGAGAAAAAAGAAATCAAAGAACTTATACTACTAATAAGTAGTTCTTCGAATAAAATTTTTAGCAAAAGGGTAAGTGGTGGCAGACTTGTGAAAAACAATGGAGTTTGTGTGAATTACTTTACCTGATTGAGTTTAATAACAAATTTAAGTCCAGTACCAATGTCAGAACAAATTCGATAAAGCTAGATTGTTCCCTTTTCCCTCTTGATAGATCATGATGAAAGGCAATTAACGCAATTTTAATGTAATATTTTTATATGCAATGCAATAGTAATAAATATTAAAATAAAATAATGAAAGTTATTTGACATGTGCCACAAAACATATAAAGTATAGAGCCGCATTTCATAAAAGGTTTGGAAGTTATCATAGGATTGCGAATTGATCTTGTTTCTGCTTTTCTTAATGCTTCTTTTACTGCTAATTTCGTACCTGGTCACTTCTGGTGCAAACAGTAAATGACCTTCAAAGTTCTGCAATTTTCGGTTTTCCGTAAATTCAAGATAAAATATATATATATATATATATATATATATATATATATATATATATATATATTTGTGCCAACAGTGAAATATACTTTTTTGAATATTTTTCATTTGTATGTAATTATACTTTTGTGGTTCACTTTAGGTGGAAGAAGATTTTGAGGATCAAATTTTCATAAATATACAATATTTTGAAAAAAAATTGAATGATCTTCGTCCTTTGCAAAAGAGTTATCCTTAAATATTTAAGGCGTAAAAGTTAGTTTGAAGTAGTAGAATACAAAATAACTGTCAAAGTGTCAATAATGTGGTTCCTTTTTGGCACAAAAAGTATTACCAAATGTAAATTGGTATGTTTTTCTTAAAATAACAGACGACCTTCATCTCTGACCCCCCAAAACCCTAAGGAAAAAAAAAAAAACACCTAGAATGTTGTGGCCACCACATGACTTTCTTCTATATTTTCCTATGCAAATTCACTCAGTAAAAATTGTTATGGTAAGTTACAAAACAACTCGTGTAACTTACAAGCTACAACTCAACTCTATCACTGTTTCAAAAAAAAAAAAAAAAAAAAAAAAAATGTATTCCCCGACTGTAGTATGCGATATTAAAATGGTTATATTGCGCTTAAAATGCTTTCTAATTATTTATTTGTACCTTCAGTTCAGCCATATCGTAATGTTTCGCTGTTAGAACTAACAAATTCTGTAGTTCACTTAGCTTTTCAAAAATTTTCAGATATTTAATTTAAAGTTATCATTAATTGATGATCTAAACAACAAAAAGCTAACACACAAATAAATAATTAGAAAGCGTTTTAAGAGTAAGCAATATAACCATTAAAATAAATATTCAAGTTTATATTCATGGCAAATTGTATGATGCTCACATGGAAAATGTCTGGTATATTCCTGATGTGAAGAGGCATCGCTTTTCTGTGCAACAAGCTGCCAAGCATGGTAAAGTAAAAATGACAGAAAGATATATTAGATTTTATCGTTATAAAGAACTTGTTGCAGTTGGATCATGGTCAGATCACACATATATTATCTGCATGAGAGTCTTTATTCCAGCAAGTCCAGCTGAAATAGGTACTGCTACTGAATCTGAATCTTTGCAGTTATGGCATGAACGCATTGGTCACCAAAACAAACGACATGTTCATAAGTTGCTAACTGATACAGGCATATCTGTAAATCATGCAATGACAAATGAATTCTGTGATGGATGATCTCTTGGTAAAGCTCATCGAAAAGCTTTTAAATCACGTCCTTATAGAGCCATGTCAACTGGTGAAATCATTAATGCTGATGTAAATGGTCCCATGTCTAGAACTTCTCTTAGTGGTGCTTGATATTATGTTTGTTTTAAAGATGACTACAGTAAATATCGTAAAATATCTCCTTGAAAGAGAAAAGTGATGTTAGTAGTTGCTTACGTATGTTTTTAAATGAAGCTACCAATTATGGTCATGCTGCAAAAGCTTTGCGCTGTGATGGAGGAGGAGAATTTGACTGTGATGAAGTTCGACAAATCCTTACTGAAAAAGGTACAGTTCTGACTCTTGGTATACCGTACTCGCCAGAGCAAAATGGCGCAGCTGAGAGAGAAAACAGAACAATCGTTGAACTGGCTCGTTCTATGCTGTCTGCAAGTGGTTTACCTCGGTCTCTCTGGGCCAATGCATGTGAAACAGCAGTCTACCATCTAAACCATACTGGTGTACCTCCAGAAGAAAACAAAAGCCCTCATGAGCTTTGGACTGGTGAGCCAACAATTAAACTAGATCATTTGAAAATGTTCGGAACTGAATGTTATTCACATATACCTAAGAATTTTCGACGTAAATTTGATGACAAAAGTGTTCATGGTCATTTTGTGGGATATGTGAACAAGAAAGATGGCTATAAAATCTATCTGCCTTCTCAGAACAAAATCATAAAATCTCGTGATGTATATTTCAAACCTGAACGTTTATGTACCACTCCAGTAATAGTGGAGGTGAAGGAAGACTTAATTGAGAGATGTGAAAATATTCAGAGTAAAGAATCTAATCGAAGAGAAACTACAAACTGTCTGAAAGAAACAAAAGCTTATCTGCATGGATGAGATCTGGAGAGTATCTTATTGCAAACATAGCTGCAGTAGAAGATTCCGAAAATAGTGAAAATCCCTCAACATACTCTGAAGCTCTTTCCTCGAATGAAAATGATTTGTGGCTTAAAGCTATGAAAGAAGAAATAGATTCCCTGCATAAAAATGAAACTTGGGAATTAATTGAAAGGCCTAAAGGTTCCAAAGTCATCAATTGCCGACGGGTGTTGAGAAAGAAATTTAATTCTAATGGTACCGTGGAGCGATACAAAGCTCGTCTTGTAGCCAAGGGGTATGCTCAAAAAGCAGGTTTTGATTATGATGAAATGTTTAGTCCTGTTGCAAGATATGATACTGTGAGATCTGTTCTTGCAGTAACTGCAAAAGAAAAATTTCACTCGCAACAATTTGATGTAAAGACTGCATTCTTATATGGAACACTTAAGGAGGAATGACTGATCGACTCCTACTTCAATTCCTTATCTATGGGGCCACTTTCAGTCGGCCCGAAATTGGCGTGTTTATTTGTACAGTTTATTCTACTAGGAGATCGGGTTAACAGATTTGGCGACGAACTGCTTTATCAGTGTAAGCACGCTGTAATTTTCTCGTCGATGGACCAGCGGAGTCCTGCCCTTTGGAACAAAACTATAGGGAAAAAACTGTCTGTTAACCATGCAATTCACGGATAAAATTTGGCGACTTCTGCATTACGCTTTTTTTTCCTCGTTGATTTTTCGGTGAAGAAAGAAATCTGGTAATAGTCAAAAATATTTTCTAGACTAGCCTTTGAGATAAAAGCCTGTATAAGAATTTAAGACCTCTTTTACTAAAGTATTTTGAATTTAAATGAGAAAAATAAAAATAAAAATGAAAATAAAAAGAATATGCGATTTTTTCTTTTTCCCCCTTCAGAATAGTGTATTAAAACTTTTATGTAAATAAATTGTAAAATTTTTAGATAATTAATGGATTTAAATGGATAAATGGATTAAATATCTTCATAAAATTGCAATTTATTATTATTTAAATGATTTTTCTTTTAGATGCGATTTAATAAAAACATCCGCAATGTTTTTTTTTTCTTTCTTTTTTTTAATTTTTTTTTTTAAAGATGATAACCCGTCTTCTTTTTACTTTCTTCTATATGTAATATAGAGAAAGTATTGGATTCGTAAAAATTTTCGACCTCGGGTTTTTGATGGATTTACACGTTTTGAGAGCTGTAGAACACGATTTGACCCTTTTTAGAAAATGTCTGTCTGTCTGTCTGTGTGTGTGTGTGTGACAAAATTTTGTGGCAACTGTATCTCAGGAACTACTGCACAGAATTTCATACAAATTAGTATGTAGTTGCACCTTGGCATAAATTAGTGCCTATCAACTTTTGGTAAAAATTGTCTTACAGGTTGCGTTGCCATCCCGCTTTTTCTAAATTTTTAACATGGTGATATAGGACAAAATTTTGTATAAATGTGCATAAAGAGAATTATTTTTTAGTAATCATTATGAAATTTACAAGAATTATTTATAATAGAGGTAGTCAACTGGGGAAAATATTTTGTATGCGTAGGAGCCTCGTGAACCCCCCTGGGGGGGAAGTCCCCCCTCGAGGGGAGTAAATTTTCAAGATGGGTATCTTTCGAAAGGTCTCGTCAATACCTTTAAAACGAATGCTTGAACTATAAATCTGTGATAATTTAAAACAAAGTTATTGATTTTTTTTACTTTTAACAAAAAGTAACTTAGAAAAAAAATCGTATTTTTTTTTTTTTTTTTCTAAACGAAATTTAACCAGACTTGGTATTTAGTTGGCCCCTGACATAAACTGGGGCTGATTAGATTTGGGGATCAATCACTCAACAGGTGGTGCTGTGATCGTATTTTTTCTAAATTTTTAACATGGCAGTATATAGGACAAAATTTCGTATAAATGTACATAATGGGAGTTATTCTTAACCTGTGATTGTGAAATTAATATGAATTATTGATAATAGTAGTAGTTAATTAGGAAAAAAATCTCGGTCATCGCTTCCCTCCCCCCAGGGGAAAATACCCCCCGGGGGAGGGGGGGGGGGTAATATTTCAAGATGGGTATCTTTTGAAAGGTCTCGTCAATATCTTTAAAACGAATGGTTGAACTATAAATATGTGATAATTTAAAACAAAGTTATCGATTTTTTTTTCTTTCTTTTTTTTTTTTTTACTGTGTGAATTTGTATAGGAAAATATAGAAGAAAGTCTTGTGGTGGCCACAGCATACTAGTTTTATTTATGGAAAGTTAATTTAAATTATCTAAAATTAAGCTTTTAAAGTAAGAAACATGTTTTTTTTTTTTTTTTTTTTTTTTTTTTAATATGTATCCACATTATACTAATCGTGACTTTCTAAATTCCAATATAACTTCTTACAGATTGAGTAAGGTTTATTTTATTTATTTTTTAAGATAAGAAGCATGAATATAACACTTGCAATTCTATAATTAAAAGATTAAGGAATATAATTAGCATAAGCTAAATAATATTACACTCTGAGACATTTGAATTTAAATTTTAATGGTGTGTAGTGTTAGGG
Source organism: Salticus scenicus (assembly GCA_963930645.1). Lineage (NCBI taxonomy): Eukaryota > Metazoa > Arthropoda > Arachnida > Araneae > Salticidae > Salticus > Salticus scenicus. Next base: position 58,439,356 of record OZ005652.1, on the reverse strand, counting down.
TTAAAGCCAGTTGACTAAAAGAGGGTCCTAGACCTGAGTGGTGTACTGTCTGTAGAGAGTCTTTCTAAGTGTTACATAGCCCTTTTTATTCAAGTTTTGGAGAAAGCCATAGTAAACTCCAAATGTATATGTCGACGAAAGCGATCTGGTATCGAACTTAGCAATTTCCGTTATTTAAATTTTGATATTCCATTGATCAGAACATTGCAGAATTTTGCAATTGTATTTGTAAAACTTTAATTTTTGAGATAATTTTATGCAATGTTTTCCATAGTGTTGATTTTGAGATTTGCCATCATTAAAAAAAAAAAAAAAAAAAAAAAAAAAAAAACCCGAAATTTTGTTTTACACCCCATTTTATTAATGTTTGTTTGCATGTTTGAATAATGAATAGTATTAAAGTTAAATTACGCATCATACGATGGATCGGGCCCCACCTGTGAAAATTTGCACAAGCCGCCACTGCGTGTTCTACAGCACTACAGGGAAAAAAAATAACGCAAAAATGAAAAAACACACGTCTAATAGTTTGACATAAAAAACATACACTGAAAATTTCTACAAAACCAAAAATGTCAATTATCAAGCTTGCCTGATCCGATTCTTAAAATAACCTTGCTCTTAACAGTGGCGGATCCAGAACTTGACTTTTGGGAGGGCTAAGATTTTTCAAAGTGTTATTCTAGACCAATAAAAAATTTACAATTGCAATATTCAATTGTGAATGTCAGTGTTTTTTTTTTTTTTTTTGGGGGGGGGGGGGGCTCTTCCCCCCCTTAAATCCGCCACTGGCTCTTAAAACGATAAAATATTGAAACTTGCACATTTCGACCATTTATTTTCATAAAAAATGAAAAATAAGCAGAAAAGTCAACTCTGTTTTTAGAAATCTTTGAAACTGATATATACACTAAGCGACAAAAAAAAAAGCCGCACTTGGATATTTTCCTTTTCGCTTTCTACAACCGCCAAATTTATCGTTTAAAAAGCAAATTTTCGAACAGATTTTATTATGTTGTCCACCACATACACATTAGTACTCAGTCCAGTGTTAAAAACAAAATACAATAGTCAGGAAAATTGTAATTTTAGAAATTATTTCAAAAATTATAAGAATAAGGCAGTTAACGATGTCACAAAAAGTATTAATTTTTGAATGAAAATCAAAAAATATTTTAATACGTGAGATGGTAAAAAAATTAAATGCTAACGAAATATTGGTAAAACGGTTTTTAGCAAGTTATAACGTTTTTTGGTCGTTTAAACTGGAAATTTGGTTTATGGCGGCCATGTTGCTCATCCAAGCGAGATGACCGTAAGTTAAAATGCCATTTCTTATAAAATCGGTTTGTATTACATTTAGAACAGAAAAGAGATTCAGAAAAAGTGTTTAGCAGCATAATTTCTTACAGTACAGCAACTATTAAACAAAGCAGGTTTAAATGACAGAAAATTTGAAAAAATTCCATTCTTAGTAAAGAAAATTAGGAAAGCATGACCTCAGATGGCTAAAAAAATAAAAAAATGATTAGTTAATTATTGGGCTGAACTGTTTCTCTTTGATGAGTCAAGTTTAACTTATTTCGAGCTAAAGAAAACACGCGGAACTGACAACGAAAATATGACCGACTTAATGAAAATCACACTTTTAAAACAGTGACACAATCTCCGTACAGTATGGTACGGAGGTGCATAACTTTTCAAGCAATCAGACAAATTATTATGCTCAAGGGATCAATTAACTCGAAATAAAACACAATCTTCATAAAAGTGTTGCCTGACCGACTATTTTGGAGGTATCTTGGACATTTCCGTAAACAGCATTTTACGCTGAAAATGCACCTTACTACGCGGCGTCTGTGGTCAGTTTATTACTTCAAATTGTCAAAATTTCCTATCCATTCCAATGAGAACCTATAATTCTGTAAGTAATCATATCTTTTTTCACTTTAAGTTGAATCCCACAAAAGATACAGTAAAATTTCTTCTTTACCAGACATGAGAATAGTCCTAATCGCGATTCTCTCGAAAATGTTTCGTCTATAAAAAAGCGGGGAAGAGGGGAGAGGATTCGAAATTTGCAGCCTATAACTCTGCCTGAACTAGAAAAAATTATTTGTGATATTTTGCATGTTGAAATTTCTGAGATTTATATTAAAACACTGTATAATACTATGCCATTGCGCATTAAAGCAGTAATTCCATATAAAGGTGGAATTAACCCAATGCAGAATACATATTTTTAATAAAAATTTGCTTAGATGTAACAAAAAAATAGTTTTATTTCATATATTAAAATATAACTTGTTTATTTCATTTAATAAACCATAACAGAATGCAAAGTGTATGGTTATTGCATTATGTTCAAAAAGAAAGTTTTATGCACATTTTTAAAAATTACTTCGTAGTGTGCAAAAATGCAAATTATTAAATCGAAAATGTACACAGGTATCATTTCATCCCTTTGGTATTACGCAAATAAGAGAGTTTCATTTGTTTCAAACATTAATTTTAAAGTTATTACGAATAAAAAAGGTATAAGTCATTTTTTCTGCAGTGCGGCTTTTTTTTTGTCGCTTAGTGTATGTTACTTAGGTTGACTACCGTCGGCAGCAAAAGTATTCGAGCACTAGGTAATAATTCCGATATCAAAAAAGTACACTTAATACTGCTTTGTTAAATAAATACTTGTCAAATCATGTTCTTAATCAGTCTAAGAAAATTATTCAACAAGGATTTATTTAAAAAAACAGTATTAAGTGTATATTTTTTTTAGACAGGGATTATTGCTAGTGCTCGGATACTTTTGCTGTAAACTGTATGACATACGTCCTATTATAAATGCTTTATAAACACAGCGAAAAATAAAATGCTGTGTTTCACCAGAAAAATGGCTCCAATTTAGCTGCAACCAATATTTTGGTGCCATGTTTCACCATTTTAGTATGGATGGATGGGTTTTACGTCGCACTAGTGCTGCACAGATGGGCAATTGGCAACGGTCTGGGACACACCCCTAGAGGTGGTCCAGAGACATGCCCCCACAATTTTTGATCAATTTTTTTTCCATCAATTTCCAGGTATTGTCTCCCTATATTTTAGTTCTTTTGTACACGAACAGGGAATGATTTTCATAGCATATTTTACATGATACATGGTTTTACGCTTAAAAAAAGTATATATTCATTTCATTTGGTTTAGTGTAGCCTATATATATATATATTAAACTCTATATATTTGCAATTTCGCCCATAGACGTTATGTATTTGAATTCTCTTGGATGTTCCTGTACATGAACTCGTTACTTGACCTCAATGAAAAGTTTAGTGTAGCATCCCTGTATGATACAGATTTAGAGTACCATGTCTGAACTTCCTGCTGCTATTTGTTCTTGAGCTATGCTGATAACAGACACTCACACAGACCAACCGCTAAAAAGATGAATTTCAGGTTTAGAGAACCTCAAAACAAGTTACTATAACAAAAACTGAATTTCGAAAATTTGACCCCAAAACAATACTTTCTCTGCCATATATAGAGGCAAAAGAAAATATTAAAAATTAAATAAAAGAGAGAGAGTTTTCTGTTGTTGTTGTTAAATCAGTTAAATGATATTAGTAACGAAACATACGTAAAATTGATCCAAAATAGATACACTATTAATAATTTGAAAAATTAAAACATATGAAATCAAAATAAATTCAATTTATAATAACAGGAGACTTGGCAATGGAATAATAAAACCTGAATAAACTACTACGTCAGAAACGCCAAAGAAAAATATTGGAAATGCATACAGCTGTTTCGGTAGCCTAAAGCGTACCGTCTTCAGTGCCGTAGTTTATTCAGATTTTAAAATTCAATTTATACTTGTATGACAGGCAGGGGTGGACTGGCTCAGTTTGGCCCACCCGGCTACAAGATATTTTGGCCAACTCGCTCCATAAGGGAGTCTAGGGAGCCCTCTCAGGGCAGAGTGTAGAAATTCAAGAAACTTTAAAGTCCCAATTTTACAATATTTTACTTAATTTGCTACATTAATCTATATATATAAAAGAACACTTCCTGAGTGAGTGAGGGGGTGATCTATCAACGCCCAAACCAAACCCCTGGACCTAGAAGCATGAAATTTCGTGACAATGTTCTTCCTATGACGTAGGCATCCACTAACAAGCGATTTTACAAAATTCGCCCCCCAAGGGGGGGAGGGGGGGCAAAACGTGATTTCACAAAATCCTTCATATCTCAAACAAAAAAACAGATATCCCTAAAATTTTTACTTTAAAATATAGCTAATACAAATGTCTAAAAACCAATTTCTGGAATTTCCAAAATTCGGTCCCCCCCAAGGGGGTGGGGGGTGGGGGCAAAACGTGATTTCACATGCGTAAAACGTGATTTCGCATAATCCTATATATCTGAAACAAAAAAATAGATATACGTGAAATTTTTGCTCTAAAATATAGCTAATGCAAATATCTAAAAACCAATTTCTGGAATTTTAGAAATTCAGCCCCCAGGTAGGGCAGCAGGGGGGGGGGAGGGGGGCTATGGGGCAAAACAAATAGAAATACAGTTAGGGCGTTCAAAATTGATACAGATAGGTTTTAGAGGCCTGCAAGTCAAATGATGATATTTTCGATTGTGTAAAGTTATTAGGAGGGCCGGGAAGGTGGGGGAGGGGAGAGGGGGGGGGGGCAAAAAAATAAAAATAGAGTTAGATCGTTCAAATCTATATATATAAAAGAACACTTCCTGAGTGAGGGTGGGGGGGGGGGGTGATTCATCATCGCCCAGACCAAACCCCTGGACCTAGAAGCATGAAATTTCGTGACAATGTTCTTTATATGACGTAGGCATCCACTAAGAAGCGATTTTACAAAATTCGCCCCCCAAGGGGGGGGGGACCAAACGTGATTTCACAAAATCCTTCATATCTCAAACAAAAAAACAGATATCCGTAAAATTTTTGCTTTAAAATATAGCTAATACAAATGTCTAAAAACCAATTTCTGGAATTTTCCAAATTCGGTCCCCAAGGGGGGCGGGGGGGAAAATGTGATTTAGCATAATCCTACATATCTCAAACAAAAAAATAGATATACGTGAAATTTTTGCTCTAAAATATAGCTACTGCAAATATCTAAAATCCAATTTCTGGAATTTTAGAAATTCAGCCCCCAGGTGGGGCAGCAGGGGGGGGGGGCGGGGGCTATGGGGCAAAAACAAATAGAAATACAGTTAGGGCGTTTAAAATTGATACAGATAGGTTTTTAGAGGCCTGCAAGTCAAATGAGGATATTTTCGATTGCGTAAAGTTATTAGGAGGGCCGGGAAGGTGGGGAGGGGGGGGGGCAAAAAAATAAAAATAGAGTTAGATCGTTCAAAATTGGTATATAGAGGTTTTCGATACCTACAAATCGATTGCGGATATTTTCGAAGTTGTAAAATTATTAGGTGGGGCGGTAAGGGGGGGCTATGGGCAAAAACAAATAGAAATACAGTTAGGCCGTTCAAAATTGGTACAGATAGGTTTTCGATGCCTGCAAGTCGAATGGGGATATTTTCGAAAGTTGAAAGTTATTAGGAGGGCCGGGAAGATGGGGGGAAGAGGAGGGGCAAAAAAATAAAAATAGAGTTAGATCGTTCAAAATTGGTATATCAGGGATGGAATACGGGTGCAGAATTCATACCACTATCAATGTAAGAAAATTTTCTACTTCTTAAATCAACGATATTATAGGTAGAGAAATTTCTTCAACAGATTCCGGTGTGAATCCTGCGCCCGTGTTCCATCCCTGGTATATAGAGGTTTTCGATACCTACAAATCGATTGCGGATATTTTCGAAGTTGTAAAATTATTAGGTGGGGCGGTAAAGGGGGTGGAGCTGTAAGGGGGGCTATGGGCAAAAACAAATAGAAATACAGTTAGGCCGTTCAAAATTGGTACAGATAGGTTTTAGAGGCCTGCAAGTCGAATGGGGATATTTTCGAAAGTGTAAAGTTATTAGGAGGGCCGGGAAGGTGGGGGGGGGGCGGAGGGGCAAAAAAAGTAATATAGAGTTAGATCATTCAAAATTGGTACATAGATGTTTTCGATACCTACAAATCGATTGCGGATATTTTAGAATTTTTTAAATTATTGGGAGGGGCGGGAAGGGGCCAACGGAGGGGCCAAGAAATAAAAATAGAGATAGATAGTTCAAAACTGGTGCATAGTGGTTTTTGATACCTACAAATCGATTGCGGATATTTTCGAATTTGTAAAATTATTAGGATAGACGGGAAGGGGGCGAAGGGGGAAAATAATAGAAATAAGAGTTAGAGCATTTTGGGAATTTTTTCCGAAGGCAGTGAGAACCCGGTGCGACATCTTTCCTAATCAGATTTTGTTTCTCTTTTCTTTTCACGTGATAAAAATGAATGCAATTTTGAGAATTCAGTAATTAGAGTGATTCATTTAAAAATAGGGACCAGCGAAGCGGGTGTTGCCTGCTAGTATAAGTATATATATATTGATATTAATATATTTATATTAATATATTTCAATAACGACCATTCTATAGTAAAATTCTAAAACATGTAACAGTTTTACTATGTTTTAAATGATTTAACTAATTTTCTGTAATTAACCCGATATGATATGATATATATTTGATAATTCTCTCTGAAAAATCACTGAATAATAAGCATATTATTTCCCATAACGATCATACATTAGCAAAAAAATGTAATATACCGTAAAATCCCGATTATAAGCCCCCTCCCCACTTTCAGGCAAATTTGGACATTTTGCATAATGCTAAAAATAAGCCCCCTCTCCATTTTTTTCATTTTGAGTAAAAAAGTATTTTCTGAAATTTTATGTATCTTTAACGATTTTAAATAAATGCATTCTTTTAAAATATTTTTTACAGCAAAATTTTCCCTTCTCCTTCTTTTTTTACAAAATAACAATGAAGTAGGAATGAGAACTATGAAATAAGTATAGATCTACATTGAAATTGTAAACCTATTTTCCGATAGATGGCAGCACCAGTCTTAATTCCAGAAAATGTTTTTACAGGCTTCCTCAATATTCATAAAAAAAAAAAGAATCTATAAGAAAACTTTTCTTTATTTACTTTTCATATACCGTAATTTCGGGAGTAAGCGCCGTGGCGCTTATGAGTTTAAAAGTTATTAAATAGCCGATGCGGCGCTTCTACGTGCGGCGCATATGATAGATAATTTATTTTTTAAAGTTTTCTACAAAGAATGTCGAAAAAGTTCAATTTGCCGTCAATAGATGGCACTACGTGAAAGGTGAATCTTTCTCCTAGAATCGCCGATTTCACGTGTTTCACCCGCAGGAGTGCTATCACCCCTTTCATAAAAATAGGTTGCTCCTTATGTAGTGGTAAAGCGATCTGATTGGACCTTGTCTCTTTCTCACACTGCTTACTTACAAGCATTGCATAGCATTGTGCATAGTTTCTTTTCAAGTGTGTTTTTCATGTTGCTATTTTTTCATCTTTTTTAATATTTTGATTATTTTAAAATATTTTGCAATGGCTCCCAAGCGACTTAGGAATTATTCAGCTGCATTCAAACTGCAAGTAATCATGAAAGTCGAGAGTATTGGAAATCGTCTGGCTGCTCGGGAATTTGGCATAGATGAAAGATGTGTTCGCCAATGGCAATTAGAAAAATCTGTAATCGAAGGAATGCCGAAAATGAAAAAGGCAAGGCATGGCAGTACAGCTCATTGGCCGGAGTTGGAGACGAATTTAAAAAACTGGATTTTAGAACAGTGTGATAAGGGGCTCTCAATATCAACTGTAAGAATTCGCATGCAAGCTAAAAATATTGCTGCTGACATGGGAATTTCTCATTTCAAAGGAAATGCTAATTTGTTTTCGATTCATGAGGAGACTAAGTTGTCCGTAAGGCAGAGAACGACTGTGGGGCAGAGTCTACCTGCTGACTGGCTTGAAAAGAAAAATCAATTTCTTGATTTTGTAATGAAATTAAAAACCGAAAATAATTTTAAGACTTCCCAGTTAATCAACATGGACGAAGTTCCGCTAACTTTTGATTGCCCCCCAAGTAGAACTGTGACTTCAACTGGAGAGAAGAGTGTTTCAAGTTCCACCACAGGTCACGAAAAAACTTCTTTTACTTGTGTTTTATCGTGTACCACGAGTAGTGAAAATTGAAGCCGATGTTGATATTTAAAAGGAAAACGTTACCCAAGGAAAATTTCCCATCGGATGTTGTTATAAGATGTAACAAAAAAGGATGGATTAATGAAAGTCTAATGATAGACTGGTTTAGTGAAATTTGGAGTAAAAGAAAAGGTGCTTTATTCCAGCCAAGTGGCATGTTGATTATGGATTCAATGGCAGCGCATTTAACAGAACCGGTAAAGGAGGCTGCAAGGAAAAGTGGTGCTTCTCTTGCTGTCATACCAGGCGGGTTGACAAAAAAATTGCAGCCCTTAGATTTGTCGCCAAATCATTGTTTTAAAAGTCATAAGAGACAGCAGTGGGAGACATGGATGGCAAGTGGATTGCACGGTTACAGTAAAGGCGGCAATCTCAAGAGAGCGTCTTACGAAGAAGTGGCGAAGTGGGTATAAGCAGCTTGGAATGCTGTCAAGCCAAGCACTACTATTTCCGGATTTTCAGAAGCTGAAATAATTCCTTCGAGTCAGGATGCAGATGCTGATACTAATCTTGATTTATCAGACTGTGAAAAGAATGATATTGAACTGAATGATGAACTTTGTCAACTGTTTCAGTCAGACAGCAAACCCTGTGATTTCGAAGGTTATTAATTCTGCTGATTCATATAAAGTTGATGCGACCCACTAATAAAAAGCATGCCAAGTGGATGCTACCCACTTAAAAAAAGCGTGCATAGTGGCGCCGACCACTTTAAAAAACGCGGAGCGCCACGAGGAGAAGGGTCTGCGTCCCGCGCTCTGGATGGTTACATTAGGTAACAAACAGATGTCTCCTCAAATCCCAGAGAATAAATAAAATAAAATTATATTAGTAAAATAACCCTTTAAAATTTTTAATAAATTTAAAGTTCATTAATAAAATTGTGTTTTTTATAATTGTCGATGCATAGGTGTTTACCTAACATTTAACGCGGAGCATATCTATAATAATAAAAGAAGATGTCTGTCTGTCTGTCTGAGCATCTATACGTTCAGCCCCTACTGAACGCAGAACTACAAAATTTGACATACGGGTGCTCAGAAGCCTGCCCGAGGGGATAGTCAAAACAGAATTTAAAAATTTTAATTAGTTGCGGAGATATTAATTAAAATGTAGACCTATGTCTTAATCAAAAAGCGATCTCAATGACTCAGAATTCACGGCGATTGCATAAAAATAGATATTTTCAGGCAGACGATTTTCTAAGCGGTCTCGATCGGAGACAACTGTGTGATAAAAACGGAAATGGCTGTAATCAATTAAGATATGTGTTTTATACTGGGGGGGAAAATTGCAATTTTAAATTTTTTTCAAATTTTCATTCACGTTACATTTGAATTAATATTCGGCCTAGACAGCATATTATAAAGCTACTGTTCAATTTTCATGAAAATATATGAATAATTAAAAAAATGACATATTTATTGGAGAAAGATTGTCTTCTTTTATATTTTGCAGTATTTGCCCGATAATTCGATTGTGAATATTTTTGAAAGAGTACGATTATTAGGGAGGGCTTGAGGGAGAGGGAAAAAAGGCAAAAATTAAAAAAAAAAAAAAAAAAAAAGAGTTACAGCATTTGAAATTGGTTGGCATATTAAGATTTTAAGGCAAGGTATTTGGTTTTCTTTTATATCTCAGCTTCTAATTAAAATAATTTCATAAGTAATACATAATTTGAAAGCTTTGTTGATTTGGAATTGAACAGTAGATTACAGAAATTTCTACCGCCAGATGGCGCTGAAATATTTTAAAATTTCAATATTTCAAATTCTAATTATGATTATATTATTTTTAATACATCATTCGAAAGATATTTTAAAGTTCTTTTATATTATCGAAAGTATTATTCGAGATTTTACCCGATTTACACGTTTTAAGGTTTCCTGTTTAGGTTTTCTTTTGTATCTCAGCTACCAATTAAAATATTTTCATAAGTAATACATCATTTGAAAGCTTTGTTGATTTGGAATTGAACAATATATTACAGAAATTTCTACCGCCAGATGGCGCTGCTATATTTTAAAATTTCAATGTTTCAAATTCTAATGATCGAGGAAGGTGTTGTAAGTTCTAAAACGGGGATAAGGCGCCGCAGGCGCCACCGAGCGGGACTTGGCTGAAGTCAGAAATTTGAAAGATCATAACATGGTTAGCGAACAGGCTGTTTCAGATATTGAAAAGGGAAGAGGGCGCCGAAGGCGCTACCGCACGGGAATTTACTGCGATTTCAATAAGCTATTTTCAGATTTTCACGATATATCAATAAGCTTTTATTAGACCTGAAACGGGAAAAAGGCGCCGCAGGCGCCACCGAGCGGAAGTTTCGTAAAGTCGGATTTTTCAGGGATCGCGAACCAGCTGGTCGCCGAAGGCGGCTAGTTATAAATATAAATTTTTTGATGGAATACTGCAAGTGCGGCCCTTATGCCGGGTGTGGCACTTCCAGCAATTTTTTTTATTTTTTAGACTGAATATTTCAAATGCGGAGCAGCGCTTACTCCCGAAATTACGGTACTAAAGAATAAATAGAGTTCTTTTATTTACTTATTTAATAAAGGTTACCTTAAAAAAAAAAAAATATATATATATATATATATATATTAGCTTTTCTTTTAATTTAATTATTTCAATTAAAAAGATTGATATCATATAAATATTTAGATAATTAGAAGGACGAATTAACTTTAATAAACTAAGTACCTTTAACAATCCTTCAACTTTAGCAGCTTTTAAAAGGAATTACCGACGAAACAATGACGTAAGCGAGAAGGAGAGTGATGTGGAGGAAGATGAAGACACCTTTCAGTAATGCAGCATAAACAACATCTGAAGATGACTGCGAGAGCACGTCGAAATATATCATTTAAAAGCTGCTAAAGTTGAAGGATCGTTAAAGGTACTTAGTTTATTAAAATTGATATCATATTTTTGTAAAATGTTATGTTTAACAATAATATATAAAATGAGTTTTATGCATTTAATATTCACCTAAATATACTCTTATTAATTAATAAACATTAAATTAATTAATGTTTCATAACCTTTCAAGATTTACCTTGCCCTTACTTTACCAAAATCAGTCTAATTTTTTTATTAGTCTTTCATATTAACCATATGAAAAAATTAATTAAAATTATCAATTTAAATTAATAATTCAAAATTTATTTCTGTAAGTTACATTCACTTCTGGATTAGATAATAAATATTAGTTTTGTTCTCTGGTGGTAGATGGCATCACCACAATTTTTTAAAAAAGAAATTTCTAATAATCCCGATTATATGCCCCTCCCTACTTTTTACTGGTTTTGCATTTGAAAAATGGGGAGCTTATAATCGGGAATTTACAGTATATAATTTTTATAATTATTTTAACACTCTACACTGTTAAAAATTTCAGTTCAAGGTTGAGTTCAAGGTTGGTACTATAGTAGCTTCAATATGCTAGGCTGAACAAAAACTTGGAACACTTGCAGCTGCAACCATGCGATGGTGACATCTTTTACCAAGATTTAGTGCTTCTTGTTGAAAAAAAAGCACCAAATTATGGTAAAAGGTTTCTCCACTTTATCTGTGTAGCTATTGCAGTATCAAGCCTTGGTTTAACAAAGCACGAAATAATGGTACAAGGTTTCCAGTGGCGGATTTAAGGGGGGGGCTAGGGGGCTGAAGCCCCCCCCCCCCCAAAACACTGAAATTCACAATTGAATTTTGCAATTGTAAATTTTTTATTGGTCTAGAATAACACTTTGAAAAATCTTAGCCCCCCCCAAAAGTCAAGTTCTGGATCCGCCACTGAAGGTTTCACCATCTCACGGTTGCAGTTACAGTGGTTCAACCTAGTAAAAAATTTTTAATCTATAATATTAAAACACAAAGCATTTTTTGTAAGACCAAAATCGTACGATCTGGGCATGCGCAAAAATTTTTTGAACCAAATCGGAAGGGAACATTCCTTTCTCTTTATGCAGTGCATTACGAATACCGATGATAAAGATTGAGCAGACGACATTAATACGTATTTCATATGTCTATGGCAGACGCTAATTAAAACTCAATCATAAAAATAATTCACACGATTAATTCATTGATTCATACTTCCCAAGGAAGTATATTAAAAACAAAGTAATTCGCGAATAATTATCATCGTATGCTTTTATGACGAAAATTTCTTCACACAGGATGCGGGACCATCTGTATTTTTTTTCTATTTGTTAAAAGAAAAAAAAAAAAAAAATCTTTTAAAATTAATAAATTGGCAGAGTTTATTGTTATTTAAAAGTAAAATTTTATCAGTTGAAAACTTTGTTTAGAAAAGATGGAGATAGATATTTAAAATCAAAGGAGGTTTTATATTTCATTTTATTTATTTATTTTTACTCTAATTATTATAATCTCTGATACTTCATTTTGATACCATATTACAGTAAAAATAATTTAAAAAGAATAACATTGAAATAATGATATTTTATACGAGTAAAAATTTACATTGTATAGTTTATTATTAAAAATTTAATGAACAAATTAATTTGCTAAAGTATTAAATAATTCATTCTTATTTATTTATTTATTTTTAACAGTATACTTTTGTTGAAATATACTATTTTGATAGAATAAAGTATTATAATACTATTCCAGTAAAAACAAATTTAAACTGTATTCCGATTTGCAGTTTATTTTTAGAATACAATGAATTAATATTTTGGATTATATCCATGTAGTTTTACAAATATAAGAATGAGAAATCAGAATCAAAACTATTATTTTACACTTAAAATGCACTTATTGTCATGGCAAATTAGAATTAATGATATATTTTACAAGTGAATGAAATCTTTCTCTTTCATGTATGTCTTTTGATCTGTTATCGTTGATAGTAAGTTAATATAATTATAATCTGGTAGTAAATCTTTGTATTCATTCATTTTGTGTGAAAAGCAACGAATAAATTTTACAGTAAACATAAAACAAGTGCAGTTCTATAGATTATTAGTCGATTTGGTGTGACAGGGAGGAATTCTATTGTGGAATTAATTTATATGCTTAATGCTTTGATAAGTATTATCACAAATATTGCTACTATCTCATTAAGAAATATTTATTCTTTTGATAATTTATATAAATTCTGCCTTTCTTTTAATTACTCCTAACATTCTTTTGGTCATATTTAGAGTAAAATTAAGAAAACCTTGGGATTTTATAATATACGAGGTGTGTCTAAAAAGTTCGGGGAATGGTCCGATATCTCAACGGCAACATGTGCTACACGCACGCGCTTGCACATGACGATCCAGAGACATGTCAAGGAGCACCACCTAGCAGGAAGACTCGTGGCTGTCATGGGAAAACCCGCTATGGGCAGTCGAACATAGACAGTGTGAGAGGTACTGTCACAGGGCAATGGAGCAGCGAGTGAACATCAAGTTCTGTTACAAAAATTGGAAAAAACGGCTACGCAGACACATGGAATGTTGGTGCAAGTGTACGGGACGGAAGCTGTGAGCAGAAAATGTGTTTACGACTGGTTCTGTACTCGCTCAATCATGTCTGGTGTTCTGCTTCGACGGCCGACCCGACCGTGGCTCATCTTTAGTCGTTTCCTTGCTGTCACTAAAACGTTTGAACCAGTCCTAAACACATTTTCTGCTCATGGCTTCCGTCCCGTACACTTGCACCAACATTCCATGTGTCTCCGCAGCCGTTTTTCCCAATTTGTAACAGAACTTGATATTTACTCGTTGCTCCATTGCATGGTGACACTACCTCTAAGCGTGTACGCATAGCACATGTTGTCGTTGAGATATCGGACCATTCACCGAACTTTTTAGACACACCTTGTATGAAGTATGCTTAAATTTTGTACATTGAAATTTCATGAAATTGATCCCTCCTCCCTCCAACCAAAAGATAATTGGTTAAAGTAGAGGGTTTTAAACCGGTTAAGAGCAATGCGAAATATTCAAGCAAGGGTAGTGTATTAAAAACGAAATTAAATTACGTCCAAAGATTGCAATTTATAAGAATTCTATATTTCGTATTCGTGAAAAAAAAAAAAAATCTTAATTGAATGTAGAATTTTGCATTGCACACGTGAAATAATCTGAATCACAGGCCATAATGATAAAGCTTTTTTTGTCATGTCTCTATAAAGTATTGTAAATTTTCAAGATGGGTATCTTTCGAAAGGTGTCGTCAATATCTTTAAAACGAATGGTTGAACTATAAATCTGTGATAATTTAAAACAAAGTTATTGATTTTTTTTTTTTTTACTTAAAAAAAAAAAAAAAATTTTTTTTAATATTGAGAATAAAATGGACTTTTTTTTTTTATATTTAGTGTTATACTACTTCTCTAATATGGAAATCATCTGCATTATCATGGAAGATATTTTTTTTTAAATAATAATTTTAATGAATTATTTTTACTGAGTGAATTTGTATAGGAAAATATAGAAGAAAGTCATGTGGTGGCCACAACATACTAGTTTTTTGCTTAATTTTATAGGCCATAATTTTACAGTATGTCACCAGAATTATTGATTGGTAAGAAATTGCTTATAACTTCAATCTGATTATCTGACTATGTCTATTCGCCTTCTGATTTCCGCAAATATATTTAGCATATTTCGAAACTGATGTGTGCTATTTAAGGTTACAATAGAAATTAATATGTATAAAACTTTGAATATACACCATAAAATGCAATAAAATCGCAACAATTGTTTCGAATTGAAAAAAAAAAAAAAGAAAAAAACATACGACCCTTCGTCAGGCGAACAAAGTAGGCATGAGCGCTGCAATCAAAGTGGCAACGTATTTTTATATAGCGTATATTTTTAGCAAATTCCCTATTCAAAATTATGTGTATGTCAGTACTAATTTCCTCACAAGTACAAACAAATGAAATTAGATATGTTACTGTCTATAAACCTCCAGTTACAAGATATGATGTGATTCATTTTATCTATTTGATTTCCTTAAATTTTAATCAAAATCTTGCTGTTTATTTATTTAGGCAATTAATTGCATTTCCTGTTGCTTGCATAATTTTTTTTTTTCCACATTAGAAATTAGTTTTAAAAAGTGATTAAAAAAATATAATTATGTTTTTATATAAGATTTTTCTCTAAAATTTTTAACAATGCCAATTTGTAATTAAAGCCTTTTTTTTAAATTGAATATTTAATGAAGATTATGACAATGTCCTAACTTTCTGAGTCACTCTCAGAACCAGAGACCATAAGGTGACCTAAGTCAGAATTGCTGCCTGAATTTGAAAAACATTGGTGTATCATCATTTATCAAATGAATATTTTGAAAAATAGATACACATGCTCAGCAGTATAGTAGTGCATTAATTTATGACTATATTCTTTTTTTGTTATGTTGCCAAATACTTTATAATTATGTTCTTACAAGCTTATTGAATGGACATTTAAAATTCTGATTAGCAACCATAGATCTCTTGTATTATAATCTTGAGCAAATTGCTCAAAACATATACCTGGTAACTTTCTAAATGATGACTTTAATTAGAAATTTTTGTTTTTCACACTGTATAATAGCATTACTATGACCAATAAAAGAAAATTTTCCAGAAAAACATAGTAGAAAACTTTCTACTCCACATCACAACTCCTTATATATATATGTGTGTGTGTGTAAGGATACAAAAGAGTTTCATTTAAGAAAAGCCCTATTCAAAAATTCTCTATCCAAAAATTATGAATCGCTAAAAAATCATAAATTTTCAACTTAATTTCATAGCAAGACATTGCATAGTGTGAAAGCTGAAAAAATTAAGCTTAAGAGCAAAATTAGTTGATTAAAATGCTTTTTACATGTGTCTGCTATAAACTTTAGCATATTAGTAATCTCTAGATATCTTGAATCCAAGCTGAATTGGCTGTCAGATAATTAATCAGTTAGAATAAAGAATTTCTAAAATAAAAAGCATGCTTTGTGACCAGGTCTCATTTGTTGCACCAATGTAATGATGCATTGACCCCCACAGTGTATCAGTTTAGAAAAAATAAAAATGGTTTGATTAAACCAGTGTTTCCTGACATATCAAAGTATCATCCAGTACTAGTCAGACATGGTACAAGCTTACAGAAAAAAAGGCTGAACTTTTCACGATCCCCCCCCACCCCCCACCCTCCTCTCAAAAGTGGTATCAGGCAACTGACACAATATATATTTTTCAATAAAAATAATGTTAAATCTGATTGCATACATGTACACACAATAAACAAAATCAGAACAATAAATCTTATATTGAATATCATATTTAATTACAATTAAAATAGTTGTAAGTGCTTAAAAAACAGACAAACTTATTACATATACTTGAAAATAAGTTTATTCTATAGAAGCATTGTTTGCTGGGGCAATTGATTAGCAAAATAATGTAGTTCAAATTCATTAGGAAAATGCAGTGGAAGTTCTATTTCATTTTCCTTTTCTCCAAGTTTGAATTCATCATATATCTTGAAAGCCAATCACATAGAAATTGCTAATAATATATTGCACAAATTCAGGCTGACCCCTCCCCCCTACACATGTTCAAAAAGTTTTAATTGCAGATTTGCATTGATCCCAAGAATAATAATTTTCAAGCTTAAAACGGCTGAATTCAGTCTTAAGGCTGAAAAGTAACATGTCTGACTAGTAAGTACAGTAACCACCGCTTAATAAATTCACTGGTTAATAAAATCAGCCGCTTAATCTGATCAAATTGCCAGGACCGGAATCAAATCAATGCATACTAATTTTAAAACTGCTGTTTAATAAAATCAGCATCGCTGGTTAATAAACTAAAAAAAAAAAAAAAAAAAAAAAAAATTCAGCAGCAAAAATTTCATTTATGCACACAAACAAATTTTTATTTATGCTGTAATTTTTTATTTTTGAAATAAAATAGAAAATAAAATACAGCAATCCATCCGTTATCTCTCTTTGTAGAAAATTTTACATTTACAGCAAATACATCCCATTACTTGTCTTAGTAATAATTTCAAGGAATGTACTCTTCAAAGTGCGATAAGTTAAAAATTTTATATGATTTGCAAGTGATTTAAAAAAATATTTATATGTTTAATTAAAAGACAATTTTTAGATCTTATTCTGAAATAACTAAGAGGCAAGAAGCTTTAGAGGAAAGATTTTAAATTTAAAAGAAAATCGTTAACATTCAGCAAAGTATTGATGATTTTCCTCAAAGGAGATTGCATCGGAACTTGGGATGTGTTTAATTCACTTATTTTGAAGGAACAATCAAATAATTATCTATTAAAAATTAATTAATATTGTTTATTAGTTCTATTATTTGATACCTTTTGAAATTTCTTTCCAAATTCAGGTAAATAATACCTTTTTCTTCAGTGCAGGAACGTTCACCAGATATAAAAATCAGCTGCTTAATAAAATCACTTTTGCTCAGAATGAATGCGATTTTAATAAGCGGCAGGTACTTGTATTTGGTTTTTATGCATAGAATTTTAATTTCTATATTCAAGTAAATAAAAAAAAAAAGAAAAGAATGAAACAACAAATTTAATAAATATAAATAAGACAATAATGTTTTATAGTGTTTTATTTATATACATGATTTTAAATGTGTAATTTAACTATGCTACCTTTGCCTTTATTGAAAATGAATGAGACATGTTATAAAAGAAAGCTTTTATTCAAATTATTAATTTCAGTAAAGATTTCAACTTTATATACATAATTTTTACCAAAAATAATATAATGCAAAATATATCCCTTTTTATACAAATCTGTTTAATGTAATATACAAACAAAGTAAATTTTGCAATGTGTGTCAACAATTACATAAAATTAACTTACAAGCGTGGAGCACTAATAATAAAATAAAAGTGTTTCAGCATATATATTAAAATCTTATTTATTAATAAAGGTGAAATATCGATAACAAGCTATTGCAAACTATAAAGAAACTATATACAAAACAAAATAAATTCTTATTTAAAGGAACATAAAACTCTGAAAATAACTAATAAAGATAGATGCTTATTCAGAATTAAATCAGAATCACATCTAGATAATACATTATCTAAAATAACAAGAAGTACTGTAATTGAATTTGCAATACCTACTTAACTTATAAAAGAATTCACAGGAGATAAAATTTATTTCAATATTGTGAATTTTTTCATCAACTAAGGTAGATTCATATATTAAGTATTTTCCTTTTTTAGCTTGATTTTTTTTTTTTTTTTTTTTTTTTTTTTGAGGTGGGGAGGAGAGATGCAGATAAGAAAGTTAAAAAGTGGAAAAACGAAATTTGAAAATGTTGTATTACTTATAATTTATTTTTTTTTTTAAATATATTGCTAATAACATTTTAAAATTAATATACATACTATAAAATAATATAGCTTGAGAATAGATAAAATACTATAAACAAAGAAAAAAAAGGTACAGATTTTCTCAGCATTATGTGCAACTCCGTAGCCAGAAAAAATTTTCAGAGATGGTTCAAACTTTAGCACAAAATGATGCATGTTAAAAATGAAGAATAACTTTAAAATTTTTGACAAATCTGCCAATTTCAGGAAGGGGGGAGGAGAATCCCCCCCCCTGGTTAGGGCCTTGATTATGTGGAATTTTGAAAAGTGGCTAAAAAAGATGAATTCATTGAAACTGATTTAGTGGTAGAGAAAAGAAAGCAGAGGGTTTTATTTTATTTCATTTATTTATTTAAAAATTGATCTTATATAACCAAATAATTTAACATATGTTAATTATATACAAATTTCTTAAAAAAAAAAAAAAAAAAAAAAAAAAAAGAAAAATAAATAAATAAGCTATATTATTTAATGAGTTTCAAAGAGCTAGATTAATTTAGATCTATCCGTAAGCCTTTATTGTACAAATGCAGCTTTTAACTTCAAAATATCTTTCTAAAATTAGTTTTTTTTTTAGACATAGCTTTAGGCATTCCTTTTTTCCCCCCAAAAAGTTTGATTAGAGCTTCTATTACTTAGTGAATTCACCTGTTTCCTCCTCAAAACCATATATTTATCTTTGCATATAATAAACACATAGTCAATCTGTATTTTCTAACAAAATCTGATTTGCGAATCTTGAAATAGCATCATTAAGATTCCTTAAGAAGGCATTACATTAATATATGCATAATAAATGAACATCAAGTTTAATAAATTTATGTACTTTCTTTTATTTAAATATTTTCAGAAGATTCCTTTTGTTAATGGTTCTTTTTAACAAGTATCATTTGCTGTAAAATCCTATTTCTTTAAGGTAGGGATGGGAGTTTTGCGAGATGAAACATATCAAAAAAAGTTTTTTTTTTTTTTTTTTTTTTTTAATATTTGTTTTAAAAACACAAATTTTTAACATTAAATAAATTAAAACACAAATATTTTCAAATTTAGAAAATTATAGATTTTGAATCGAATTAACATTGTGGAGCAACACAAAGTAGTTTACACATACATTTTTTTTTTTTTTAATAGCTTGTAAAAACTTAAATGGAACGATTTTACAAAACTTGGATCACTATAAATAACAATTATAATTATTATTTCGTAAAAGCAAGCAAAATCCATTCGCAATAATTTATTCATAATAAATATATGTGAGCATACCCTTTTTTTTTAAAGAATGAAGTTTATAAATTCAACAATTTTCCATATTATGAGTATCACTTTTTTCTTGAAAATATATAAAATGGGAAGGGGGGGGGGGGGGGGGGAAGAATTATTTTTCTTATTTAGGTATTGGATTTTCAACAGTATTAAGTTTCAATATGATTAAAAATAAAACCAGTAACAAGTATTAAGTGTGCCGTCTAGTTGCAAAATTGGCCATCTCCAAAAAGTAAAATTTTGAGAAAAAGCTGATTTTTTGCCACACTTAGTGAAAACAAGACAGAAACCAGAACAATCATCAGGGCAGTATATTTAAATTGAGAACTCGAAATAAGGTATCAGGGGCATGCACAACAAATCAGAATTTAATTTCAGCTAAATTTAATGTGAATATTGGAATTTTAGGGTTGCAAGTACACAAAATGTTTTGTTTAATTAAATTTTATTTATGAATAACTGATCTGTTATCTGATTAAAAAAAAAATCTGATAAAAAGTAATTGATATCCATAACAAAAAATAACTCCAGAAAATTATGAAAATGTATCACAAGCTGTCCCAGATACATTAATCATGAGCTATTTTTCGTGGAAAATCCTTCAAATTGTAAACAAACTTACATAGACACATCACTATAACTTGTTGAATCATCATAAGTATGATATTAAATAAATTTCTTCCTTCTCGCTCCTGTGAAAATGACGGGGTGAGGTTTTGCTCTCTAATTCTCGTGCCCCTGATATTTCTAGGCTAAAAAGATTTTAAAACAAACCCTTTCTGGTACCCAAAAAATTTCTTATTTTACATTCTAAATGGAAGT
This sequence comes from Salticus scenicus, assembly GCA_963930645.1. Taxonomy (NCBI): domain Eukaryota; kingdom Metazoa; phylum Arthropoda; class Arachnida; order Araneae; family Salticidae; genus Salticus; species Salticus scenicus. The sequence goes on along the minus strand of OZ005652.1, from coordinate 58,418,690 downwards.
AGCAGACTATTTAAAATGTAATTAGAAATAGTTGGTTTACTTTAAACTGTCAGCGTTATCCAATTTTAAATATTTGTAATATTTATTTTGTAATTTTAGCTCAGTTAGGTTTTTGAATGCATGTAGTTTTGTGCTCTGTGGTAAAATATATTTTTTAATATTGTGTACATAACGTAGTCAGAATCACAAAGTGAGCCGGATTGTAGTTTTAGTATAAATGCTTCTGAGAGTGTCAGAAATAAGTGATATTTAAGAAATTTGGAATAGAGAATCCGAGAATAATGTATTTTACGTATAGTGTTATATTATATGTAAAATTCTTTTTTAATGTTTAAAACACATACATTTTATTTTTTCTACTTATTGGAAAACCAAAATTCAGCCATAATTAATCTTGATTGTTGTTTTTTTTTCTGCAAAATTAAAATTTCTTGATTTCAAGATTAAAAATTTTTTTTTTTCTAAAATTTAAAAATGAATACATATATTGTCCATATACTTTATTTTACACAATTTTCTTGAATAAAAAAATAGGAACTTTTTTTATTATTGTTTTCTTCAAAAATTACGAGATTTGTTAAGGGGTTAATAACATTTGATTAATTAAACATATGCCATAATATTACAATGTTATCAATTAATATTATGTTATTACAAAGTGATTGTACGTTGCCTTTCAACTTCGGCTTTGTTCCTTTTCCACATTGTAGGGCCACTTTTCCTTTTCCTTGATTGATTAGATAATACTTTTACAAACTTCTCAAAAGTAGAAGGAAACATGAAATTCAATTATTAGAAACTTTGTGTACACCAAGGAAGAGCAGTTACAGGGGTGAGAAAACACAATAGAATTAATCCAATCAACAAGTGTGCTACTTTAGTTGGGTGGAGCAGAATCACATCTCACAGATATGGAAAAGACCGATTTCCAGGTCTCTCCAGCCTTAGGATTTGACCAGTTTTGCAGCACATTGAGATTTTCAAATGCAAATAACACAGGGAAGAATTGGCTTTGGCATGGTTTTTTTGTTGCCAGAATTGGGAAAATGGTTACTTAGAACTAAAAAAACGAATTTTTCAAATTAAAACAGTTGGCTGGTTTTGTAACTAGACGACACAACTATTAATATTGTTATAAATATAAACAGTAAATTATAAACAGTATTAAGTATTAATTGTAAACAGTATTAAGTTTCAACATAGTTAAAAATAAAACCAGGGAGAGAAAAAAAAAAGACACAGAGAAAAACATTTTTTACAGCTTCATTTTAATGATTTCAACAAATTATCTCCCTTTTGTTGCTAATAAAATTTAAGAAATATTTGTAAAATTTCACAATTGCAGAAATTTTAATATATATAACTTCTATGGTACAGAATGCCACTTTACAACAAATCCAGTTTTAAATTTGATTTTTGATAAGAAATTATTCATATTCAGTTTTAGTAACCTTTATATAAGCATTTAATGGTTTCACTGTATAATTGGGTATCTTGAAATGTGGTGATAGAGCATCTTGTGTTGTAACCCACTGTTTTCCATTCTTCCATTATTATTGTGCAACCGAATATTTGTGATTAATTAAACCTGCTTCCGATTGGTTTAAGTAGGCAGCAGCATTGACTTTAACTGAAATTCTAACTGGTCATTTTTCACATGGCATTCAACTGTATTGTGTTTGTAATTTTAGGTAAATTCCTTATAGGAAATCTATTTATTGCAATGGTTCTCATGACATGACATCTGGAAAATGTCTTCATATCTTCACTGATCATGACCCCTAGAACCCAAAACCCTCCTCCATTCAAAAGCATATATATGTAATGAATGTAGCTAGTGTCCATGCATCTTATAAAAGGAAATGCAGGAGTTCATTTAAGAAACGAATAATCCTTTATTAAGTCCAAAGGTGCAGTCATGGGCCATATGTTCGAACATCCTGATTAAATTCCTGAGCGGGTCCTTCCGGAAAAACATGCCGATGGTCGGTAATTATCCAGCCGCGGGACCCCGCAGGGTCTGTGAATCTATTTCATAAACTTTTACACAAATGAAGTATTAATTAACGTGGATTTATTAGGCAAGTAATTATCAGAATAAGCCATGATTTCTCGTGTGTTCCAGCTTAAATACGGCCATTTCGGTGGGAACCCAAACTATTCTTATGAATTCTTATTGGCTAATAAGCTAAGCTAAAATCCCGCCTACATTTTATCATTGGTTGACCCGGACATCTGGTATTAAGTATTTTGCAATGTTTTGCCGCTTACTTTAGATGATTGCATAATTTTGATTCAAAAACTTATTCTTAAATCAGATTCCCGTGCTAGGTTCTGTTGGAAAACTAACTTTACTAGGGCTCTAAAAGAGAATTCTCATAAAGTTGTTCTTAAAATTAAAATTTATTCTGAGATATTAAGTTATCACTTAATATTAATTTAAAATACTAATTTAAAATCTTGATTATTTTATCCTTTCATATATATACATGTTATGTATAACTCTTTTTCCCATGTTAAATTGTAAACACAATAACTGGAGTAATTTTTATTTAAATTTAACTAGCTTGGAACATGGTTGTCAGGACAGCAAAAATCTCGGTCAAGTTCGTAGATGGGGTATCCAGCTCAAAGGGGGAGGAAATTTTCATTTACCCATAATTTCTTTAATATTGAAAATAGGAAAAAACTTCAAATCAGGCGAATTACCACCTTATTCTAAAGAACAATTTTTGTACAGTAGAACTTGGATAATTCGAAGTTGAATGGACCTGAGAAAAATTCGAAATATCCAAAAATTCGAATTACATATACTATTTCATACTTGCCAACATACTAATTAAAATTCCGTAGTATTGTTAGCCCCGCCTTCTTTTTCACACCAGTTTCCGTTTTAGAGTATTTTTCTTCTTATTTAATCGTAATTGCATTTGCAAAATATTACTTTAAAAATTTACTGGTGTGAAAAAAAGGGCGGGACTAACAACACTACAGAATATTAATTAGGATGTTGGCAAGCATGCTATTTTGTCAAAAAGAAGAGATAAATTAAAACTCTACGATCAAAGATTTAACATATAAACTTTATATCTAAGAAAACTGCTACATCCTCTTCCCCCTCCCATTAAATCAATATTTTTTACGAGCTTAATTATTCAACACTTTTTAAAAAAATAGTCAGATATTTTTTATTGCTTCTTCAAGTACAATCTTTATGTCATAGCATATGACTTCAACCTATCAGTTGATACAAAAATAGAATCTTCTACATCAGACATGACTTTCAATTCAAAAAACCCTCGAAGTTCATGCATATGCACCATATCATCTGATGCACTAGGTAGGGGTTTTTCTTGTATTTCCTTATCCTTATTTTGAAAGACTATTAAAATAAGTAATGCATTTTAGCTGAGAAAAAAATTTTACTGTAATATTTTAAAGTTAATCGTATGAAAAATTCGAATTAGCCAAAATAGAATTTGAATTATCCACGATTGTTTAACATTATTTTAATACAAAATTCAAGGGACAGAGTAAAAAACTCAAATTATCCAGAATTTCGAATTAAGCAAGTTCGAATTATCCAAGTTTCACTGTATTTAAACTTTTTCGATAGCTTCAATTGCTTAAAAGTTACAAGTTAAAAAGTGATTTTTCGTCATTTGTGATGAAGCCGGCTTTTTCTATAGCTTTAATTGCTTAAATTTATAATCTGAAGCATACATCACGTGCAAACGATAATAAAAAAGATACTAAAAATATAAAAACCATGGTAACAGCTTTAATTAATCATTTTAAAAGATAAAATTAAAATCTTAGTAAAAATATTGTTTGTGGTAAATAGTTTAGAATGCCGGTTTAGGCAGTGGCATCACCAGAAAAAATTTCAAGGGGGGCACAATCTGAAAAAAAATTGTTTTTTAATAAAATTCTGATAGTATAGTTTTAAAGTTAAAGACAAAAACACTTAGTAGAATTTTCTAGGGGGTAGAATTTTCAAGGGGGGGCAAGTGCCCCCCCCCTTGCCCCATTGTGCCGACGCCCATGGGTTTAGGCAATAATTTAAAATTTATGACTGAAATTGAGAGCAGTACGTTACAGCTTCCTTTGACTTTTTATCTTGTGGAAACAAGATAATGGTCTATGAAGAGATATGAGGTTTTCGCGTGGGAAGAAAATATAATGACGCCAAAGCTGCCATTGTCCATCGCCAGGCTTGCCAAATTTTGTCATCAAATAATGAATTTCGTCGCCAAGTCAAAAATTTCGTCGTGAACTATCAAATTTTGCTGCCAAATCCCAAATTTCATTGCTAAGTCGCAAGTTTTGTCACCAAATTGTGTATCTTTATGGCTTCTATTTGTTGAATGATTATAAGCTTGGCTTTAAAAAAATTAAAACATTTACTGACTAATAAATCTAGCCTAAAATTTTAAGTCATATGAATAAAACCCTGTGCAGTTGAAAATAAAATTTCTTGAAAACAGAATAGTGACGTAAATAATGCAATGTGTGGAAACAAAACCATTGGCTAAGTATGAGTTAATGCATATGTAAAATTTCTTTACTTTTGTAACATTAACATAAAGGAACCTACCTTTGCCTTTAAGCTTGCTGAAAAGGGATTTTTATTTTTTAATTATTTAACAAGAAAAAAAAAAAAAAAAATATTTTAAAGACAAACAGATTAAAAAAATTAGCTAAAAATAAAATTAGTACAGGTAAACAAAACAGTTCAATGGTAATTCTGAATGAAATTTTTGAAATTCAGATATGTCAAAGTTTGACATATCTCAATTAACATTTTAATTATTCCAATAAATGTTTTATTTTATGGGTTACCATGTGTGAGTGTGCTTGATTTGAATCTGATCTATACAAAATTAGAAAAGTTCAAAATAGAAAATACAATTTTGGCTCCAGTTCTATTAGCAATGGTTTGAATATTACTTCTCTAGAAACTTTATAAAACAGTGATTTTTAGGCATTATATATACAACGGTTTTGATTGGAGGAATACCACTCCCATTTTTTAGTAAGAAGTTTAATTAAAGCTAATATTTGATGTATAATAGCAGGAAATAATTCTTGACTATATTAAAAAAAAAAAAAAAAAAATGCAAATACTACTTTTATGTTGAATAAAATAAATGGTTAACCCTAAATTATTTCCTATTTATTTCCACATCTGACGTTTTTGACAGAGCAGCTAAGCACAGCTAACATTTGATGTCTAATAGCAGAAAACAATTCATGACTGCATTTCAAATTAACACAGATACCATTTTTATGTCAAATAAAATGAATATTTTATCTTAAGCTATTTTATCTCTTCTTTCACAAAAGAGATGCAGACAATTTGTAATGACTTACATTACAAATTGTCCAACAGACAAATGCCACTGGAAAAAGGAATTAGGGCCCTAAGCATTATTCTTGCCTTTTTAACAATGCTGGGCTTGCCAGGGATGGATACTTGATTACTTTTAATTGTAGCTGTCTTTGAATCTGACCGCCACTGACGGATATATCCAGTCACTGAACAATTCTTCTCCCCCAATACACTTATAATTTAAAATTATATAATTATAAATTTTCAGCTTGTTTTTCAAGTTTAGAGATCTTTTGTAATAGTCATGAGGAATAGTACGATGTACACAGTTATACTTTTAATCTCAAGTTGAAATAAGTCTTATTTTATTACATTTAAAAAACTGTGCAGTGAAAATAACATTACAATTTTCCCCTTTTAAAGGCAGTCAGTGGGTTAAATTAATGTCAGGATAACAGTTAAAACAATTTGCCACTGACATAACTTGCCCATTTACCACGTTAAATTATTTCGACCAAAACCGTTGTTTTTGCATTTTATAAGATTTGCTGATGATTTCCCAATGATTTAAAAAGTGGTAAATGATTGAAAAATTGCATAAAAACAAAAACAAGAGAAATGGTTGTTTCATGCCAGCATTTAAAAAAATGTTTTGTTATTCTTTACTGATATTTACTATTCATTCTATAAAGTTTTCAAGTAAAGAAAAGAGAGAGAAAAATAAATAAAATATAACAGCTGCTCACTGCTGTCTAAACATAATCTTTTTTTATAATTTGGAATTTATGGGCAAGATAACATTGTTTTAAAATATGAATGTGTGTATTTATATATAACATAAAGTGAGTAGTGCTTAAATAAAAACAAATAAAAAAGTTCTGAAAAGAAAGTGTATGAAGTAAAATTTGAACAAATGCTTTTTAGAATCAATATAAATGCATAATAAATATAATAAAACCTATCTTTACTTCGTGGCTGTTCTGAGATCTTTCAGCGCCGGGCACCCGGGCCTCTTCGGAGAACGTTATCACTGTGCTGGAGATTTGGACTTCTGGATGCTTCTTTGTTGACTTTCCAACAGGTGGCTCCATGCCCTATTTGGGGCTACTGCGCCGCTTTCGTTGCATGTGTCTTCATTGGTTGATATTTCGATTGATTCTCGGTACATGGCGTATTGATAATTGTTGTAGTCGGATATTTTAGTGGTTTTATCGAATTCTATTTTAATGTCATTATCTTTATATGTTTTGGCTAGGGCTGTATTGAATTTTCCAGTTTTGATGTCGTTTTTATGTTCTTTAACTCTGGTTTTTATTTTTCTTTTTGTGACGCCGATGTAGGAACCGGGTTTATTGTTTATGTCTGTATACGGAATTTTAATCAATATAAATGATTTATATTTTTAAATATATTGTAACAGCAGGCAGTGGCTGCTTACCACCCTGATGGGGAAAAAATTTATAGCTTTAGAATGATACATTTTAAAATGGATTTTATCAGACTTACAAATTAGTGAATAAATCAATATGATAGCTATTTTTAAAAAGTTTTTAACACTTTAAAATGTGTGCATATATAATTATATCTGAAAGAACCAATTTCTAAATCATATAACCATAAGTATTTTCTAATTCAAAAATTTTCAAATAGATAAGTTGTGTGATTTGCTGTCACAAATTGCTTGCACCAACAAAAATCAATAAGTTAGCCATCAAGAAATACCCAATTCTGCAGTTGAACCAAACCATACTTTACTCTGTATTTAGCAGAGATATTTTAAAGAATAATTTGAATTTATGAAGGTAAATTAAAAACCATTAATAGTCACACTATCAAAGAAAATTATTAAGTAACATTTGAAACAATAACATAGTTTATTTAATTCTTATTAAGAGAATTAAATCTTTCAATAAAATAATTTACATAATATTCTTTTCTTTTTCTTCTTCTTTTTTCCTAAAAATTATTTACTTAAACTCAAGTCATTTTAGTATAATTTAACTTTCATGCAGGAACAACTCAAAACAATAGATTGACACAAAATATTAATATAACATTTGTAACATTAACTAACAATTGGAGTATTTGATTCTTAATAAAACAAAAGTAAAGCTATCATTCCCTGACAATCATGATTATTAATTTTCATTTATTTTTGACTAAGTAAGTATAAGAGGTTGAAACATAACAAAAACCTTTTTGTTTAATTTGGCAATATGTAGAGATTCGGAAACAATGAAAACAGATTACACATTAAAATAAACTTTTCTTAAAAAATAAAACAGTTAAGTGGTACTTGGTGATCTTCAAAAATTACAATTTCTCTCTAGAAAGCACCTACAAAGAGAGAAAAATCTATTAAACACTTACATAATAACCAAAATAATGAGCAAATTTTTTAAAAGTTAAGTAATTCATACAGATACAGAGTGAAAAGTGTTGTTATAAACAACTTTTATTTTCACAGCCATTTATAAAAATATACACTTTTAAGTGCAAAAGTACTTTAAATGAATTAAGGTATAATGCTATTCTATAAAAAATTCACAAAATTAGTTTTGTAACTAAAAATTTGAAAATTTAAATTTGTATATAGAATACAGTTCTCTATTTAATAATAATTAGAATAATAATACTCTCACACAAAAAACAAAAAGTATTCTTTAATCATAAAAACTGACAGTTATTTTAAAATTTAAACAAACTTTTTACGATTGTATTTCAAGTGAGGAATGGAATACAGAAATTAAACAGAAAATTAACTCAATAAAAACATTCTTAACTGACCCTGTACTTAACCAAAAACATCCGTAAAAACTACAAATTACAAAATTGAATAATTCTGTCAATTTTAATCATATAATGATGCCTTCCCCCCCTCTTCAATCCCAGTGTATCACAATTATTTTACAAAATATAACTATGAGGAACTGAGGACTATATAAAATTTTCGATATTGTAATTTTTTCAAAACATCCGATGTAAACTAATAATGCAAAAATGAATTACAACAAATAATAAAATGTTTGGGCTTTGAGTTAATTACAAAATTATAAAGAAAATAAATTATTTGAATTTTGAAATAAAAGTTGCAAGATTGTATATGTAAAATAATTGATGGAAGTAGAATATTTTTGTTTAAATCTATGTAATAGATCACTGAAAATAAATAATTTCATAATTTTTTTAATTCAACAACATAAAGGAAATAACCCATTTCCTTTGATTGTTGAGGAATTAATTTCTTTAATTTTAAGTGGGGTATAATAATAAATTAATATTATGCCCCACTTTCATCAAATTAAGTTAAATTTATTAACTGAAAAGTATTCAAACACTATAATTTATTATACAATTGAAAAAAAAAAAAAAAAAAAAGACAAATAAAATAATGTTCACTGACATATACTGATACTCTTTTTACAGAAGCATCACTAACATTTTATAAGATGTGACTTAATTCATGTTTAAGTTCACAAAGTAACCAACTGCATTAAGCCTAGCTTTTTCAAAATTAAATACCATAATTATTAACAATTTATTTAAATATTTAACTAACCAGGCTTTGGCCAGCTAGGCATGCAACCCCTTTTTAATACACTCACAGATGAGAGTGGGAAATGGACAAAAAGTCTGAAAGTATCAGCAAAACTCAAAAATAATTTAATTTTAGTAATAAAAGAAGAAACAAATACACAAAATCATACTTTCTATAAGCAAAATTGGAGAATATATGAAAATAAATTGTTTAGAAACAGTCAAAAGAAAATTGAACAAAAATAAAAATATTTAGAAGCAAAAACCTGAAAATTGTTTTTAAAAAATTAAGAAAAGTTTGAATTTCCAACAAAAGTCTGAAAGTTCTCATCCCTGTACACTGGCCTCCAAACGTTACGGTACAACCTGTTCTCTCATTTTCCTTTTTTGTGCAAAATTTTGAAAAAAAAAAAAAAATTAACATATGAAACTAAAAATGAATGAAAGTACTTTATACATAATATGAAAAAAAAAAAAAAGTGAGAAAAGCCCTCGACATATTTTTGAGTGGGATTTTTTAAAAATATAGATTTTTGCACTCCCACTCTCTAATGTAAAATCTGCTCCCTCTAAGAAAACAAAGAGTAGATGATATCTAAAATTTCCTAACTTATCTATTATTTGAAATAAAATAGCTTTTTCAAGAATACATAAAATCAATAATTAAAGAATTACAGGAGAAACACATGACAAAAAGAATTGGATAATTTGACAATTAAAACCATCAAAATTTAATACAAATTGACCAGGAGTATAATCTATTTATCCATTTCTAATAGGCATTGAAATATCATTAAAATAAATAAATAAATTACTATGGAGAAGCAGGAAACAGTCAAAATTTATTGAATAGACACAATTACAACAGCAGGACATGAAAAATTAAGTTTTACACTTACATAATAAAACAGCATCACTTGAATTATTGTCAAGCAACTGCACTTGAAGTTGGATGTTCAGCAGACCATACAAAATCCCAACTGCTTTCTGATCCTCTACTATCTGCATGTTGTTCGCCACTGCAAGCAGAATCAGGTAGTGAAGGCTAGAAAAAAGAAGAATTGCTAATAATCTTAACTGATTAACAGTATTTGAGGAATATGTCATTTACAAAACATTAATGAAGAAGGAAATTGATTAAATTTAAAAAATCAGAGATCAGAAATAATTAGCCAAAATTAATAAATGACTTTATTTAATATTCACGGTTGATGAATTCATGAATAAAAAAATTTCTGAATTGAAATTTTGTGGTCTATGGAGTTGTGCTACGATTATTATTGTCTCACCTGATATTTCTGCGTTTGCAGACTCGGTGACTTTGCCAACGATAATTATGTGAGAAGTGCCTAGCTGGTTGTCAGCCAGGGTAGCTCAGTGGTAGAGCATCCGTGCGTTAAGCGGAGGTGCCCGGGTTCGATTCCCGGCTCTGGTATTTTTCACATAGTTGGTAATAAATAAAAATATCAACCTTTACACTCCAATTTGATTTAAATAAATATTCACGGTTGATGAATTCATGAATAAAAAAATTTCTGAATTAATAAATGACATTTTTATTACAGGGTGACCCCAAAAATATGATAAGAAAGTTTGATCAGTCTTAATACGAAAGTATTTTGTTGTTCATATTTAAATTCAGTGTTAAAAAAAAAAAAAAAATCTGCCATTTATGACTTGTGAACTACTTTTTTTTAATCTTAATTTTACAATTTTTTTTTTTTTTTTTTTTTCAAACACATAACAAAAGACAATTAAACAAATTGAAAGAATTCAGTAGCAATTTATTTATTTCTGCCATATGTAAACTGATCACGTAAAAATGCTTAATGTACAGAAAATCTTAACTATACCTTCAATACAAATACACACATTTATCCATTATTAAGAGTTATTTATAATATTAAATATTATAATACTCTATTATTTTTAAGGTGAGTAATTTTATATAGACAGCATAGATAATTTTTCACAAATTTACAAAAACAATATTTTTAATATGATTAAGTATCGAATGTGATCCATTATTTTAGAAGTAAGACACTTAATAAATTTTAATCTGGTCATTAAAATAAGCAATGGAATGCAAGCTATTAAAATTTTTTTCACAAAATATTCAATAACAATATATATATATTTCACTTACAGCATCATCAGCATCTACACAATGACCATCTTTTCCTTGAAAGAACCTGCATAAATGGAGGAATTCATACCTAGCTGAAGACAACTCGCACTGAAGATTTGCAATTTTATTCTGTTAAAAAAAAAAAAAAAATAATAATAAAGTCTTTGCTTTAAAGGATGGATATGTTAAGAATGAAACTATAGGCTAAGAAAACACAATTGAGTTGATATATATGCATAGTTCTTATTACATAAAATTGTTAATGTTTTAGCGAAATTTAGCATCAAATGCCACATAAAATATTTAGCAACATATAAACAATTTATTTTAACAAGGCTTTTCTGCTGTTATATACAAAGCTACTAAGTTCCATGTATTTATATGAAAGTTTTTACCATGATAAGACAAAAAAGTGAAAAAAATGTATGATATATAAAAAAACAGCCTTTTTTTTTTTTCTTTTTTCTTTAAAGTTTAAAAAAATAGAGATAGAAAAAAGAAAATGGCACATTTAAAAGAATATATGTATATTTTCATGACTTTGAATCCTGCCAGTGCAAACTTTTAAAAACGATAAAAACAATTTTTTTTTTTTTTTATTTGCAATATGTAGAATAATTTAACTAACAACAGATAAATAAATAAAACTTTAAATTTTTCTTTTTTTAATCTGAATTTTCCATAAAATGCAGCAATTTTTAAGTTGGATCTAAATTTTTAATTCTAGTCATTATCTATTTTGTAAATTTTATGAGAATTCTTTAAATAAGATACAAAAACACAAATAAATGTATTTTTTTATGCAACAAAAAAAGTTTCTAATTTCAATTCATAAAATAACTCATGATATACATAGTTTTAACCAACTTTAGTCAAAAACTATTTTAACATATCCAGGGAAAAATAAATAAATAAAAATAATAATTTTAGGCTTTTCTATTTATAACTGGAACTACCCCTCACCTTATAATGCAAAATTATCTTTTTGATTCTTTCTTGAACAGAATTTCGTACAATATTTAACCCATCTACGTCGAGCATTTGAAGAGCAGAATTTTTTAAAGCTGAAATTTCACTAGGGTCATCACAAGGCGTAGCAGGAAAACCTGAGCTTGGAGTTCGAGAATGATTAGGTGTTGTGTAGCTGCAGCTGCAAGAATTTGAAGCATTACTGTTTCTTTTATTAGTAATAAAGGCCTGGAGAATGTTTTGACTCCAATTCGGTAACCGAAAATCTGTAACACTACCATTCTGTATAGCTGACTGACACACATTTTCAACTGTTAAATCAGTTGTACTAGTACTAACAGAGCAAGCTGGTTTAAAACTAGTTAAAGCTTCACAAATTTCATCAACAATAGCTTCATCTTGTGACTTTACAGATGGTTTATGCATTAAAGCTCCAACTTCACTGACTAGTGTATCAGTGGAACCATCAATTGTAGGTTGTTCTTTCACAACAGAATTGAGATCCCCATTACAATAAATACCTGTCCTTTCAGAATTATTTTTGTATTCACCACAGTTATTTAAGAGGCATGTATTTTTTGATATAAGAGTATGTATGGAATCTTCTAAAGTTGTTGAACTAGAACTGGAAGGAATAATTTTATCAACAAATTCAGGAATTTGAGGATAATCTACAGGATTATTATAAGAGTTTTCAACAAGATTAGGATTGCTGTTATGTCGATGTAAGTTCTGAGGGTGATCAGTACATGTTATGTTATCATAAGATTTTGTTTTCACAAGGTTTGTCTTTTCAACATTTTCTTCAAGAATAGGTTTTCCAAGATCAATACCATTATCAGCTAGATAAACATCGCTCCAAAATTTTAAATTTCTAATCTGATAAGAAGGTCTTAAAACCTACAAAAGAATGAAAAAATAAAGTTAATGAATGTTGACAAATACATTGTCATAACAAGAAATTTCTAAGAAAGAAAAAAATAAATGGTAAAGAATAGAAAATAATTGCTAGATTAATCCTATAATGTTAAGTCCTTAATTGAAATTTTCAAGAATTATACAGAGTACAAAAGAAAGGACAAACTCTTCAAAAATACAGTATAAACTCAAAAAATTCACAATTAAAAATGCACATAAAATCATCCCAAACAGTGCTAGTATGCATTATGCAGTCATTTGATTAGTGAAATTACATTCTTAATTATCAAATATCCAACTTAGTATCCATTCCCAGAACTTTCTTGAGTAACTATGTTAAATATATCTTTACAAGATCATTACGATAAAAATTATGAGAAAAAAAATCTTGATCCAATTTGAAGTGAGACAAGCCTGTATTATTGACTAAATAAGTGGATTGCAACACTGGTTTCTCATGCGAAAAATTTTATTTTTTATAAATATTATTACTAGCTTGATTCAGGATTTTAAAATTAAACTTTTATACCCCTCACCCCCAATTAAAAAAAAAAAGGAATTCTCTGTACTAGTCAGGAGCAAAGGTGGAGCGTCCATGGAAGTGATGGAAAAAGTGTTTCCCTTAGTTAAGATTTTTTTTTTTTTTTTTTTTTTAAAGAATATTTTACATAGAAAAATTTAAATAGTATTTTCACTTTTGTGTGTAGTAAAAACTGTGCCTGCACATATTTACCTGACCTTGCATTGTCAAAAAACAGGAGTTGATTTTCAATCTGCTGGGAAGTGCATATTTCTTTAGCGCTTTTTCCAAATTCAGATTTTTCAATCTACGCATGCACGTGCCTACACTATTTTTGTGTGTCTGACAGGAAAGATTTTCGTCAGTGCAAATATTTGCTTCTTATAATTATTTCTTGTTCTTATGGGTGGATTTTATATTTATTTTTTAAGAATTTTATAAAAATTTCATTAAAGGAAAAGTGAAATAATTCACCATTAGTCTAATATTTTAACTGCTTGCAGTGTTACAAGTAAATATATACTCCTCTGTCGCAAGCATTGTACTACATGAAACACTGGAAGCACAATGAAATGGAACGCTTGGCAATCTAAGAGTTCATCCTATTCGATTGCAAACGTTGATGCTGATATACTTTTCTAATATTATTTAAAAAATAATTTTAAGAAAATTTAAAGCAATAATCTATTTTTTTTTTGGATTGTGCACATACATAATTTTAATGGATTCTTTAAAGATCTCTTCTTGTACCTGCACTCTCATTGGAAGGGATCAAATGAAACCTACTTTCTAAAATTTTTATATATACTTAAAAATTTTCACTTTAAAGTATTAACTCCTGTTGATGATATTACATTAATATTGCTACAATGCACAAACAGAGGCTTTAAGCTTTATGCATATGAGTTTTAAAAAGTTTACTTTTAATTACTAAACACATACATGTGATTACTCAGCCAGTAAATTGGCTGAAAATATTTAAGAATCAGACCCCCCCCCCCCCAATAAAAGCCTGCCATAACATACCATATGTTTTGACAAGCGAAAAAGCAGACCAACAAATTTTATTTAAAAAAAAAAAAAAATCTGCTTTTGTGTTGGGCTCCAAAGACAACTAAAATTACCTTTAATCAGCTTAACCACAGATTTTATTTTAAAATATTATTCATATAAGTGAAACACAGTTGAGTTAGGAGAAAAAAAGAAAGATTTAGAAAATATATTTTAATCATTAGTAAAATATTTTTGTCCCTCAAATATATCATGGGGCTTGTGCGGTTATCAGGCTCTATTTCCCTGTTAGTGTAAAGTAATTTAATTTTTAACAAATTTTAATATAATTTTTACATGTTTCTTTGGATCAAAGATTTAAACTTTTGCCTTTGTTCCTTTTTTTTTTTTTCCCCAGCGGAATTTATTTTTAACGGTATTGTCTATATCACGCACTTTCACACTACAGTACGAAGCCGAAAATCCGGACAATTTCGTCGCCGTTAATCACCATCATCAACAGCGATTTTTTTTTTTTTTTTTTTTTGTATAAATATATCTAAATTAAAAACCAAAAAATTATTTTATTTCTTATTAATCTTCAAAACTGGCATTTGCAAAGTCTGAAAGAGGAGGAAGAAGATAATAATAATAGTAACAATTCTTTATTAGAATTTAATATGATAGAATTTAGCTAGAATTTTTTAGAATTTAGAAATATGATAGAATTTAGCTCTCAATTAGATAAATGTTTATCTAATTGAGAGCTAAATTCTATTATAATTTCAATTATACTCAAATTTTTAATTAAAAAACCTGAATTACTAAAATAAAAAAAAAATCGCGGAAATGTTTTAAAAATGGTGTGTTTTTCTTATATATTTTCTTTTATTGTAACTTGTACTCATTTTTCTATGCAAATATTTCAATAAATCTGTTTTGTTTTTCAAGTTTAACTTTTATTTATTTTTTGTTAAAGTTGATAAAAAATATATTACAGAAATATTTAAAAATCGTTATACATGTTTTTTTTTTTTTACTTGAATTTGCATATTATCCAAGTATTTAACCAAAATATTATAATTTTTAGGTGTGACCAAAAATCCGGAATCACCGCGGTCTTGACGATTCCGTATTTTCGGCTTTGTACTATATCACAATTTTCGATGATACACATAATGAAAACGTAACACTGCTATTTATTTACGAACGACGAGATCGTACCGAGTTAACCCTAACAGAAGCATGACGAGACCGCTGAAATTTCAAATCACGCACAGATCAGATCGGATCGGACGCTTCTTGGAGTAAAACAAGAAAGCAGCGGTGCGGGGAGCCGACGAAAAGGCGTGGCCAGCGCGGAAAGAAAAGGTGCGTAGCGCGCATGTGCCACAGCCGATGGAAGAGAATGAAGTGCTCTCTCTCACTGAAAGAAGGAAGAATGAGAGAAAATCGCGGGACGAGAGCGGCATAAATCCGGGCGTGAAATTTTGAATATGGAAGGAAATTTCAAAGCGGAATTTTCATTTTATCAAGCCAGTTAGTGGAATTTTAATTTTGCAAAGCAAATTGGCGGATTTCCGCCAATTGGCGGAAAAATCACATCTATGTAAACAATTAGTATCTGAGCAGCAACAGATATTCATCAAACAAAGCTAAGACCCTAACAGCACACCTCCTCCAAATGACATCCCCAGGAGGTGCTATGGAGGATAACGATGTCTATGGGCATCCTATGGACATCTTCAGGATGTATTGTGGACAAGTATGTTGTTAGGGGAATCATTCTGATTATTAAATCAGCATTCTAATCAATAAAAGCCATATTGTAATCAGTATCTATTTTGGAGCTACAATGCCATAAACACCACACAAACAAAAGCCACAAATTCCTAACACTTCTCTTTTGACGTCAGGGGTTAAAAAACCCCAAAAAGCTGCAATTAATCTTAGAATTGTCTTAAATTTAAGCAATGTTACAAAAAAATTTCAAAGTTTGCTTTAATTTAAAATACAGGCAACTTTTAAATCTTAATCTAAATTCATAGTTCGAATGGTACAACAATCTTTTTTTTCTTTTGTGTGTGTGTAACAGTAACAATTTGATTAAAAATTATAAGCAATTTTAGAGTTTTAAAAATTATGATAACTTTAATAAAAAATACACAATATTTCAAACTGATCACTACAAATGATTAATCATGCACAAATCAATACATAGCAAGGGATACAGCAAGAAATAGCAACACGGTAGATTTTGATAATTTCATGATTTTGATTATCTCATTAACAAATTAAGATATTTTTCCAATAGTAAATATTATTAATTATTTTAAAGGACAATTTTGATTAAAATCACACAATCAACTGTGGAAGAAAATCATATTTATTGAAAATAAATATGATTCAATAAATTTCAATAAATATTCAATGAGTATAATGAATTTCAATAAATATTCAATATTAAATTTATATGATTCAATAAATTTCAATAAATATTCAATGAGTATAATGAATTTCAATAAATATTCAATATTAAATTTATATGATTCAATAATTTCAATATTTTCAATATATATTTTAAAGGAATTTGCTTATCTTATTTCTTGAATTATCATATCCAAAGAAAAACGTTAATCGCATCCGCTTTGTCTATCTCGAAAAAAAAAAAAAAAAATTATAAAATTAAATAAGATTTTATTTTTTAGTTGTATTTTTTCTCCCAATATAAACACATTTTATAATGGAATTATAACATAAAGCATTAGAATTTGTAGAAAATGCTTTAAAATATGCACAGAAATGTAAGAACCAAATTCATTGCTACATTCTAAAATTTCAGCAGTAACTAATAATAATAAAATAAAGTAAAGCAATAAAGTTCTTAACACAATTTCAATAAATTTTAGTGTAAAAAATTAAATAAAACAGACAGCTCATGCTATTTTTGAGCTAGTCAAGAGGGGAAATCAAACCAACACTATAAAAACAAAAACAAAAAATCAAAATACAATCATATATAAATTCACATGCACTTTACCTCATTACTATGATTATACAAATAATTATGAAATTGACTTTTTTCATTTAACAAATGCCATATAGAAAATGTTCGCTGAGATACACGATATTCCCATCTACTTTGGTCAGTATTGAAAAAGAAGTTACCAAACAAATTTGAATATGTATGAACTGCAAGACGAGCCTAAAAAAAAAAAGTAATAATTAAACAATGAGTTGCGAGTTTAATATTTCAAAAACACACACTAATGAATAGTTGTATGCATACCAAATACTGTTGATTGAATTCAAATTCACACTTGTACTGTTTTAAGAGCTGATATACACAATCAAGCCACTGCAAAAACACTGGGCTTCTTTCATTACGATCTTCTGTACCACAAGAATGTCCACAACGATCAGCAAATTTGTGCCCAAATTCAAGCCATTCTCTTTCAACCAATACTTGAAAGCCCTTAAAAAAAGAAACAATCAAAATATAAACCAACATATACACTCAACTCAATCAAATATTACATATATATTTCTTAGCACTATGCTCAAAAGTTTGAATGAAAAGCATCAATTCAATTTCATATAAACCTTTCTAAAATTTTGACGAATTTAAGCTTTTCTTTTAATATTACATGAATAAACTATTCTAGAATCTTAATACAAGTATATATTACAAATAAGCACTTAGACATAAAATATTAATGAAAAATGTTATTAAGAATTTTTTTTTACCCTTTTAGTGCGATAGAATGGATCTAACATAATTTCAGCTAGAGCAACAATTTGAGGAGTACGATCCCAGCCATCTGAGCAATGAACTAAAACAGGCCTCTTCTCAACATCGACAGCATTTACAACAACTAAAGCAGCTCTGATCAGACCTGATATATGATGCAGCCATTTTGTGTTATCTAATGATGTCAGCCAACTGAAACGTAGAATATTAAAGTTAAATATAAATGAAAGCTATAACATAAAAAATAAGAGTTTACACTTTCAAAGAGTATTAGTCACATTGTTTTCATAAGTATGCATGTAAAAAAGATTTGAGAAGAAGCTTCAATACAATGCACAATATGAAAATACACAACTTTGTCAGGAAACATAATGAAATTGTAACTTGGTAGTTAACTAAAATTGTTCATTCGTCAGCAAAATAAAATGATACATACTAAACACCATTAGTTAAAAAAATATGGATCATTATTTCAAGTAGAAATGCAATGCCCATGTTACTCTACAAGAAAATTTTTAGAATTTATTCATCATTTAACTATTTTTTTTTACTTTCTCTTACTCATAAGGTAGAGAAAGTATTGTTTTTGCATCAAATTTTCGAAATTGAGATTTTTTTTTTATATTTACATGTTTTGGGGTCTCTGAATCCAAAAATCATGT
This sequence comes from Salticus scenicus, assembly GCA_963930645.1. NCBI lineage: Eukaryota > Metazoa > Arthropoda > Arachnida > Araneae > Salticidae > Salticus > Salticus scenicus. The sequence continues at coordinate 58,399,883 of OZ005652.1, read as the reverse complement.
TTTTAGCAGTTGGTCTGTATGTGTATCTGTCTGTTATCAGCATATCTCAAAAACAAATTATAGCAGAAACTCCAAACTTGGTATTCTAAATGTGTATCATATAGGGGTGCTACACTAAACTTTTCGTCGAGATGAAGCAAATGGTTTGTGTACAGGGACACCTAAGAGAATTCAAATACATTATGTCTATGGGGGAAATTGCACGTAAGTAGAGTTTAACATCTATAGACTTCACTAAACCAAATGAAATGAATATACCGTAAAATATCGACTATAAGTCCCCTCCCTACTTTTAAGCAATTTTGAATTTTTTCCATAATCCTAAAAATAGGCCCTCCCCCACCATTTTTTTTATTTTGAGTAAAAAATTAATTTCCAAAATCATATATTAAACCAATATAACATTTAAAATGAGATAATGAATACAAAAATTTTAAAACTTTATTTAAAAATACATTTTAATTAAAAACATTAAAATACACGACAGACATTTCAGCTAGAACACTAGCCCTCCTCAGTGTCAAACATACAAGCACAACATTTACAAAAAAATTCATAACACATCATAACAAGATTATATACTCAGGAGGAATAGCTTTAGCCTCGTTCAAGGCAGAATGTTGTATTTTAGTAAATGCATCCTCCAGAAAAATACGGGATTCATATAAATTTACATTAGAGGCTAGAATTTTAAAGTTGTCAAAATCAAGAATATGATCACTATTGAGGGAATGAATTACGAGTTTTGATCTTAAATCACCTGTTTTATATGAGCATTTATGTTCTTTTAATCTAATTTCGCCTGTTCAGCCAGTTTCACCGATATATGTAGAATCACAATTTTTACAGGGGATACAATAGATTACACCAAGACATTTAAGGGGGGGGGGGAGGGGACAGCGCGTTTAAATTTTGAGAGAAAGTTACTAATATGGAGTTGAGGTTTAAAGCTAATAGAGATATTAACTGTTTTAAGCAATTTAGCGATATTTTCGGAAATACTTTTATAATAAGGGATAGTAATACAGTGAGTAGAATTTTTAATTTTAGGATAAACTGATTTAGATGAAAAATAGAACTCTTCTTTATAAATTCTTTTGATAAAACGAGGGGGGGGGGGTAACCATTATTTTTTATATCAGAAAAAATTTTAGATAGTTCAATATTTAAAAATTCAGAATCACTACAATAATGCTTTGCATGATGTAAACAGGGGTTGATCCAGGTTTTAAATTTTGGGTCCCCTTTTTTGTGAAATTTTTATTTATTTTTTGTGAAAAAAAAAAAAAAAAAATCGTGTATAAAATCTTCTATTTTAACTGCCATTCTAAATAAGGTTTAATATCAAATTAACATAGTTTCATTGAACCAACTAATTAAAAATAATACAGAAAACATGGAAATATTTAAAAAAAAATCACTTTTCTAAAACAATCTTGTGAAGGACTCATTTCATAAATCTGAATTTTGTGAAGGGTCCTCTTTTATGTATTTGAATTTTGTGAAGGGTCCCCTTTTATGGACTTGAATTTTGTGAAGGGACCTCTTTTATGGTGGGGAATTTTGTGAAGGGGCAGCAAAGAGGACCCAATTTTTGCCTGGATCGACCCCTGGTAAAAGAGTACGAATGACTGCAAGTTTATGAGATAAAGGATTAGCAGAATTAAAATTAAGATATTGACCAGAGAGGTAGGTTTTCTATAAACTGACATAGAAAAATGTAAAAAAATCATTGACTGTTTTATGCATTAGAAGGATGTCTAGAAAGGGTAGCTCATTATTAATTTCCATTTTCAAGGTAAACTGGATATTAGGACATACAGAGTTAGCAAAATCTAAAATATCAGTAACAAAATGTTGCTTAGTAATTATAAAAATGTCATCCACATACCTTTTCCAGAAATTTTTTTTATAATGTAACTGGGAATTAATTTTGTTTTCTAAGTGTTGCATTACAATTTTGGCTATAACGACAGATATAGGGGCACTCATAGCAGTTCCGTTAATTTGACGATTAATAAGAATCATTAAAAAGAAAACAATTAGATGATAAACAAAAAGTGATAAGATCAAGTAGAGAATTTAAATTAGTGTCAACATTGAAATTAGGATAAATATCTTGAACAATATCACAAGCAAATGATATAGGAATAGAAGTAAAAAGAGATACAACATCTAATGATATCATAACACAACTGGAGGGGACTTGAATTAAGTTTAAAGCATCTAGGAACTGAAAGGCAGAATTTAAACTGTGATTAGAAGAAATAATGAGGGGTTTTAATAAATTTGATAGAAAACATGAAAGATTGTAAAGGGGCGACTTAGTATAGTCAACAATAGGACAAATGGGGATGTTAGATTTATGGATTTTCGGTAAACCATAAAAGATAGGTGCAGAACCAGCATAACATTTTAATTTAGATGAGAGAGCACAATCAATAGATTTAGACTTTTCAAGTTCACTAATGAGCGATTTAAGTTTGCGTTGGAATGAGGGGGTTAAGTCTTTGTCTAAAAGTTCATAAGTGGAATTATCGCTTAAGAGTTCATATGCTTTTTTAATATAAACCGACTTGTCAAGGATCACAGTAATACGGCCTTTATCGGCACGCGTAATGACAATAGAAGAGTCGCTCGATAAGTTTTTCAGAGCTTGTATATCAGAATTATAATTTGAAGGAAAACTAAGTTTATTTTTTAACAATGTTCTTGAAATACTATTACCATACTTGCCAACCAATTTTAATAAAAAAAGGGAAGATTTTTGTTGAAAAACCAGAAGATTTCATAAAAAAAGGGAAGATTTTTTAGTTCCCCATCATATTACAGGTATGGAGAACTTAGGTAATCGTGAAAATTTTCGACCTCGGTTTTTTGACTTTTCTACACGTTTTCAGGTGTGAGGAATCCGAAAATGACAAAATTTCTATGGTGTCTGTCTGTAGGGTGTCTGTTAGTGTGTTAGTGGGTCAGTCCGTTAGTGTGTTAGTCCGTTAGTTTGTTAGTCTGTTTACACGATATCTCCCGAACAAATGATCGCAGAGAGGTCAGATCAGTTTTAAAATATTACTTTCGATACTGGCAAGAACCCTATTTATTTGGAACATTCGAATTAAAAAACTTCGCAAGTTATTAGAAATTTACGATTTTCTTAACATGGGAGAATAGGACAAAAATTCACTTAAACGTGCATTAAATGGAAACTTTTTACTGTAAAAATGTCAGACCAGTTTTAAAATATCAGTTTTGATGCCGGAATGAACATCAGTAACTATAAATATGCTACTCTGAAAATTTCGCAAGTTATTGGAAATTTACGAATTTCTTAACATGGCAGTATAGGGCAAAATTTCACATAAACGTCAGTTTTGAGCGATATTTTCATGGTAAAAATGTCAGACTACTTTTGAAATATTATTTAGGACACTGGCATGAATATTAATGACTATGAATTTTCCAATATGAAAATTTCGTGAGTTATTGGAAATTTACGAATTTCTTAACATGGCAGTATAGGGCAAAATTTCACATAAACATCAATTTTGAGGGATATTTTCATCGTAAAGATGTCAAACCGCTTTCGAAATATTATTTAGGATACTGGCATGAATATCAAAAACTATGGTTTTTCCATTTTAAAAAATTCGTAACTTATTTGGAATTTACGATTTACTTAACATGTCAGAATAAAGCAAAATTGAGCATAAATTTCCATTTTGAGGATCATAAATACATTAGACAACTTCAAAATTACATTTATGATATCTGTTTGAACATGATTGAATACAAATATTCTAATAGGAAAATTTCGTAAATTATTCGTAATTTACGATTTTATCAACATATCGAAATTGTAAATTTTTCATATAAATATGAATTTAGAGGACTATTCCATTGGAAACAGTAGCATGAAAACTAAACAACGGAATTGACCCTAATAAAATAAATTAATAGATTAGAATGAGATAAATATATCGATGTGAACGGTGGATAGCCTATTAGGCGGGGATTTCGTTCTGTCACTGTACCAAGCTTTGGTCAAATTCATTTCTTTTAACATGGTTATAATATGTCTCGCACTATAGAAATTTATGAGAACATATATATGATGGGGAACTGAGCAGAGTCCACCTATGCCAACTAGTTTTTTACTTGTTTATTACGTCAAATTGGGGGGGAAAAAAAAAATAAATAAAATACAGTTTTATAATTTTAATATTTAGAAGCAATCTATAAAAACGTTTTACTGTAGATTGATTGTACTAAATATAAAATGAAGTTATTTCTCTTCAACATATAAATATCTACAAAACAGAATCTGTAAGAAATTTATTTACCAATAGACAAAAAACTTAGTTAACTTAAAGTATAACTAATTTTTTAAATAAATAGAATATGATTTTTGTGTATGTACATTAATCATACATAAAAAAAAAAAAGTAGCAGTAGCTAATTATCAGTTTCAAATATGCATAAAACCAACTAAGCAGGGTTTAAACTGCCATTAGTTTTTTTAGCATTTTGCTAAAAGGTATCATATTTTGCTAAAACATGTTGGTCAGAATTTCGCTAAAAAGCTAAAACTGGATAACTGTATAAAATATCTCTATATAATAACTCGGATTTTTTTTTTTTGTAATATTTGCAAGTAAAAACTACGAAAAGACTGAAATTTTTGGGAATCATTATTTATATAGTAATTTGGATTTATTTTTAATTTTTAATGATTGAATTTAAATGCAAAAATATTTAAAAGTATGTCAAAATTCAGAATTTGCTTTATAAAAGCATTCTTAGCACTAGTATTTCACGATTATCTACCACTACACTTTAATTATTAAATTGCTTTTTCATTTTACACGTATGATATGAGTACCTCTTTTTCTATTGTTAAAATCAAAACATAGTTTCCCTGATTCATATTTTTAAAGTCACAAATATGGATGCTTGGTTAAAATCATCAATGAACAAAAGGAATAGAAAACAAAACTGAGGATAACAAAGCTAACAAGGAACATCGTGTCCGGCTGCGATTTTAATGAAACTTTAATTTCTGATAGAGGGCATGTACCAAATATCTTTAGAAATTTTTGCTATCGTCCATGTTTTCTATACTTATTGAATTTTTAAAATATTAAAAACCACATCAGCCACATATCAACAGTAAGCTCCGCCTTTGGGTGTGACTTAAAAATACTAAATGATTTAACAAAATGATTTTGCGCTTTCATGTTTAAGTTACAAATGAAAATTTATAGTAGTACTGAAAATTATTTCAACTGAATTATTCATTTGAGTATTCACTTGCTGTATAAATACAAATTTTTCGCATATTTTTGAGTAAAATTTGATAGCATATCAAATATGAAAGAAACGCCTATCTCTCATTGAAATCCGAGCCGGACACTTGGGTGATGTTCCTTGTAAGTAAAAGAAATCAATGGTATCCAAAGAATTAATTAACTTTCGAAAAAGCTAAAATAGTGCTTGCCTATTTTCGCTAAAAAGCTAAAGTAATTTTTTTGCCAGGTTAAACCCTGCAACTAAGAATTAATTTTCTTAAATTGATTTGGAAAAAATTTTCCTACCTGAAAAAATTATTCTAATTTTTTTCCCCATGTTTACACATTTGGTATAAATATGACATACAAATATTTAATTTAATTGACGAAAAATAAACAGATTCTTTAAATTCAGCAATAAAGATCTAAAAATATTTACATACGTGAAAAATATTGAGCACTTCCATTGCTTTATTGTTTCTAGAATTGATCACTGATCACAATCCGGGGAAAGGGGGGGGATACAAAAATAATTACAGAGTAAGAAATATTAAACTCTTTCAACTCTACTTCTACAATCTAATGAAAGAAGTTTAAAATTAATATTATCATTTATGTTGCAGATGGATCAAGATTAGAAAACAAAAGACTTCTGCAGAACATTTGATTGCTGATCACTAGTTGGAAATAAATGAAAGGGGTGGGGGGGGGGTAAAAAATAATTGCATCAGCAAGGAATATTTAACAATTCTATTTCTTTACATGTTCTAGAATCTCATAAAGCAAGTTTGAAATGAATATTGACATTTATGTTATGGATGGAAAAAGATTGGGAATCAGGGGTTTTCGTAGAACATTTGAGTTTTCATTTTAAAACGAACGATATCCGCGACTTTTTTAAAAACGGAAGATTTCATCATCTGTCCGGAAGACCGGAAAATACGTTAAAAAACCGGAAGTCTTCTGGGAAAACAGGAAAAGTTGGCAAGTATGTATTACGGATAGAGTGCTGCTCTTTACAATTAAGCTTTGAAATAACAGGTTCAACAGACGATAAAAGTTTAAAAGTATCCACAGAACGTCTGCCTAAAGCAAAGTTAAGTCCACAATTCAACACATCTAATTCACTTTGAGAGAAGGTGCGGGAAGACTTATTAACAATCCAGTTGGAAGCCTCCGAAGACGATCTAGATGTATCAGTATTATGAGGCAGCAAGCGGTCAAATTTTAAACGGAGCTTATGTACGAGTTTAAAATGTAAAACATAACTTTGCGATGACAAAAATGAAATAACATGAAGTTTATCATCGTTATCAACTTGGTAAAGAAGTGACTGAAGATATGAATGTAAAGATTTGTGTGAAGAGTGCAGGTTGCCATAACTAAGCGATATAGCTGCAGAGATAAAACGAAAACTTGTTGACAAGGCAATTTTTCTTCCCTTAATAGAATTAACTAGAGACTTGACAGTGAACGAAGCAGGAACAACATGCAATTTTTTACACTTATGAGGAAATCGCGTTGGCAGTTCAAACGTACAATCTTGAGAGATGTCTTAGAACAAAATTGCAAAAGCTGATACACAGACAATCCATATTTTAATAAAATTAAACATAATTTATACGTCTCATTAATATATTAAAACCAATGTAACATTTAAAATGAGATAATGAATACAAAAATTTTTAAAGCTTTCTAGAGATAGAAATATCTAGAGATAGAAATCGACATTTAAATAATATATTATATATATACTAATTTGAAATATGTATAAAATGTAAATTTTTTTCTTATTAGGATGCCTAAACCTTAAACTGGTAAAAAATGCACACCTCAAAAGAAAAAAAAAAAAAAGAATGCTTACAACTTATTTCAAGCACTCAAATTTAAACCAATGCAGGAGAAAACTTCAGTTTTGGTATTAATGATATTGAATTAAATAAAAGAAATTTACTTGGAGGGGGGAAAAAACATTCTGAATTTTTTAGGCTTTTATAGAAAATTTTTAATTTCCCTAATATTTTATGGGATTATCAGAATTTCTTGTGTTTTCCAGGTGCTGTAGCAACTCTGAATACTGATTTAGTGCCTCACTGCCCACTTGTTCTTTATGAAATGTAGTTTATATTGGTCAAACAACTAGACGTCTCAAGTACAGAATTTGTTTAATGCTTTATAGTTTTTTATCTTAAGAAGTGTTGTGTTTTAATTATTTTGACCTGAAACAAATATTAACTTATAGTGTTTGCTTACAAAGTTTCTGCTCATCATCATTGGACACTAATATTTAACATTCTAAACCTCCCAAAGTCTTATATTTTAATTACTTATTATTACTTTAATTACTTATTTGAATTTCTTATATTTTAAGTACATATTTTTCTCTCTGACATACAGCCTTCTGGAGATAGTTTTAAAGCATTTCTGCAAGAAAAGATGCATATGACTTACACATACAAAAATAAAATAGTAATTTACTTTTGTCATATATGAATATTCCAACATAAAGGGCAAATAATGACCTTTCCATTGTTTTCCCTAGCAGTCCTTTTTCTACAGTCAGCATTATTACTGTGAAATAAAATGTTTCTAGAGAGAATAACAAGTTAACCCTAAGATTAAATATATGATCAAGAAAAGATAATTACTTTGGATCATCTGGAGTAGCACAAAGAGCACGAACACTAGCAAAACTACCTCGTATGGTATGGATATTTGCGAGTCCCATGTACTGCACTTCACAATTTGGATAATATACATTGCATTCATAGCCACCTCCTTTTGCTCTATTCGTCATAGCAGCAGCATACGATCGTGCATCAATAATTAAAAGTTTTTTATGAGCACTTTTGTTTTGATCTTGTCCTGAAACATCAGTGCACAAATGTATAATATGATACAATGTCATTATAAAACTTTAATGTACAACATTTTTAATAAGAAATCAATTGTTAAATTAAATTGACAGTAAATTACAAAATCACACATTTATAAGACTCTTTTTTCAAAAGATAAGGGCATATTAAAATATTCAAGCAAATGATTATTGTCATATTAGCAATGAATTATTTAAAAAAAAAACATTTTAAATAGTCACAATTAATTGCTTTAAGGCAAATCACCAAATAAATTAAAAAAAAAAAAAAACAGTTTGAAGCAAACTAGAAATAGTAATAGCTATTAATATTTACCGTACTTCTCTTTAACAATAACAATAACGTAAAAAAAAAAAAAAAAAAAAAAACATAATGTTATCTTTCAAACATTTTTCTACAATCAAAAAGCACTTTTTTTTTCTGGTTCTTTAGGTTTTAAGAACTATACATTATTTATGTGTCCTTTTAAATGTATATTTTTGAAAAAACGCTTATATCACTGTTAATTATAAAGTATTATTCTTAAGAAAATAGAAAGGAATGTTTACTATTAACATTCTTTTCTATTATTTTTTTCTAATGTTTACTATTAACATTTTGAAATTGTGCTTTAATATATAGTACAGTTCAATATAAAATTTTTGACTTAGTACAATAAACTGAAATTCTGAAACTTTTAGATATCTTTCAGCAAATTTTTAGATTAATGAGAGGTAATTAAAAAATGGTTCACCAATTACTTTATTTGCATGGTGCTATGCTAGAATGTTAGAGATATTAAGGATAAATTTCAATATTTAATTTTTTCACCACCTTTAAAAAGAGTGAAATTGTAATGATGTTTTCACTGTACGGATTTTACAATGAACTAAATGTTTATTTAAATTTGAGATTGATAACTATGTATAGTTGGAAGGAAAAAAAAAACCAGCTCTATGGACAGATATATCTATCAGCAGCAATCAGATGGTTAAAATTAAAATTTCTTCCAGGCAGAAAATATAATAATAGGTTATACGATAGCAGGCTTTGCTGGTCACTATATTTAAATGAATTCTCAAAAATGAATCACTAATTTTTTTATATCATTTATACACATTTAACCTTTTTCCTACTTTTCTAACATAATGACATGAAGCTTTTTATTTAAATGTAAAATCTATCTCCTTACCACAAAATATTGAAAGATCGCCATCAAGATCACTTTTCAGTGAATAAGATTCTTCTCTTCCAGTATTTTTCATTTCTTCACCAGGATCACTCAAACATGCATCTGATATTGCTTGTATTAATTTTTCATCATCCTTGTCACGCCAACCTAAAATACCCATTTTTGGTTGACTACTGCGTGCAATAACACAACCGTTTTGCCTGTGTCTGAAAAAAGAAATATCTCCTAAATTTTATATTTCTAAGGGAAAATATAATATTTTCTTTTATATTAATAAATAAATATTATTTAAGCAAAATAATCCTGTATTTTTAACAAAAAAGATTTTGAGCACAAATATTTTTAAACATTTCCGAACAACATTCAAATTAGAATTTTTATTTGACGGAAAAAAATAGTATGTTATAATCGTTACAAATATTTTCTTCTATAGTTTTTTCTAATAAAAATTCATACAATGCAAACAGCTTTCTGCAGTTAAAAAAGGCACGTAGATTGCTATAAAATTTGGTATAGGGATTATTCATGAGATTTATTTTAAGGCACTTGTCTGTTTTAGCTGTAAGGAGCTGTTTAATGCAGAAGATTCATTAAACCTTTTTTTTATCTATATAATACATGCAATAATTTATAAAATCTTAGTACATAAAACTGAATTTATAAAATAGAGAATATATATATATATATATATATACATATAATTAATGCAAATAAAATTTTAGTCAGATTTGTACAAATGAAAATGAGTCATTTTTAAAACTAAGAAAAGATTGTAACTTTACATTAAAATAATTGTGAAAAACCAAAATATACTTAAATATTATTAAAAATACATTTTAATAATCAAACTTGCTGAAAATGATGGCCCAAAATCACCAATTTGTTTTTTACATTTCTGGGATCTGAAAATTAATGAAGCCTATTATGTTTGAGATGATAAAAAATTAATTTTAATATTCTCATTTCAAATGTTTATTTCAGGCAACGTAAATGAAGTCTGAATGTATAAGAACTTTTATATTCTCTAAAAATTATCTGAGGATAATTTCACATCTAATAATAAAGTAATCAGATATACGGTTTTAATTTTAAGCTGGAAGTACTGAAGTAAAGTAATATAATATAGTATAGCAAGGAACTTAATTGTGTATATACACATATAGCTCACTAGAAAAGTTCTCAAACACTTCATGACAACACAGTGTTTATCATTTAACCATATTTTGTGTACAAAATATCCCCCCCCCCATTTCAAAATATGCAAAATTCGTCCTATGTGCATTAATTCAGAATTTCCCCCAGGTTTAAAAAAGGGCAGGTCACTGCTGATTAAAAAAAAAAAAAAAAGCATATTCTATATTCTTGAGGGCAGTTTTGGATTCCTAAGGGCACATTTAACATTTAAAAATTCAGAAACTTATTTTAAAATTTTGGTTTTAGGTATAAATAGAAAAAAAAGTTTTAAATTTTAACTTTCTTTACACCTTAATTTAGCTTTTTACTGATGTATGAACGAATGTTGATTGTTATGCACAATACATTTATTTATAACATACAGTGGTGGTCAAAATTATAAGGACAAGAGAAAAATCGCCAAATCTTAGCTACAGTTAGCTGGAAAATTATGCAAATTTTTAAACTGGAAATCAGTGATAAATGAAGCCTTTTTGTTAATTAGTTTTTATGGAAATACATGGGAAACTGATATTCATAAAATGCATTTTGGATTTAGGCAGTCATGTGACATGGACAAAATTATACGGATAAGTGTTTTTGTGTGCTCTAAAAGGCAAAATTTGCATGTTTTTTTGTTTAGCACAAGGCACTTCCAAATGATATAAATGTTTAATAAAGCATTGGGAATGTCATACTCCATTTTCGCAGTCATGCTGTTAGGTACTAAACTTTCAGAGTTTGAGAAATGGAAAGGGGTTGTTTTCAAAATTTCAAGACTTACTGCACGTTAAATTGCGATGAAACTGAATAGATTGAAAATGGTTATTTGTAATTTTTTTAAAAAATACTGGCAAATATGGACAGCAAAGATGTACAAAGTAGGCCATTTTCATTTTTTGTGCATAAGAAAGGAATGATAGCATATGTCATTTCTTAAGGAAAAAAAAAATTATCGATGGAAATTAAATGGGAATTAAACTTCTAATGTAGTGCTCGAACTGTTGACAAGTTTTACAAAAAGAAAAAAAGGTTTGTTATGGAAAACACTAGTCATGACCACCTCTTATAAAAGTTCAAAAGAAACTAAGGGGGGCAGTTTACCAAAAAATAATGCATTACTGTGGGAAAAAGAGGGATAATGTATCTAGTCCATCCAAATTAGACTTTTTCTCATCATAAAAAAAGATAACATCATCACAGTTACTTCCCATAATGAACTTTTATAAGAGGCGCTCGTGACAAATGTTTTGCATAAGAAGCCTTTTCCTCTTTTTGTAAAACACGTCGAACAGTTCAAGCACTGCATTGTAAGTTTAATTACTGCTTAATTTCCGTTGATAATCGCTAAGCATTTATTTTATATCATCTAGAAGTGCCGTGTGCAGAACAAAAAACATGCAAATTGTGCTTTTAGAACACAAATACAGTTGTTCTTATAATTTTGTCCATATCACAAGGATGCCTAAATCCAAAATAAATTTTATGAACAGTGATTTCCCATATATTCCTATTAAAACTAATAAAATGCGTTTAATTTATGATTTGTTTTTGTATAATTTTCTGGCGAAGTGTTGCCAAAATTTGGCAATTTTTTCCCTTGTCTCTATAACTTTGACCACCACTGTATCTTCAGTTTGAAGGTTATTTTCAATGAAAGGTAGTAAGGGTGCAACTTTTTTTAGATTGAAAGGCAAGAAGGATGCAATTTCTTTTGGATGAAGGGCAAGAAGGGTGCTATTTTTTCAGTCATAGGGCAGGCAAGGAGGGTGCAGCATCCTCCTGAAAGTATTTTAGGAGAAACTCTGATTAATTGTTCTGTCTTACAACCCCTGTGGTAGAATTTAGGCGACACATTGTTGCAGAAGAGAAATTATCACTTGCAGAAAGCTTTGACCATAAAAGTAAGATATTTCTAAATTCCGGTAGAAAATAGAAACTCATGTCTTACATTTAAGAATTCTTCAACAGTCTACTAAAAATATTGTTTGCTTTATAATTATACATACACATTATGTGTACATAAGAAAATACATCATAATGTCTTGCAGAAAGGGTTTGCACAAACAAAGCTTGTTGCAGAAAGCATAAAAATATTCTGTCACAGGGCTTACAACTACTCGGTATTCAGCCAATGTGCTACTCAATACAGAACTATATTTTAATGGATGTGATTTTAAGGTAACAGAGTGGTTTTTTACAGGTATATTTTTTAGTATTCATCATATTTCATGCAGCTGTTTGGTAACAAACTTGATAATAAAAGATAAATGATGAAAATTTAAATAGGAATAAAAGTACCATATTTGTCTTAAATTGTATTACTTTATAGTTATCAAAATAATATATTCAGAAGAAAAACTATATAAAAAAAATCTGGTGTGAAACAACCACACGACTTCCATTACCCGCTATTACATGTATTATATGCATTTTTGAGAGATAATGTGATCAGAAAACATAAAAGTGACCAAAAAAGAAAATCGTTAGAGCCGTTTTTGAGATACCAACTTTTACAAAAAATCAATTATTGACCGGAAAACAATAATTACATACAAAAGCATATTTAAAAGTGAGTTAAAATGGCGAGTTTGAAAAAAATCCGTACAACCGTTTTTAAAATAACGCCTTTGCAAGGTCTGAAATTGAGCTATTTATACAGGGCGCCTATCAATTTTCATGAACTAACCAACTATATCATTCGAAAGGATATCTGATAGAGTGTTTATATAGCAAATTTTAAGAAAATCGTTAGAGCCGTTTTTGAGATACGGACTTACGGTCCCACTTCCGGTTAAACTCAATTATTGACAGGAAAACAATAATTACATACAAAAGCATATTTAAAATTGAGTTAAAATGGCGAGTTTGAAAAAAATCCGTACAACCGTTTTTAAAGGAACGCCCTTGGGAGGCCTGAAATTGAGCTATTTATACAGGACGCCTATCAATTTTCTTGAACTAACCAACTATATCATTCGAAAGGACATCTAATAGAGTGTTTATATAGCAAGTTTGAAGAAAATCGTTAGAGCCGTTTTTGAGATACGGACTTATGGTCCAACTTCCGGTTTCCGATGTCCCACTTCCGGTTTTTCAATTTTCACCAAAATTTGGAAATTTCATCTGTACGCCAGACGTATTTGAATTCTAAAGTTTCGTAGCTCTATCTTTATTAGTTTCTGAGCTATAATAGCCAGAAGATTCTCCACATACATACACACACACATACACACATACATACACACTGACCAATTGCCAAAAACCACTTTTTTGGACTCAGGGGACCTTAAAACGTGTAAATCAGGTGAAAACCCGATATCGAATTTTCAGACCGAATACAATACTTCCATTACCTACGGTAGTAGGGTAATGGAAGTAAAAATGAGATGTTCAAAAAATTTTGGGCATGAAAATTGAAATTAAGTACTAATGTATGCATTTGCATTACTATTTATATCTTATTCAACTCACCTCCAAACAACAGCAGGAATTCTTTTTGAGTAACGGAAGTAGGCTAAAACTTTTAAGTTGTCATCTGATATTGAAGTAGGAACAATTATGTATTTAGGATAACTGGGACAAAGCCTAAAAATTTAAAAGTACACTTATTCAATCCGTTTGGAAAAAAAATAATAAAAAATAAATAAATAATATATATATATATATATATATATATATATTTGTAGTTATTTTATTTAAGAATGAATAAGTAAAAAAGAAAAGGGTTAAATTTGAATTTTAGAAAGAAAGAAAGAATAAATATAAAATTCTAAGATTAAATAATGAAGGTAATTTTTTATTGATATTTTTAGTCTATTTTTCATTAGTTTTAACAAATACAGACATAGAAATGCATTTTTTATTATTATAATAAATAAAAATTGAACTAAAAAAGGTTAATGTAAGAAAAGACTGAATTTTAATAGTATTAACACAAATAGCATAACATAATATAATATATAACATAATACAGGGTTCCCACTCAATTTCAAAAATAAAACTACTTGATTTTTCCAAGTTTATTTTTATAAAATTCCACGTCACAAAATTTGGTTTGTGATCTGGAATAATAACAAATAATTACATTTGCTTTAACCTTTCTACACCAGTTTTTTTTGGCAAATTTTTTTGCCAGTTGTTAAATATCTGTCTTATAGAACTTAATGTTAATGAATGAATTAATTACTTGCTGAAATTAAAACATTTCTGACTGAGAATATATTAAAAATTTAGTGGTTTTGCTCTGTTCACACAAGGCAATGGTATAACATAGAGTAAAAAATATGTTTTATAAGTTGCATGCTTTTATATATGTTTGTAATACTTTGATACCACTAAATCACAACTTAGAACTGTTCTTTTGGACTGCTAAATTTCTATGGCTGGACTTTGTGTATACATATATATGTCATGTTTTTAGGGTAACAGTCACTGGCACACAATAAATACTTTGGATTCATTCAGGAAATCATCTTTATTCAAGCATAGAGGCAGGTCGGGACTGATGGAAGGCAATGGAAAAGCTGGCCGATGTTCTGCCAATACCTGGCAGCGCTCGTCATCAAACATTGTAAGGGTGTTCAGATGACATAGCTTCTGCATAATTTCAGACTAAAGGGCAGCGTAAAGATGTTTAGTTATTGAAAACCCTGACAAAAGTCTCTCCTGATGTTTATGATTCGGCTTTTTGTTTGCGAATTCAGAGCTCCTTATTAGATCAAAGTTTTCAAGGGGTCTTAAAGGAATTTCAGGGCTTAATTTTTATGTAAGACATTGAAGCATGGGTTGCCAATCGCACTAGTGTCAGCAGAACTTGACTTATAATTTCTGCGTAATAGTCTTCGGCCATTAAACAAACTTTAAAGGTGGGCAATTATATATTATTAGCGATTTATAATTTTGACTAGCTATTTTCACATTTTTAAACTGGGTTTTTATTTAATTAAATTTGCCTATTTTTATTCTTTTCATATATATACTGTATAAAATTCTGATGAAAGTTTTGACAAATCGCTTACAGAAACAATTACATGCAGCACAACCTAAAGAACAAGCAGGATTTTGAAGTGGTTTTAGTACCATCGACCATATTCATACAATTATAGAAATTATTGAAAGAAATAATGAATACGAACTCCCTCTCTGTGTGGCTTTTGTTGACTATGAAAAAGCTCTTGACTCTGTATCATCTCTAGCAGTTATGAACGCATTAAGGAATACTAATATTAATTCAGGATATATTCACCTTATTGGAAGCTTATAAAGAAGCAACAGCCAAATTAAAACTACATAAAATGAGTAATGCATTCAAAATCAGAAAGGGTGTAAGACAAGGGGACACAATTTCACCTAAACTCTTCAATGCACTACTTTAGGAAGTTTTTAAAACAACTAAATTGGGAAGAGAAAGAAATAAAAATTGATGGAGACTTTATAAATCATTTGAGATTTGCCGATGATATTATACTGCTTGCTTTCTCATTTGAGGATTTGCAAGAAATGCTCCAGGAATTAAACAAAGCAAGCAAGCTCGTTGGGTTGAAAACTAATCTCAGCAAGACAAAAATGTTGTCAAATTCTTTTGCTTCTCCACTGAAGATCACTGTTGATACGGATGAATTAGTAACAGTATGCAGTTATACTTACCTGGGACAAGTCCTTACGATAAATTAGATCATGGAAGAAACTAACAACTGAGTTAAACTTGCATGAAGAGCCTTCAGAAGAAATAGCACTATATTCAAAAGCAACATTCCAATTTGTTTGAATATAAAAGTTTTTGATTAGTGCATTTTGCCTGTTTTAACTTATGCTTCAGAAACTTGGACATTAACTTGTAAAACTACACAAAAACTTCAAAATAATCCAGAGAAGCATGAAGAGATGCATGTTAGGATTCACACGAAGAGACAGAAAACTAAACATTTGGATTAGGGAGCAAACCAAAGTTACTGATGTTATTTCTAGAGTTAAAAAGTTAAAATGGAACTGGACAGGGCACCTTGCCAGAAGAAATGGTGATGGATGAAGCACCAAAGTCTTATTTTGGATACCGAGAGATAAGAAAAGACAGTGGAAAAGACCACTGTGTCATTGGAGAGATGAAATTGCAAAATTTGGAAGAGCAGAATGTAGAAGAATTGCAGAAAACAGGGCAGACTGGAATCACCTAGGAGAGGCCTCCACCCTGCAGTGAATTGATAAAGGCTGAAATTGATGATATATTGATATAATTGGTGATATATGTGCAAGAAATAAATTTAAATTTTTATTTCTTTTTAGATTTTGTATTCTAATAGTAAAGTTTAATAGAGATGTTGCTAGAAGTTGCGGATAGAAGAGAATGGGACATATAATACTCTGATGTGGCGTTTAACTACAGTCATTAGAAAAATAACAGACCTATAAAAACATTACAGCAAGAAAAGAAAATTGCACAAAAGTGTGCTTAAAATTACAAACAAATTTAGCAGATATTGTTTATTAAATTTAAAAATTTAAGATTTAAAAAATGAACTTTGTTATTTGTTAATGTAAATAGATAGAATTTTTATTAAAATCACACAATCAACTGTAGAAGAAAATCATATTTTTGAAATTTTATTTTTCCGACTGAGTGAAAATAATGCCTGGACCGGGAGTCGAACCCTGGATCTTTGACTTACAAGGTCAAGGCTCTACCAATTGAGCTATCCAGGCCAACAACCGGTCAGCATTACTCACACAACCTTTAGGCAGAAACATCTCTGGTTTATCATGTAGATAGCTCAACAGAAATAAGCCGCAGGAAATGGAAAACACCATTAAACAATGGGAGAAAGAAATGCAATTTTTATTAAAATCACACAATCAATTGTGGAAGATAATCATATTTTTGAAATTTTATTTTTCCGACTGAGTGAAAATAATGCCTGGACCGAGAGTCGAACCCCGGATCTTTGACTTACAAGGTCAAGGCTCTACCAATTGAGCTATCCAGGCCGACAACCGGTCAGCATTACTCACTCAGACAACCTTTAGGCAGAAAGTCAAAGATCCGGGGTTCGACTCCCGGTCCAGGCATTATTTTCACTCAGTCGGAAAAATAAAATTTCAAAAATATGTAAATAGATAGGTTCAATAGCAATGTCTTTAAAGATAACTTATGCAAATAAAACTTACTCATAGTTTTCATTAACTTTGCTTATTTTCCAGACACTCTGAAGATCAAACCCCATTCTTTCTGCTTCTGCAACTATGTCTGATGCAGGCGAATGCTTTAAATCACTTACTACTAGAAAGATTGAAAAGTAAGAAAATAAATATTATTACAAATAAATAAATATGTATCAACAATTGTCGCTTCAATGTAATTGTTGCTAAGTCAAATTAATCATTAAATATAAGTAGAATTTTTAATTTTGTAAAGAATGGAGAGAACTTAAAACAGCAATGTTCTTACAATACACAAAGTACTAGTATACAGATATTGTTGATATAAAGGCTTTAAATAAAATTAGAAAAAACTATACTATAATCTG
The DNA here is from genome assembly GCA_963930645.1 of Salticus scenicus. NCBI lineage: Eukaryota > Metazoa > Arthropoda > Arachnida > Araneae > Salticidae > Salticus > Salticus scenicus. The sequence continues at coordinate 58,381,855 of OZ005652.1, read as the reverse complement.
TACTATGACTGCTGATAAAACCAGTAAAATAGTCATTCAAAATAAAAATGAATATATAGAAAAAATGGATGAAGCAATTAAATATATTGGATTAATCAAAATTAAAAAGGAAAGAATATAGCCAGACACTTAAAAAAAAAAAAAAAAAAAAAAAAAACTAATCAATTATGCCCCCAACAATGTTAGAATTTTTGGAAAATATAAAGGTCATAAATGCACCTAAATTTCGACTTTTGTATGCAGTCAGAACAATCTGACTTCCATCGATGCCAGGTGGCATAAGATGTTAAAGTCAAGAAACAGAGCAGTCAAAAATCTCACATGCATGAGCACGGGACCGATGATGCCCCATGGCAGTGGCGGATCTAAGGGGGGAGGCTAGGGGGCTGAAGTCCCCCCCCCAAAAGTACTGACATTCACAATTGAATATTACAATTGTAAACTTTTCATTAATCTGGAATAACATCTAAAAAAAATCTTAGCTCCCCCCAAAAGCTAAGTTCTGGATCCGCCACTGCCCCATGGCAAGGAGGCGAAATTGCTCAAAAAATGAAGTATTAAAAGATAAATAAAACTTACCCTCTAGTAAAAATACATTAAAAACCCATCTACTAATTTCTCTTATCAACAGCTTTATTTGTGTTATATTGATATTAAAAAAAAATAAAATTAAAAAAGCAGTTTTTATATATTTTTTTCTTTTCTTTGATTTACATAACAGCAGCAATAATAGGAAGGTATTTTTTCCAGTAAGAGAACACCAGTGAAATATGAACACACATTGACATTCCAGATGTAACTCATATGTCTAATCCACTGTTCATTTAAAAGATTCACACAGTTTCTGTAATATTATTGACATTTCCTTGTTCCATGGTCCCTTGTTACTGCAAAATTTATTACTATGTTTGCTTTTAAAGAAATTTAATTATTAATTTTAGGGGGAGGTGGGAGGGGATGCCTCTCATTCAGCTAATTGTTTTAAACAAATTTGGCAGCTTATTGTGAGGCTTCTTTAACAAGATCATAATGCTTTATTATTGCTCTTTTTTTCTTCTCCCACCCAGATATGAACACATTAATGAAAGATCAACTATTGAACTTTCACAACAAATGGAAATTATTCACACAGTTTGATTTCGCAAAAGCAAACCACTTAAACTATATTGTCTTCTACAAAAAGAAAAAAATCTAAAATTTCCCATTTTAATATTTTATTTCTTTTAATGCATAGTGCTAATTAGTGTCCTCTTAACATAAAATTAACAAAAAATCTGGAATGACTCCACTCGACTTTCGGTAATTAAATTGTTTAAACTAGTAGATCTGCAAATCAGGAGTTTCAACATCCTAACTGCATCACACATTACTCAGCCGATAATTCTTATTTATTCTATATTACTCAAATAATTATTAAAACATATAGACAGAGACATATACATATATGTGAATAACTCGGTACCAGAGCCTCCTTAAGTAGATGCCTTCCACGCGCGGCGAATCTCAATGTTAAATTAGGCAACATTTAAAAAACAAAACTAACGCTAGGTGACAGCACCTACGCAGAGCAACAATTTTCTGCTGTTTCATAGACAAGTTATATTTTTCATCTAAAAATCTAGCTATTAATTTCAATTTAAAGTCTAAAATTGTATTTTTTTTTTCTTTTAATTTGAAAAAATGATGTGAAAGTGCTTTATCGTAAATATTTTCAATAAAATATTCAAATAATTATATTTTAAAAATTATAGGGTTTAAATTTCTTCGAAAGTTGGCAAGACCTATTTTAGCTTTTCAACTAATTGAATTACAACGTATCAAATAAATAACACCTTTTTTTTTTTAATATACTATTAATTAAAAAACGAAATTTAAAATTAAATAAGCAAAAACATGGCATATCTATCACGCGATTAAATTATTTTTTATATATTTATTCAATAAAAATTTCAAAATTTTTTTAAATTTAGATATCAGATGAAAGTTTCGTTTATATAAATTAAAATCTCTGAACTTTAAATGAGTTTCAGTTCAGAATGAATAATTTATAATGATAAATTATTAAAATCATGTCTTTTTTTTTTTTTTTTTTTTTTTGGTCATGTCCTTTACGTTACATTTTTACCTTATTAGATGTGAATTATTTTTCTTAAATCGAAAATTTTATATTATTTATAAGAAAAATAGACCAGCACGTTAACGAGATAAGTTAGCATTCAGCAATAAAAATTGGAGAAGAAAACAATCTGTTGTCTAGTCCGTCACAAAAAATAAATAAATAACCATTAAGATTTAAATTTTTTAAATTAAGGATTTCTTGAGTATAAGTTTTCTCTCGCACCAAGTTTTTGTGTTAGGTGTTTTTTATATAAGACTAAATTTAAATGCACAATCTGATGTGCACATAGTTTATTGAAAACATACAGGGCTATCCAAAATTAAGCTAAACGTTCTTTTCTGTAGAATGTGTGCTTTGCTACACTTTTTTTATGTCGACGAATACTGTTAAAGAACGAAAATTAATTTTTCGAACCTATAATGTAAACAAAGTATTTTTTTTTTTTTTTTGAAGTTCTATTTTCAACTCAGGTTTTTGAAAAAAGTCACGTTTTGAGGTTCCCTGAATACAAAAAACTTTTTTTTTTTTTTTAGTTTTTAGCGATTGATTTATATGCATATTTATTATCAGAATAACTTAAAAACAAACAAATGCAGGAAATTCACAATTGTATTTTAAAACTCATTAGGTTTCAATTTGAAAAATTTGATAAAGATTGGCAAATTTAAGGACAAATTAATAACATCCTTGAAATATTTTTACTTCCATTACCCTACTACCGTAGGTAATGAAAGTATTGTGTTCGGTCCAAAAATTCGATATCGAGTTTTCCCCTGATTTATATTTAGACAGTATATGTGTGTGTGTGTATACATGTGAGTGTATGGATGTGGGGATATTTTTCATTTTTCTGATAATTTTTCAAATCAGTACTCATGATATTTAATTTTTACATGAATTTTTAATTCCATATTCCATTTCTGTGGTAAAAGGTTAATAAAAGTAATGTTTTGAATCTTAAAACTTAATATTTTTAAAAAGAACAAAAGTAGAAATAAAAATTTTCTATTTTTTCTTTTCAAGATTCCCAACACTTTTGTTTCGATTTAACTGAAATAATCAAATTTTTATACGCATTTACACAAGTCTTTAAAAAACAGTGGTATTAAAAAAATATAAATCAATCTTGTTCCTATATTGGAGTATTTTATAGTTTTATTCATTTTATGAATAAAACTACAAAATACTCCAATATAGAGTGACTTCAAAGTAACTAAGAACAAGTTATTTTTCTGTATTCCTACATCAATAAATAAAAATTTTATTTCATTTTGTAATAAGCATAACTATTTTATTTGTTAAATCTAACTTACTAACAGAGAGGTGTCAACCCTTCGAATTTTTATATCATAATTTCTTTTAAATTTATCTTCGTCTTAATCACACAATTTACGATAATAAAGAAAAATAATGTTTTTTGTGAAAAATATTATTGATATTCAAAAATCCGGAGGGTTGGTAATTTTGCATTAATTATTTATGCAGTTTACATACCTTGTCTGGAAATATTTGGAAGCAATTTTTTACGCTGAATTGCATTGCTTGGTATTTCGTGGAAACATATTTTCACGGCTACTGTCTGATTTACAAAATGGAACGACGCAATACACCATATTATAAAAAAAAAAAAAAAAAACCCTCTCACATTTGTTAAATTAATAAAACACAAACCAGAACTCAATTGAAACTCAATTGCATCGCACTCGCGGGGCGGGAAATAAACATAACTTTACGTACGGTATCAAGCGCCATCTACTGGCTATGTTCTTCTTGTACTGTTGCCAAGTTTTCGAGCGACTCGCTAGGCATCTACTTAAGGAGGCTCTGTCGGTACATAGCCATACAAGTTTCAGAGGAGGCTATCGCCCTCTTCAACCCCCTGTTGTATTATCTGCAAATATGTATATTTCATTGTAACTCATAGCCTTGTGTTAGTTCCTTGTAGCTCAAAATACTTGTACTAAATTTCATAACAAATGATTTTATAATATATAGGAGTTATTTTGCGTAGCCTTATAAACTAATTACCAATTCTACAACATTCATTGTCTACAAAAACTACAGTTTTAAGCATTCTAATAACATATGTTGTAATCATTCTAATAATATATTCTTTATGATCGCGGGGCCTCCTGTAAGATTAAAAAAGTAGCTGCCAAACATAACGTTAACATTCCCATCAAACCCCACCCAAACATTTTTCAGATCATAAGAAGTGATAAAGACCCAATCAATCCATTATAAACTGCAGGAATTTACAAAGTCCTTTACACTGACAGCGAAGGTAACGAAAAATGTTATATTGCTAAAACAAAAAGAAAAATAAAGACAAGAGCCATAACATAGCCTCCGGGAAAATTACAACTGCATTAATCCATGTAAATAAAAATGAAGAAATAAATATTAAATTCGAAGAAGTCAGAAAACTCGCAAATTATCAAAATCATAAATATGCTGCATTCAGAGAAACCACTGAAATTTTGTTTTCCTAATTTGTGTAATGGCAACAATGGGGCAGGGCTACATCGACAATGCTTAAAAGTAGCGGCGGCCAAGAAAAACATTACAGTTCCAAAACTTCAAGCACCAGATTGCCATCGAGAAAGCTGGGTGCCCCAGCAAAAACGTTCTGGCCAAGCGAACATGGAGTTTTTAAAGGTTGTATTTTAAATTGAATTAACATATGTTTACTTTACTATGTGTAATGGAATGTAAACATGTTAAAATATCGTCTGTAGACTGTAATGGTAAAATATTCTTTTGTGTGTACATGTACATGGGCGACAAACATTGTTCACAGCAATAAAAACTATACAACTATTTCCATGTAACTTATTAATATTTGAGACCATATTTGACATCACTTGGATGATTACAGAATGCCAATGGAATTCTTCTGAGTGGTCCTCTAAATAAATTAGTTAGTCTATATTCCTAGTTCTTTCTTAGATTAAACATGCTTTTAAGAATCTTAAATTGTATGTTAATTATATTGTGTTAAATGCAGCATAGGCGCATTAAAATGTGCTTAAATAAAAACCTGTTCATAGACTCTAATGTTATGATAGTCTTTGTGTATCTCCGTAAATCAGCCATAAGCATTATATACTTCAGTAAAAAGTATACAATTTATTCTATGTAGCTCAAGAATAATCGTTCAAAATTTGATATAATTTGGATGATTTAGTAACATTGCCGGAACACTTTTGTAAGGTCTTGTATATTAATTATTTTGTCTAAGCACACATTTTTCTATAGAAAACATGTCTCCAAGCTTATCAATAATGGATGTTTATATCATTTTCTTTATTGCAGTGTAACCATGTTAAAATATGCTTAAAAGAAATTCTGTCCCCAAGCCATAACAGGGGTTAAACCAGGTTTTTAAAAATGGGACACCATTTGTGAAAAAAAATAAAAATAAATAAATAATAATAATAATTAGTTTGTGAAAATTAAAAATGCCTTGTGAACAAATAACCGAAATGCACAAAGCAATTTATTCAATTTTAAAATAGTAAAAAAAAATAGTTTTGGGAACACAGAACGCCTTTCATTTTGTGGTTGCTATGGGTGATAGTGTTATCCATCCTTAGCAATTGTTCATCAGTGTATGTTGATACTAGAAAATGTTAAGTCAAATTGTTAAAAGATAGAATAAACTTATAAATAAATTACATTTAAAAAAAAAGTAAAAACTTAAATGCACACAAGATAGGACTGGCCGAAATTGTATTATTCATAATTTTAAACTCTATTAATCATCTGTAAAAATATAGTTTTTTTTTTTTCAAAAGAAAATGTGATAATTTATTTTAAATTTTATGTTTTCAAAAAACAATACAACAGTAAAATATTATTGAAATTCTTTATGGATTTAGGCCCTTTACTTTATAAAGGTTCTTGAATTGTATATAGAGATATTAATATGTTACTGTAATCACATTTGCTCAACTGTTTTATTTCTTTCAATGAACTTAGAACACGGCAGAAAATAGATGCTGAGTTTTGATACAGCGCTTCTGTTGGGGATTCGTTACGTGATGATGCGATTTGCAGTATCAACACTTTTTACTGTTATCTTTTTGGATCAGAACTCTCTTTTCTTGTCTAGGAACTTAGGTTCTGATTTGATTTTTTGAAAGAATGTGGTTTTGGGACCCTTTTCTAAAATTCGTATTTTGGCTGGCTTTGATATAGGGCACCCATTGGCGATTAATTACATGGTGATGTAATTTGATAATTCGATTTGGTTATACGACACTTTATTAGTAATATTTCTGTATTGGAACTACGTTTTCATGTCTCGAAACTTTGTTTTTGAGCTGACCGATCATGTTCGAGTGTGTTTATTGTACCTGTAAAAATCTATGAGTGCTAGATTCACCAAAATCTATACAGTTCGTGTGCCGGTGACCTGTAACATTTATATAAATTTTCAGCTTAATTGGATAAGGCATTTAGACGCTATCACGCTTCAAATAATTTCACTTTTAGCCTATAAGTTATAATGATAAAGGATATTTGTTGTGCCCCTGTAAAACATTATCAGTATTAGATTCATCAAAATCTACAGAGTTTGTGCGACTGTGACCTAGAATGCACATATAAATTTTCAGCCCGATCGAATAAGGGCTTTCAGATGCTATAGCACTTCAATTAATTTCAGCCCACAGACCATAATAATAAAAAATTTTTTGTTGTGTCCCTGTAAAAAACTATAAGTGCAGATTCATCAAAATCAATAGGGTTTGTGTGACTGTGACACATAACATGTATACAAATTTTCAGCTCAAACAGATAAGGCCTTTAGACGCTATCACACTTTAAATAATTTCAACCCACAGACCATAATGATAAAAAAAAATTTGTGTCCCTGTAAAAAAAAATATACATGCTAGATTCACCAAAATTAATAGGGTTTGTGCTATGGTCACCTGTAACATACATACCAATTTTCAGCTCATTCGAACAAATCGTTCAGATGTTATCATGTTCACTCACATACATTGAGTAAAATCAAAGATATCTCTAAAACAGGGGCAAAACCAAACTTGGAGGGGGTGTACTAGACATCAGGACAGTCACAAATATAAATTTTTAACATTCTACGACAATTCTTTTTTGAGCTATGCAAGATACAAAATCCATTTCACAAAACATGACAACAATACTTTTCTTACATGTAATGTTCAGAAAGTAATAATTAAATTATAGCATACTCCAATATTTTATACAAAAAGGAAAAACCTACTTTGTGATATTATTCCACCCTTTTGCTGTTCAACAGTCCATAAAAAGAAACCAAAGCCAAAATGCTTTTCAGTCTCCTCTGGAGTTTTTGATAAATTCTGTATTCTTTTTTGCCATTTTTGTGCACATTCACTATTATCAAATATACACCTATGAAAAGCAATAAAATACATTTCAAAACAGGTATGTAATTATGTGCTCGAAAAAGTGTAAATAATATGCACATCTATGAAAATGTAATTAAACTCGATTACATTATCAACTTGCTTGTAACGTCAAAAATATTTGTCTCACTCAATTACCTGTAAGACTATGTTAATACAACTTGCTTGCAACATCATATTGTATTGGTTTTTTAACATCAAACATATGTACATATTTGATGGCTGTTTTTTTTTTTTTTTTTTTGGAGAGGGGAGGGAGGGGCAGAAAAATAATGCCATCAATTAAAGTTACTTTTTTAACAAAACAATACATACATGATATATATTATATGAATTTTAATATTAATAAATATCATATCCAATTTCAATTACTTATACAATACTGTTTCTTTTTTCTAGAAAAAAAATGTTAATTGCATTTTAACCTTGTTTCATGAAGCAATAACACTCTTATGTTTTCCAATAAAGATGTTCTTACTTTTATTATATCAGTTACAAACAGCAATTTTCTCTCTTTTTAAATCAAACTCTGTTATTATGACAAAAATGCTAGAGTCCTTTGGAAAACATTTTAACGGAGTTTGACTGTAACGTAACACGATATCACATAGGAAAATAATTCTGCTTTATTTCTTATATGTAAGATTCCATTAATTGCATATTATATATATATATATACAATTGAAATTTCAAATGAAAAAAATACATTTACTCACATTTGATATAAATATTAAATACCTTTATTTAAGCTTCATGCTTGGCAGAAAGCTTTTTCGACAGGGGATCCCCTCCGTCAACTGTGCCGACTGCTCTTTGTGGTTGGCGGCTGCCCAAGTCTTGCTCTTCTCCTTTATACTCATACAGGTGACGCCACACTTTGTCTATTTCTGCTGATTTGTGGTCGTTGATAACGTGACTATTGTGTGCAATTTCAATACTTTCTCTAAAAAATGCATAATTTTGGTTATTATAGTTAGCAATTTTTGTGACTATCAAAATCTATTTTTATATTATTTTCAAGGTAATTTCTAGCTAAAGTGGTGGTGTTTCTGTTGAATTTTATGTCCTTTTGATGTTCTTTAATTCTGGTTTTTATTTTTCTTTTGGTGACTCCTATATTTTTGTATTCTTTATTTTCTTGATTTTTGAGGGGAATTTTATATATACCTGCAGTTTCAGTGGGGGAAATTTGGTCTTAATCACTTCTTATTAATTGGAAAATATTGGGATTGGGATATTTAAATTTAGTTTACTCGCGGCGTTTCTTATTTTATTTGAAGTACCTTGATTATAGGGTATAGAAAAAGTAAATTTTGTTGGGGTTTTTTGTGCATTAGGAATTTTATTTAACTGTTTAATTCATTTTTTATAAAGTTGATTTACTAGTTTTTTGGGGTATCCTTCATCCGTGGTTAATTTATTTATGAAATTTAAATCTTTTGTTAATTCAGACTTTGCAGAGGCATGGTTGGGATGGCACGGTTGATGTAACTTCGTATTGCATTAATTTTATATCTATATGGTGTTTTGCTTCTAATTTCATTGCTCGCGGTGGGTTTACAATAAACAGTTGTTTTAAAGTGGTTCTTGTTTCTTGTAATTTTGACGTCGAGGTAGTTAATTTCATTATTGTTTTCTTCTTCAGATATGAATTTTATGTTTTCATCAAGTTGATTAAGTTGGTTGAGAATTTCGTTGGTGTCATGTTTTCCTTTTATTACGGCGAAAATGTTGTCCATGTAGACCAAATTTCCCCCACTGAAACTGCAGGTATATATAAAATCCCCCTCAAAAATCAAGAAAATAAATAATACAAATACATAGGAGTCACCAAAATAAAAATAAAAACCAGAATTAAAGAACATCAAAACGACATAAAATTCAACAGAAACACCACCGCTTTAGATAGAATTACCTTGAAAATAATATAAAAATAGATTTTGATAGAGTCACAAAAATCGCTAACTATAATAACCAAAATTACGCATTTTTTAGAGAAAGTATTGAAATTGCGCACAATAGTCACGTTATCAATGACCACGAATCAGCAGAAATAGACAAAGTGTGGCATCACCTGTATGAGTATAAAGGAGAAGAGCAAGACTTGGGCAGCCGCCAACCACAAAGAGCAGTCGGCACAGTTGATGGAGGAGATACCCTGCCGAAAAAGCTTTTTGCCAAGCATGAAGTTTAAATAAAGGTATTTAATATTTATATCAAATATGAATTATAACTTCATTTTAAAGTAAATTTTATAACATTTACTCACATTTCGACTAACAACAGAAGAAATTTTTTCAATTAAATCAGGGTTTATACACATTCTTTAAGACAAAAAAAAAAAAAAAAAAAAAAAAGATTTCAAAGAACCACATTTAAAAAAATTAAGAACCTTTTTAATGATTACGTATAGAATGATATTGAACATTTTGACTAAATAGTAGTGATAAGATTTCTATAAATTCAAATCTAATACAGTTTAAAATGATTCTTTTTAAATTGTTTGGATTTAATTGGCAATTACAATTGTTCCAAGTGATCAACAAATTTAGATTATCAAAATTTTCCGAGCATTATTAGCTAATTAAAAAAAATTTACTAGTGCTGACTCTAGAATAAAAGGTCTGCCAGGGAGAATAGGGCGACCTATTTTCATAAGGGTATTATTTGCATAATTTGTGGTTGTCTCTATGTAGTGATTTTTGTATATGACAAAAGTAAACTACTAATTTTATATGTATATATGTAGGCTATATGCATTTGTTCATCCAGGTATGTTGTAAAACTATTGCTAGAAGGTTACATGCCAGGAAGTATTTAAAGGCCTTTGAACATTTAAAATGTTAGAAAAGGCCACTGGTACTAAAATGCTTTTAAAAGGGCCACTGGGAGCTAAAATCTGTTTATGATTTTGCCACTACAAGATTCACAGTTTTTTCAAAGCTGATACCCAGTATATACAAGATTATTTCACTATAAAAAAATAACAAAAAAAAAATTGTATTTTCATATCTGATTGCCAAAATATATGCATTTTCAACAATATGCCATATAAAACTGAAAGCTGTTTTAAATAAAAGCACATAGGCACCAGCAAGTATGGGCAAATGGAAGGAAGAAGGGGGATGGAGGGCAAGGCTCTCCTTGCAGATCTTTAAAATTTATTTTGTCTTTATATTTCACAGTTTTTAAAAGAAAAATGACAAAGTTATTTTAAGTAATTAAAACCTTATGTTTTATGGAAGTACAATACATTTTCTCCCTTCATCTGCTTGCAACGAAACTGTTTAGAGACGAATATAAAAGATGTTTCGTCCTTCCTTGAATTTTTTTACTGCCAGTGCCTGTGTGAATGTATAACTTTTATGATAGAAAGAACAGCATTTTATGGCACACTACTGAAAATGCAGAGAGAGGAAGAATCGGAAATAATTTCTTTATACAATTTAAAATAGTAGTTTTAATTCATGCTTTTATTTTTACACTAGATTTTATTTCCATAAAATAGAATTAATTTAATTACCTGAATGTACGGCCATCTTTACAATATATATACAAATAAAATATATCTCTGCATTCACAATAGTCTATAACACCCAAAGGAATATTAAAAAATGTGCCTTCAGTGTGAAATAATCGATAATTGGTTGCAATAAGGATCCCCTCAGAAGTACGACCTCTAAATCGACCACCTTCTCCAGCCAATAAATTGAATGGAACTGTATACATATCATCATCAGCTATCATTGTCCCTTTAGGATAAGGCTCATTAGCAACTACCATATCAATATCTTCAATGGCTGTTTCATCCATGACCTAAAATTGGATCATAATTTGAGTATTATACAATTTATGTACAAAATCAAACTGACTTAAAGTAATAATAATAATATTAACCCTTAAATGCTGAGTGTTGCCTTTCGGCAACATACCCAATTTTGTCTTCTAAAGTATTACCATTAGATTAGAATAATATTGAAACTCTAATGTCTCATACTTGCTGATTGGCAACAAATTGCATATTAACTATAAGCCATAGTTAAAATAATAAAGTATGAATTTTTAAGTATTTTCCCGTGATTTATTTAAGAGAGGAAAGAAGTAAAACATTTTTAAATTTATATGAAAATAATCAGGCATTTAAGGGTTGACAATGATAAGTCTTACAAATTTAGAATATTTAGAGAAACCAGCAAAATTTTTTAGGTGTAGGTAAATTCAGGGCCAAAAGAGGGCAGTTGAGCAATCTCATAGGTAAATTCGGGACCAACATTTGTTCTGGCTTAATTGTAGTTTAACTGGCCAATTACGCTAAGCACGCTAGATCGCCAAATGTTACAGGCTTTGTACTTACTTTTACTTTTTTACGTTACCAGTGTATGGTACTTTGTTTAGCCGCTGAAATAAAGTGTATTTTTTGAATGTTTGAACTGAAAGTTCGAGAATTAATGATGCCATGTTTTATCGGAGAAATTTTAAGGGAAAAGTTTTGCAGAAATTCATTTGATAGGATGTTATTTTTGTTGAACTGTGTCATTTTTGAAGTAAATATCAAGACTTTTGAATTTTTGTCACCATTTTAGACTTAATCCCTTGTAACAATATGCTATGAGCACTATTTCTGCCGTATTTTAGACAACTAATCTTTTTATTTTTATATTTATTTATTTAAATATTAATCAAATATTTCTGTTCGACAGTGTGCAAGTGCAATAACACACAGAGGCTCATTTGTTTGTATGATAAATTAGCATAGTGATTATTAATATAAAAAATAAATAGATAAACATTATCGTGCTACAAAACTTTATTATGTCGCTCCATTGGCGGCTTTTGAATTTTTGTCGCCATATTCGCAATGGATTTTTTTTTTATTTTTTTTTTTTAATATGAAAAGGGGAAGACTATTTTGCTAATAATTTTTTCAGACACCTTTTTGTTTATACATTTATATTTTAGCAAGAATCATTTATTTTCTGCTTATATTTTTAATGGTTTTTAGGTTTAAAATTGCTCGTTGAAATAAAATTGCTATCTTTAAAACTGCATTTTTTTCTGTAAACTTTCTATAAAAATAAATCATTTATGTTTTTATATTTTTGATGCGCTACTTAGATTAAAATGGCTGTTGCTATATTAAACTTCTTGTCAAAAAACGATCGGTGTACTTCAACACCAAAATTTAAAAAAATCGCCCAGCAGGATCTATTTTAATGAAACTCAGGGTTCGCACTAAGGGAAAAAAAAATGAGTGGGATTTTCCCACTCTAACAAAAAAATTGTGGGACTTTCAAAATTTTAGTGAGATTTTTGAAATTTAAGTCAGTAATTACATTTTACAGAAAAAAAGTATTTTAAAAAAATATGCAGATTACAGACATGTGATTGCTGAAATTAGAAATTAGCTGAAATTTTTTCACTAATATGATTGATTGGATGATTAGTTGAATATTGATAACGTCACTTTCAATAAACTGATGACAAACATTTATATATATAGTTTTTATCTACACTAGCAGGCTACGCCCGCTTCGCTGGTCAGTATTTTTAAATGAATCATTACAGTTAATGAATTCTCAAAATTGCATTAATTTTTATCATGGGAAAAAAAAAAAAAAAAAAGTTTTGATTGAAAAAAAAAATGTCGCACTGGGTTCCCACTGACTTTGGCGCGTGCATTTATATTCGACACTCTTAATGAATCACTCTATTGTCGTAAGGGAAAAACAAATATAAAATACCAAAAAAAAAAAAAAAAAAAATCTTCTCCCATTGGTGGAATAATCGGTCCGGGTCCCCACTGCCTACGGCAGCGTATACAGGAGCACACGGCGTGCATGTTCCTTCACCTACCGTTCCCGCCCCTCCTAATTATTTTAGACTTTAAAAAATATTCGCAATCGTTCTCTCAGGCTTTTACACCAAATAATACTAATTTCCAACATTTTGTCTGAATGTCTTATTTTTTACCCCTGCACCTGCCCCCCTTCCCGCCCCTCGTAATAATTCTGTACTTTCGAAAATATTCCCAATTGATTTATTCTCAAAACCTAACAACACTAATTTCGAGCACTATAACACTTATTTATGTATTTTTGCCCCACCACCCCCTCCCTTCCTACCCCTCCTATTAACTTTACAAATTTGAAAATATCCGCAATTGATTTCTAAATATCAAAAACCTGTATGTACCAATTTTGAACGACCTAACTCTATTTTTTTTTGCCCCTCCGCCCCCACCCCTTTCTGACCCTCCTGATAACATTACACTTTCGAAAATATCCTCATTCGAATTGCACGCCTCTAAAACTTATCTGTACCAATTTTGAACGGTCTAACTGTATTTTTATTTTTTGGCCTCATAGCCCCTCCCCCCTTGCCCGCCCCACCTGGGACGGATTTCTAAAATTAATGAAATTAGTTTTTATGTATTTCTGGGAGCTATATTTTAGAAGGCAAAAATCTCACATGCACCTTTTTTGTTTGCGATATAAAGGATTATTTCAAATCATGTTTTGCCCCCTCTCCTTGGGGGCTGAATTTCTAAAATTCCAGAAATTGGTTTTTAGGTATTTGTATCTCAGTACTCAGCTGGTTTTATGCACGTTTGAAACTAATAATTAGCCTACTGCTACTTTTATATGAATGATTAATGTATATACATAAAAATCATATTCTATATTTGTTTGAAAAATTTGTTTTTCTCTTGGTGTGAAATTTTAATAAGATTTTTATGTGGATATAAAAGTTATTGCAGGTATATTGAATTTTTTTTTACGCTAATGAAAAAATTCTGAAGATGCCTAATCTATACATATAAAAGAGTACTTCCACTTCCACTCACTGACTCATCAACGCACTGTTAGTGGACTGACTCATTTTTTAAATTCAAGCATTTTGATATAGGGGGTATTCAGTGAAGTTTATTTTCAATCACGTGAAGCATACAGATGTACGTATTACTGATTGCTGCAGCACAAAATTTTGTTTATTTTCCAGATTCATGAATTTTGAGATGGGGGTATTCAGTGATTTTTTTTTTCTTTTTGTTTTTATGTACGCGAAGCATGCAGGTGTGTGTATTCCTGCAGTTGTAAATTTTTAGCTGTTATATTGTGAGATTCTATGTTTGGCATTTTTTTTATTTGTGATTGGTTATAGTTTCGTAATTATTATTATTATTTTTTTTAAATTTATTTTATGATGATTTTCTTTGTTTTCTATGTATTGTTTTTGATCAAATTGGTATTTTTTGACGTGTTTTCTTGTTTGGTTACATCGCTGAAATGTTCGCTTTTGTATGCAGCTGGTGCGCAGCACTAGTGTGACCCAACCAATGGACATTGGATCAATAGCAGAGGCGGCTCGTGAACCAAAATTAGGTGAAGAGCTCAAAAATAATATTTAAGTATTTTTAATCATAATTTTTATTAAGCATGGTCTTAACTAAAATTAGCTAAAAATACTTATTTAAAAGTAAATTTATATTCTATAAATGACAGTATGCCTCTTCACCAATTTTCAGTGCATGAACCACCACTGATCAATAAAGGGCAAAACTGGGAAAATTCATTAGTGGCCAGTGGCCGGTACTGTCAGTTTCATTAGTAGCCACTTTTTTAAGTTAGTGGCCACTTTTCACATGATAAGACTATTTCTTTCAGACTGCAAAAAGCATTGTCACCATTTTTGCGGTATAATTACCACAAGAAAAATATGAAAATAAGAAATACATATAATAATAAAATTAACACAGGGACACTGAAATTGTAATTTGTAATTACACTCTTTTTAAAAATCCTAAATTAAAATCTGCTTAGGGCTGTAATAATAACAGCAAAAGTTATTATCTTTCAGATAATTCAGTAGTACTTTTTTTTTTTCAATTTATTTAAGTGAAATAAGCTGTTATCATTCACAGTTCACATTGATATTTTCTAGTAAATGAATCAGCTGATTCATCATTATCACAACTTTTTACATGGTCATGTGTAAATACAGTTAACAGTTTCATTTATTTTTTCTTATTTCTAAAGACACTTTTTTAAATGATTTTATTTCAATAGAGTTAAAATACTTCCTCTTAAAAAGTATAGATATGGAAACTTAGCTGCCAAATTTGTAGCTTTAAAAATAGGGAGATTTCTACTTTAAAATGGGAAGGGAAAAGGAAGATTTCTACACAAAAGAAAGCAAATACAAAAATTTTTAAAAAATACACATTTAAGTCAAATCAAATTTTGATACACACATTTGTCAACTATCTTAAATGGGTTAAATATACACTAAATACTATGGAGATATTAATGGAAAAAGATTGTGCTTTGCAGGACATTTGATCATTAACTGCTTGTGGATATGGAGCTCACATGTGTGTGTGTGTGGGGGGGGAGGGTACATCTATATTCTTCTTTATATGTTCTAGAATCTAATCAAGAAAGTTTAAAATGATATTTACATTTATGTTATGGATAGAGAAAGATTGTAAACCACAAGACTTCAGTGGAGCATGTGATTGCTAATCGTTGGAGGAGGGGGGGGGGGGATTACAAGAATTATGAGTAAGAGATATTAAACAATTCTACTTCTTTACAGATTCTAGAATCTAATAAAGTAAGTTTGGTATATATTTATATTTTTGCAGCTAATGGAGAATGATTAGAAATTATAAAGCTTTCTATAAGCTGTGTGATCACAGATCGTTAGGGGGAGGGAAAGGGAGGGGGGGGGGGGATCCAAAAAATTATATGAGTGAGACATATTAAACAATTCTACTTCTTTATAGGTTGTAGAATATAATAAAGCAAGTTTAAAATGAACATTGACATTTATGCCATGGATGCAAAAAGATTGGAAATTACAAGGCTTCGATTGCCTATCGTCGCTCGATTTTTAGATTATTTTAATGATCATAAAAAGTGGCGACTTTAGTGGCGATCGATGCATAATTTTTAATCGCCATCTTTTTTTATTTAGTCGCCACGTGGCCGGTGGCGACCGTTAATTTTGCCCTTTACTGATCAATAGACCAACCAATGGACAGTTAAACCCCACCAATATACATCATAAGCCGCCCGTGGAGGGAACACGATGGTGAATGGCACCATTTTGGCGATTTCCGGAAAAATCATCAAGGGTTTGTTCCTGAATTTGTCTATGCCTTTTAGAAGGGATAAAATAACTCTCTTTTAGATCTTTAAAACACTACGGTTCAGTTACAAGTTTAAAAGAGAATTTTCACTTTTCAAATGTGCATAACATAAGTTTGATACGGTAGCTTATTACTAGTTTGATACTTTTATTGCTGAGTCATTCTGTGTCGAATCAACAAAAAAAAGTGGCATTTTTAACCTGACCGCCCTCAGATATTTATGAAATCGGCTCATTTATTTGTCTTACAGAGAAATGAATGTATGCCAATTAATAAGTACCTGTCTCTTTTATTTTTTGATATACAGGGCTGCAAAAGTGGGTAAAAAGTGCAAATTTTCAAAATTATTGTATTACAAATGTTCTTATATCTTGTTTCCTAATTGTCTCAGAGATATAAGTTTGGTATCGTTAGAAAGCTTTTAATACAGGCTTTCAGATGATATACCACATGGACATATTTTTAAAATTGTTCATTTCAAGGTCAAACATTTTGACCTTCAATATCTCAAAAAACTTTTTTTTATTTTAATTTTAAAAATTATATGTTATTCTTACATTTATTGTCTATAATTACTGTGACTTTTAAGATAGGACTACCATGGGTTGCTGAATTATATGCAACCCTAAATCAGTATTTTCATACTAACATAATGTAAGTTTTACCCATATATTTCCCCCTAATTAACTTAGAGATATGAGATTGGTATCATTAGAAAGCTTATAATTCAGGCTTTCAAATGATATATCACATGTATATACTTGTAAAAATTTTCATTTTAAGGTCAAACATTTTTACCTTTGATCTTCAATATCTCAAAAAACGTCTATTTATTCTTCTTTTAAAAGTTATATGCTATTCTTTTTCTTACATTTGTTATCTAATAATTATCGTCAGTTTCAACATGGCACGGCCAAGGAATACTGAGTTATAAATTAAAATGTGACCCTCCATCAGTATTTTAAAACTAACCAAACCTAAGTTTTACAAAATAATGACCGTCCCATAATGAAACTTACATTAATTATAGATAATAAACATAAGAATAACATATAAAATTAAATATTTATATTTTTAAAAGAAAACTAAATGTGTACTTTTCGAGATATTGAAAGTCAAAGGTCAAAATCTTTCACCTTAAGGTCAAAATGTTTGACCTTGAAATGAAATTTTTAAAAAATACATGTAAGATATCATTTGAAAGCCTGTATTATAAGCTTTCTAATGATACCAATCTTATATTTCTAAGCTAATTAGGGTACAAAATATGGGTATAACTTAGTCATGTTAGTATGAAAATACTGATTTAGGATTGCATATTAATTTACAACTCAGCATTCTATCGCAGTCCCATCTTGAAATTCACAGTAATTATAGACAATAAACGTAAGAATTACATATAATTTTTAAAATAAAAATAAAAAAAGTTTTTTGAGATATTGAAGGTCAAAGGTCAAATTGTTTGACCTTGAAATAAAAAATTTTAAAAATATGTGCATGTGATACATCATTTCAAAGCCTGTATTGAAAGCGAACAATACCAATCTTATATCTCTGAGACAATTAGGGGAAAAGATATAAGAATAATTGTAACACAAGATTTTGAAAATTTGCACTTTTTACCCACTTTTGCAACCCTGTATATCAAAAACTAAAAGAGATAGGAACTTATTAATTAGTATACATTCACTTCTCTGTAAGACAAATAAATGAGTCCAATTTCATAAATGAGTAATTATCTGAAAAGTAGAGATGGGATAAATAGTTACTTTTCAGTAATAGGTTACTTCGTTCCATACTTCATTTGGTAATAGGTTTTTGCAACATATTATTTTTATAACCTATTACTTTTTACTTTACATATGGCTACTGTCTTTCTAATCCTTTCTGGATGATATACAATATATACATGTGTCCTACATAGTGGATGCGGTTCATGTTTTTAAGTCCCAATGCTTTCAAATAGTAATCTTCATTTAACACCAGAATTTCTTCAATAATAAAAAAATAAAATAAAAAATGCTGATATGAAATAGTGGTAGAAGAGTCAAAATTTTACACAAACGTTTGTCCCAATCGAGTAAGTTTAAGGTTCATTAAACCAATTCCTTTAAACACGAAAACAGAATATCTCAAATAATATCAAGAAACACGTACACAAGAGCCGTTTTCTGAAAAAAAAAAAAAAAAAAAAGAATTCTCATATAATAAGCTATATATGTAATTAAGAAACAAATAATAATAGCAAATTTTTAAGAAACATCTTTAAGGCATCCCAAATTTTAAACTACCAAGCGACTGTTTCTTTTGATTTTCCGAAGAACTTGAACTTTGATTGACAAGAAAATTAGTGTTTTTCACTCATACTTAGCAAACAGTCACTTTGAATTTTTTTTTTTTTTTTCTAAAATTAGAAACACTTGTTAAAAAATATAGATTTTGGTTACAAAAATTGCATAAAATGATATATTTTCTCAGACACTTAATTTTAACATAAGAGCATAATTAACTATTCTTAACACCTTTACTCATTTTAAATCTAAAAAAATAGTCTCAAGAAAAAATCAGATTAAAAAAAAAAAAAGTGAAGAAAAGCTAAACAGTAAAAATAAATAAATATTCAATTTTCTTCTCAAATTATTCTTAATTAAAGTTAAACAATTTAATTTTCTTAATAAAACCACAATAAATGCTGTATGGCATTACGCATTTTCAATTCTATCTGCTATAAGCAATTAAAATATAAACAAACACACCTTCCTTTCAATTATCAAACTCCAGAAACATCTGTTTCCAATACACAAGTGAATTCAAACCTAACAAGTGTAATGTCATTCCTCACCTTCATGACGTAATAATAATTAACATCTAATAATCACCCTTTATCTATTTCATGCTAGCTGCATAAATGAACACTATTTCGTTAAAATGTAGTGTCAAAGTATTTTATTCAAACGATTTTATTATCCCATGAAAAATAATAAACACCAAATAAAATCATTTCTAAATTAATATGAGCACGATGTTATTTTTCCTAAACGTTAAAATTATCTAGATTATTAAAATTATTTTGATTAATTTATTTCACAAGGAATATTCCGTAATACATTCTAGAAAATATTATCATTACAAAATTATCGTTAAAAAAATAATACAGTTGCAGCTGTATTATTTTTTTAACGATAATTTTATGAACTTGGAAATGAAAAGATATTATTGATTCAGAATATCACTGAGTAACAGAGTTGCAATGAAATCGTCTGTATTCCTTACTGAGATTTCAGACCTATTTTTTTCAGACGTGAAGTAACGAATCGATTCGAACATCTGCGTGGAAAGTTTGATGCGAGTCTTTAGCCAGCGTTCATAATATTGTTTTTGAATATTGCAAATAAAATAAAATAAAATAAAATAAAAAAGTAATTATATAAAAGAAATAATTCAAGCTTTTTACTTGTACAATGGTGTATTATATCAGTTTTATCGCCAGAAATTTCTTGTCTATTTCACATGCAGAGATAAAGTTGAAAATATAATTTTTTTAATAGGATATTTTTTGTAGTATATTACAGTGGTAATAGGCTACAATGCAATAATAATATTACTTATTATGTTACGTGAAATAACGCCCATCTCTACTGAAAAGTGGTAATTTCATGTCTCAGTAGTCTTGAGGGCATATTTTTAAAATCACAAAAACAAGAAGCTGTCAGAACTATCAATATTAATTAGTTATGCATATATACTATTATTCTTTGGTTACTGGAATTTAAATATAATTTTAAAATATTTTTTGCAATGCAAAATATCCTTCTCTCACTGCGTCCCTATTCACACATGTAAGTAAATAAAATGGTTTCTGTGGTATTAAAGTATGTATATTTTATTTATTTAGATTATTTGAAAAAAAAAAAAAAAAAAAAAAAAAGAAGCAATTTTATTCGGGCTAATTTTTTTAAAAAAAGCAGACTTTTCAGAGAATGACCCAAATATCTTGGGGGGGGGGGGGGGCAGGTTTTTTATGTATGTTGATTTGACTCTGCTGCATATGCATGATAAAATAGTGGTTATAAACTAATTAATCATTTTTTTTTTTTTCTTTTTTAATTTCTGTATGAATATTTTATTTTGAAATTGTGAATTTTTACATTTCTTAGCTTAAAAATGAAATCTTAAAAGTGAGGAATTAATCAATTTGTAGAATGCGAGAACCTGTTCAGTTCAACAGTTGTGAATTTTCTGAATGTGAAAACAGAATTAAAAAAATATGTAGTTAATCAGTTATACCAGGGTGTAATTTCCCATAGAATAACATTGGCTTTGGTGACAATAAGTAGAGTCTTCTTAATATCAAGCTAATAATGTTTTATTAAACTAAGTACAAACAGTCATTTGAAATAACACTTAAAACATGAAAAAGTTTTTCATTTTTTTTTTTAAATAAAATCAACATTTGCAAAAAGAGTTGATTTTATAAATTTGAACTTTATGAATAGCTCATATTAAAAACTTTAATTTTGTAAAGGGACAGCTAAAAAGGGTACTAATATTTAACTGGATTGACATTGACCCCTGATATAGATATACAGTACATTTTCTGTTATAGGCAAGGCCATAGCCAAGCCCTCCCCCCCCCTGGTTATAATAAATTTTAATAATTCGTTCAAACAAATATGTTTACACATATGTAATTTATTTTATACAGGGTACGCCGATTTAAATCAGCTTGATTAAAATCATGATTAAAATCACGATTAAAATCACTTTGATTTTTTAAAAAAAATCATCGATTTAAATCAAAAATATAAAATTTTACAATTTTGGGTCAATATGTAGTTTTATATAGTCTTAGAACATAAGAAAACTTGAACTTACTTGTTATTTACATCTAATACCCCCTCCCTCCCCCCCCCAATAAATAAATAAAGATATATATAAATAAAATATCTGTGTTTATTAATTTTAAAAATGATTCTTTTAATTTTCTACAACTCTATTTTTATCTTCTATTCTTATTTTGAAGCTAACTATATTCGTTTGCAGCCATTTTTTTTTTTTTATACAAAGCTTTAAATTCTCTGCCCTAAGTGGTTTTTTTTTTTTTTTTTTTTTAAGGATAATAAATATTGTATCATCTGAACTCTGAAGCATTTGATTTGTCTGTCACTCTGTCCTTCATGTTTAACTTTTCTTATTTCTAATTCTAATTACTATGTTTTTTAACTGGCCAAGGCATTCTTAAGCAATTTTTCCCTTTTTACTTTGGCTTTTATAAAATTAGAAATGAAATGGTAATGTCCTGATTAGTTGTTTCAGTTCAGTTTCCTTAATTTTTTAAAACTTTAATCTTTTGAAAAAATCTTACAATTTATATGTATTTTATTGGTAATAAATTGCACAAACTAATGTGTGTATTATATATACATACGAGGGTTGCTATATATATTTCTGGCCTAATAATGAAAAAACAAATATGTAGGATCGAAATTGGTTTTATTGTTTTTCAAAATATTCTCCATGATGATCAATACACTTTTGCATGCGTTTGAACCAATTTTCAAAGCACTTTTTCCAGTCCGATTGAGGTAACTCCAAAACATGCGTTTTTAATGCATCAACCGCTTCTTCGGGGGTCAAAAATCGTTGTCCACGTAATTTATTTTTGATGTGTGGGAATAAGAAGAAGTCATTGGGTGCCAAATCAGGGCTGTACGGCGGATGACCCATCAGTTCGATCTTTCGCTCAGTCAGAAATGCATTTGTTTGAGTCGATGTGTGAGAGCTCGCATTGTCATGATGAAGAATGATTCGCCTGTTCTTCTGCTTTTTTCGAATTTCTCCGATGACTTCTGGCAAACAAATGGTCGTGTACCATTCAGAATTGACCGTCCTGCGTTGCTCTAACGCCACTGTTGCCACATGACCATTAATGCCGAAGAAACAGGCAATCATTTGTTTCGATGTGCTTCTTCCTCGAACAACTTTTGTTGGTTTTGCCTCGCCTTGGAAGACCCATACAGTTGATTGCTGTTTTGTTTCCGGCTCATATGCATAGATCCATGATTCGTCACCTGTGTAGATGTTATACACAGCCTTTGATGTACCTTGAACGTATTTTTCCAACATTTCCTTGCACCAATCGACACGAGCCTTTTTTTGAGCGTTTGTCAGATTATGCGGGATCCAACGCGAACAAATTTTTTTTACGCTCAAATGTTCATGCAATATTTTATTGATGCTAGTCATACTAATGTCCAAAGACGCCTCAATTTCACGGTATGTCACATGACGATCTTGCTTTATCAGTTCACGCACAGCATCGATCTTTTCTGGCACAACAACGGATTTTGGACGACCTGCACGGGATTCGTCCTGGATCGAACATCAACCACGATTAAATTCGTCATACCAATTTTTTACAGTGCTGTAGGATGGCGCTTTATCGCTGTATAAAGAATTAAGTTCATCGAAGCACTCTTGTCTTGACAATCCACGTCAAAAGTTATGAAAAATAATCGCACGAAAATTTTCACGATTCAATTCCATTTTTTGAAAGAGAAGAACTTTTCAATTTACTGTCAACAACACAAATAAAGCTAAAATGGTAAATCGTCTGCTGAATTTACGTTTAAAAATATCAAACTTTCGATTAAAATCGTCTGCGGTCGCCTAGCAACACTTACTGTTGCCAAGGCCAGAAATATAAATAGCAACCCTCGTATATATTATATACACATTGAATTTCCTTTAATTGAATAATTATTCTCCAAAAAGTTTCTCTTCAAAAAATTTGTTAATGTGATATTCAAGATGTTTTAATATGTACATTTTAATGACAATAATAATAAAAACATTAAAAAATATATTGATCTTATATGCTTTTAAGCTATTTACACTTAATCATTTATTTATTTATTATATTTTTATTTATTTATTTTTCTTTTTGAAAGAGGGGGGGGGGGGGGTAGAATGTACCTATGTTGGCTAATATTACAATTTTTTTTTTTAAATATCCTCATATATATATTTTTTAATTTAGTTTATTTATATTTATTGCTTCTTATATGTATTCACATTTAAACTTAAAAAAAGTTTTCATGCTTAATTTCTTAACATTTATTTTTAGTCGAATAATGTAAATAAAACAAAAAAATCTGATTTAAATAAAAAAAATCCGATTTTAATCAAAAAAATCTGATTTTTTTAAAAAAATCATGATTTTTTCACACCCTGATTTTATACTTACTTACACACAAATCATAAATTGAATGTCAAATAAATGGATAAAATAAAAATATTTGATTATATTTAACTGATTGATTCAATAGCAGGGGTGCAAAATATGTACAAACTCCTGTATGAGTTCTAGGGAAATTTCGACTAATTCAAGAAAAAATTAAAATGAAAGTTTAAAATAACTATTTTTTGCAATGCTCATCATATAAACCAACAGCTGTATTTTTGTGTTACAGTGCATACTTATTCCTAACATTTATTACATAGAATAAATGGCTTTAGGTAAAAAACAAAATACTTTTGTGTTATTGAGGGAAATTTAGATTGCGTTTGGGAGAAATTTCCGAGGTCTGAACATTTTCTGCACCCCTGATCAGTAGTACAAAATTACTCTCCACCTCATTATGAATTTTAGAAGGTCATAATTACACATATATATATACCAATCTGACATAAATTTTTCTACTTTTGTCAAGGAATCTATGTTTATGAAATACATTTAAACAGTTCATTCAAACAAATATGTTTACAATTATCTAATTCATTTTACACTTAATTACATGCAAATCATAAACTGAATAATGTCAAATAAATACTCCTAATAACTCCTAAATTGATTGTCTTGCTTTCCCTATAAATAAATAAAATAAACAAACTAACAAATCTATCTCAAGATTTTTAATTCTCAATAGCTAAATCTGCTTTATAGATTATACATATTATCAAAACTATTATGACAACTGTCAAATGTGTTTTAAAATAATAACGAAAACTTTATTTTGTTCCCTGAAGTGAAGCAAATTTGAAGTATAAAAATTAAAAATATAAAGAATATATATATATATAATATAGAACTATATCGCATTTGAATTTTGATAAATTTTTAAATCTTTTTGCAAATACTCCCTTCCTTATTTTTTAAAATGCACGTACACACACATGAAAAAAAAAAAAAAAAAAACATAATGGTAAAAGAATTATTAAACAAACGAGCATTTGGAATAATAGAATTCTATATTAAAAGTAAAAATGCTCGATTAATAATATTTAACGACATAAATGTGCAGTCTCATTTTTATTACAGTCAACAAAAACTCCCAGAAAGCAATGCAGTAGAAAAATGACAATAAATTTTAGAATTATTTCTATTTTAATAGATAAATTATAGACTATTTTAGATGCAAAAATAATACTTCGATTAAAGAGATAGCATAGAAAAATAAAAGCTTTCAATGCATCATTGCTAAAATAAATGCTACTTTAAACAACAAAGAAAGAAAATGCAGATAAATCTTACCAGAAATATGTCAATCCTATACAGTATGAAATTATATCAGAATTTATTAACAAAATAAAAACATTTTAGTCTCGTAAAAAACATGTCATTTAAATCGTCCTTAAATAAACTAGTATCATTTTCTTTTAAATCAGTAGTAGATCTGGATCGTAAAAAAATTCAGATATTATAAAAACCAACAAGCTTTCTGATAATATTTATAGAGTTTCTGAACATAGCAATGTACAAAATTTCTCTTCAGTCTTGATAAACATGGCGGAGGATGTCTTTGATATCTATGCGAAAAATATTTCTCAAAATAACAATCTTTTTAAAAATAAAACAATTATTCAATGTTTATACAAGCTAGTAAAGATAAAAAAATTTAAATTCATAAACATGACGAAAACCTGAATCATTTGTTTTGATTAATTTCATTAAATTTCCACAAACTAGATAACCAACCATATCAGTCACTTTTATAACCGCCAATAATAATAATGCATTATTGCATTCCCACTTCTCTCTTTCCCCCTTCCCGCATGCATCAGAAAACAAGGCAAAATTATTTCCTCTTTTTAATTAAAATGATTAATGATTCTGATTTCTTTTTTGACAAAAATATTCAGTATCTATATAAATTATCTGTAGTACAAGCATAATGTTTAATAAGATTAAAAGGAACCAGAAAATGAAAAGAAAGTTGTTTGGCAAAAGGATAGACTATTAATTGCCTAAATTAAGCAACTGATCATTTTTAAAACTATAAATACCTTAAAATTCGAATTGAAGAAAATTCACACATAATTTTTTCCAACTTGTACACAGCTTTCTGTAAAATATATATTTTTTTACAAACATTAAGTAAACAATAATGTTAAGCGCGTACAGCATTGTACGCGCTTTGCTATTAATGTAAAACCATAGAATAATAATAAATTATTATTATTCTATGCGTAAAACACATTATTTAAAGCATAAAATTATTTTTACTGCTTCACGCATGCAAACCTGAAGAAGCAGATTTAAATCCTTCGAAATCGAAACATGAAAGTGTTACGGTCAAAAGTCAATTTCCCCAAACAGTTCTCAATTTTCCCCCATCAAGATTTTTTCCAAAAAAATCTCCAACGCAATTTGTACCAAAAATGTAAAACTTCTAAAAAAGGTTAAAAAATATTTAATAATTTATATATACATTTTCCCCCAAATGAAGTTCTTTATAGAAAAAAATCCCTATTTACAGAAATAACATCACGAATGTAATTTTATCACCTCTAATTATTTGTATTTATTCCCTTATGTTTACAGTTTACAGAAACAATTTTGGTGGACTAAATAAAACGCATAAAAAACAAGGTATCCAGGCAGTCTCTTTAGCATCAACCTGGATATTTCATGCCCCAAGTTTACGCTCTAGTCCAGTTTAATTTATTAGTTTGATTATTCAAGCGTCAAACAATACGTATAAATCATTCATTATACTTGCTAGTACAGCATACATGAACCAAATAATTTCTGAAATCAGATTACACAAAAGACAAAAAAACAGGATAAATTTTAAGTCAGAAGGTTACGTAAATGTTAAATGCTATTTTCTGTTTCTGAAACAGCATCCAGATCCAGAATCTATCATCTGATAAATTTGACCATTTCTTTTTTTTTGGGGGGGGGGGGGGGAGATTTTAGAAAAAAGTTCTAAAAACCTATAAAACCACGGAATTTTCTCCAAACTGCCCAATATTTCCCCTGAAGCTTAAAACCTAAATCTGGCAACATCATGACGGTGAAAGTATAGGAGTCGGTTCATTTTGAAGAGTCGACTCACTGTAAAGATTTAGCTCACTGTTATTTACTGAGAGTCGATGCAATTGGACTATGCTAAATTTTGAAAGATGATGCAATGTGATGTGATTGGTTAAACAAATTGTCCGGACGGTTACTTTAACACTTTTTTTTTTTTTTTTTGCTTGATTTCCTAGCGGTGTTGGTTGGATGGATGGAGTGGCGATGTACTCGCTTTGGTTTCCATTTAATAAAAGGGCGATTGCGATTCCGTTGCGACTGTGGCAACGGAAAAAGCGGGAAGATCGAAGACATTTGTGTTTATGTTTATTGTCTATTGTGCATAGTACTTGTATTATTTGAGATTTCTTTATTGATTTATATGATAACTGTTTGATCTAGTAAGCAATACTTTATTTGGAAACATATTGAATAGATTTTTATTTTAAATTATTCAGAGATTTATTAATTATTTGCTTGTATCTAGTGATGTGGGGTGGAAAATTTTCCAAAAAATTTTCTACTACGTTTTACCGGAAAATTTTTTAACCAAAAAAACAATTTTTTTAGTAAATCTTTTGCATGATATATTTAAATTTTCTTTTTTTAGTCATAGTTATGCTATATACAGTGTGAAAAACAAGAGTTTCTGATTAAAGTCATCATTTAGAAAGTTACCAGATATATGTTTTGAGCAACTTGCTCGAGAAAGAGGTTATTATGATACAAGAGATCTATGGTTGCTAATCAGAATTTTAAATGTCCATTCAGTAAGTTTGTAAGTACATAAATATAAAGCATTTGGCAGCATAATGAAAAAAAGAATATATTTATAAATTAATGCACTACTAGATACTGCTCAGCATGTGTATCTATTTTTCAAAATATTCATTTGATAAATGATGATACGCCGATGTTTTTCAAACTCAGACAGCAATTCTGATTTAGGTCACCTTATGGTCTCTGGTTCTGAAAGTGACTCAGAAAGAACATTGTCATAATCTTCGTTAATTATTCAAAAAAAAAAAAAAAAAAAAAAAAATTGCTTTTATTACAAAATTGGCATTGTTGAAAATTTTGGAGAAAAATCTTATATAAAAACATAATTTTTCCCTGAAAACTATTATAAACTTCATTCTTTACATTGGTTATGGTGTACAGATTTCTGGAGTTTGCGAATTTTAGGAGTGTGGAGTTCTAGGAGTCTACTGTACTTCAAATAAATATGAAACAGATGTAGTATAATCCATGGCTTGGTGATTTTTTTTTAAGGGAGAAAAGAAAATTGAAAGTAAGTATTATTTGTAGGCTAGTTTGAACTTGGTACATTTTCAAAGACTTCTTCCTGGCAATTGGTCCAATCCATACAATATAAAATAAGCATATTATTCGTGGCATGCTCATAGCTTGGGGAAAACCCAAGAGTTGCCACAAAAAGAACACACCATATTTGGTGTGAAATCACCTGCAGCTTGCCAAGAAATCACTGTGTGGTACAATGGATTATATTACATCTGAGTCTTACTGAATTTAATACACCATGTTACCATGGGCGTCGGCACAATGGGGCAAGGGGGGGCACTTGCCCCCCCCCCTGGAAAATTCTAATAAGCATTTTTTTTTTCTTTAATTTTAAAACTATGCTCATAGCTGCCAAGTTTTATTCCCTGGGAGTAAAATTTACTCTTTTTTGACATTTTTTACACTTTTACTCCTAGATCACTATTTTTACTCTTTTTCTACATTTCAACATTTTACTATTGATTTTTACTTTCTTCTATATGTAATATAGAGAAAGTATTGGATTCATGAAACTTTTCGACCTCCATTTTTCGATGGATTTACACGTTTTGGGATGTCCAGAACATGAATTGATAGTTTTTAGAAAATGTCTGTCTGTATCACTTTTTTCTGGATGCTGTATCTCACGAACCAATGAATGAAATTTAATCAAACTTGGTATTTAGTTACACCCTGACATAAACTGGTGATGAATCGCTCAACAGGTGGCACTGTGATCACATTTTATGCAAACTTTTAACAGAGCAATATAGGACAAAATTTCGTATAAATGTGCATAATGAGAGTTATTTTAAACTTGTGATTGTAAAATTAATATGAATTATTGATAATAGTAGTAGTTAACTAGGAAAATATTTTGTGCATGTGGGGGCATTGGTTGCCCCTCCACCCCCCCTCCCCCTGGGGGGGAGTAAATTTTCAAGATGGGTATCTTTCGATAGGTTTCATTGATAATAGTAGTAGTTAACTAGGAAAAAAATTTTGTGAGGAAAATCATTTCAAGATGGGTATCTTTCGAAAGGTCTCATCAATACCTTTAAAACGAATGGTTGAACTATAAATCTGTGATAATTTAAAACAAAGTTATCGATTTTTTTTTACTTTTAACGAAAAAAGACAAACTAGGGGGGGGGGGGGTATGCAAATTTTTTTGTTTGTTTTACTCCTTGGAATTCTTGCAGGTTGGCAGGTATGTAATGCTATCAGAATTTTATTACTTTTTTTTTTTTTAAAGGTGTGCTCCCCCCCCCCCCTGAAATTTTTTCTGGCGACGCCACTGCATGTTACCTAACTTTAATATTATAATTGTATTTTAGGTTGTTAAAGATGAGTTCATTTCCTGATGATGATGTTCAAAAGACTCCAGAGCCACCACTTTCTGAATTGTGTATGAATTTAGAAGATAAATTTGTCAGTGTGCATGATGACAACAAAGGTGAAAGTATGAATGTATATGTTCGCATTCGACCGATGTTGGATTCTGAAAAAGAAGCTGGGTATAAGGTATGCTAAAGTAAAACTAAAATGCTATTTCTTATAAATTTATCAAATTTTAGAAACTAGAAACAAATAATGTGATTAATAATATGGAAAGAGTAGTGTTCATGTTATGTATTTTTCAAAGGGTGCCATGCCATGCTCTGCCCTATTTTGTTTTGGCACCAGTGCACCCTGCCCTTTTGCTCGATTGAAAATGCACCCTTCACTTTTTTCAAGTGAAAATGTGCCTTGTGTTTTACCATTTGCTATATTGTTACTTTTTAGATATTTTGCCATTTTCGCTGAAAAACATACATTTATAATAATTTTTTTCCTTATGCGAAATCGGACTTTGCATACCTTTGCACAAATGCAATCTGAAAATTCTATAAAAAGTCATTCCCAGGCGCAATATATGTGTCGCGCCAGTCTTTCTTTTCGCATGGCCAGTGGAAAAAAGATTGTTAACTGCATATTGGAGATCACTTTTCTGCATATCGAAGAATAGAAATGCCTGTTACAGAAATATAATAAAATAAAGAACCATAGAAATATTTTTAAAAAATTCAATACCTTAAATTTATCCTTTAAAACAACGTATATATTTCAGCTGTCATCACAGCCCTCTTCAGCGTTTCAAATGATGAAACTTGTATTGCCGGTACTTCAAAGTAAAGTAGTACCGGCAATACAAGTTTCATCATTTGCAACGCTGAAGAGGGCTGCAATGACAGCTGAAATATATACGTTGTTTTAAAGGATAAATTTAAGGTATTGAATTTTTAAAAAATATAATTGTAATCCTTTTCATACTATACCAAGAACCATAGAAATTTTGTGAAAGTACTCAATTCTTGTAAGTAGAATTTCAAGTATTCTTCATATTTCCTATTTTGTGGTGAACAGGGTTCCCACGGTCCTTGGAAGTCCTTAAGAAGTACTTGAATTTCATTTTCTTTTTCAAGGGCCCTTGAAAGTACTTGAATTTTGTGCAAAGTCCTTGAAAATCCTTGAATTTTCCACTCCAATAAACTGGCTTAGCGCGAATTCTGTCAAGGCTAAACTATATCCATCTCCACATGTGCACGTCATTGTCTAATATAATGATCTTGTCATAAAATTCTTATTTCATTGTCTTGCTTTTGCATATAGTTTCAGCTTATTTGGGTTTTTTTTGCCAGTCTCATACCTGTTTGATAGACTGGTCATTAATTTTGAGCAGAAAGTGACTAGACCAGGACTCAAACCTAAAAACTTTGGAATAATCATAATCATTCCAAATCTTGAACTAATTGTTTTTTGACTCTTGTAAAAGTTAATTGGGTCAATCCTTCAAAAATGTGTCGGGAAAACAGGCAAAGTTATTCTAATTATAAAAAAAAATATTACTAATGAAAGTAGTTACTAAAGTTTTGTGTATATGCCTAGCGTTCTGCGATTTTCCCCTAGTCCTTGAAAAATTTCAAATAGGCCTTGAAAAGTACTTGAATTTTTTTCTTTTTTAAGAGTGGGAACCCTGGTGAAGCGTTATAAAATGCCATTTTTACGCTGGAACTATAATGATTATTTGCTCAAATTTGTGCTAAAACTTACATAGAAAGATATTAGCAAATATAAAACAGACCTTTGATGAGAGTTTTTTTCAAAACATTCGGACCAGAAAATTCGTAAATTTTGGTAATCAAATGCAAAAATTATGCATATTTCAGCAAACATACACCAGAAAAGTAGGAATTTCGCTCATTTTTTACTAAATATAATATGTATTTAACTTTTGTGGTATCAATATCCAGAAATATCACAAATTTTGTTGATTATAGCAACAGTAGTTAGTTGCCTATCTTTATTTAGTACAGTGGAAAAACAATCACTTATAGCCGTAATAAAGGTAATTTTTTTTAATAAGCCGTAAAACGGTGTATTTAGGCATTCCACTGCAATAATATTATGTTGTTTTGTAGCAAATTAATGGCTTATTTCAGCACATAATTTGAAAGTTTAAATGTAAATTTTATCGGCAAAATGATTATTTCGATAGACTTTCGTATCGTGTATTTCAGCAATCATGCATAAAAAAAAAAGCAATTCTATTATTATTATTTATTATTTGTGAAATAATTGCATATTTTGGTATTCATTAAAAAAAAAAAAAAAAAAAAAAAAAACATACAAAACTTAATCATTAGTGGTGAAGTAACAGCCTATATTAGCAGCTAATTACTATTACATAAATTTCAAAAAATAGCAGTAAAATGATTGATTTCATTTTTCGGCTAATTTATTGAGTACACCGGGAATCATCTTTGGAAAAAAAAGAAAACAGATTTCATCGATTAACATACAAATAAAGCCTATTTCGGCAAATAATTGGGATTAAAGTAACTTTATTAATTAGCGGCGAAATGATTGCGTGTTTCAACAGTCAGCTACAAAACATCACAAAGTTTGGAAATCACCTTTAAAAAGGGGCAAATTCCATCGATTAACGCTGAAGTAATATTATATTTTACCAGTTAGTTGCATCTAAGCATAATTTTTTGACAATTAGCAGTGAAATGATCCCATATTTCTGAATTAAGCCGCAAAATAATGGAGTATTTGGAGATTCAACTTTGTAAAGAATAAAAATTTCATCGATTAGGGGCGAAATAATAGCAAGTTTCAGCAAACAGCCACAAAAGTATCATGAATTTCAGAAACAGCTTTAGAGGAGGGAGGGGGGGGAGACTAAATTCAATGATAAGTGGCAAAATAATAAAGGAATTTAGGAATTGGTTGTGATGAAATGTAAATTTTGACAAGAAAAATTGACTATGGGCTTGGAAAATAATCCTGTATTTTTGAAATTGGCTATGAAATTACTGCGTATTTCGGTATACATCTTTGAGAAGAA
The DNA here is from genome assembly GCA_963930645.1 of Salticus scenicus. NCBI lineage: Eukaryota > Metazoa > Arthropoda > Arachnida > Araneae > Salticidae > Salticus > Salticus scenicus. The sequence continues at coordinate 58,349,197 of OZ005652.1, read as the reverse complement.
AGCAGAAATTTCCATTAGCGACGAAAAAAATTTTGTATTTCGGCTATCGATCATAGAAATATCGTGAATTTTGGGAATCAGCTTTGAAAGAAGACTTAAATTTTATTGATTAGTTACGAAATTTTAGCATATTTTAACAATCAGTTGTGTTGTGAATATAAATGTAAAATTTGTTAATTTTAATTCACATGCATCTTGCATATGTCGTGTAATTTATTTATGTATTATTATTATTATTATTATTTATTTTATTTTTTTTGAAAAGTTTTGGGAAAAAAAAAACATGGTGCATTTTTTTTTTTTTTTTAAATAAATAATAATGTATAGACTTATATAAATAAAAAACACCCTTATGTATCTCATTGCATAAATATCGGAGAGAGATGCAATAAATACCTATCATTCCTTACAGAATAATGTGTAATTTAAGCATTTATGAAAAAAAATTGCTTAGGGCATCTACATATTAAAGCCTGCAATAACTTTAAAATATTAGGTTACAATTAAAACTTTTTTAAATAAAGCATATGTAAAAAATAAATATTTTGAAATTATTTATTGTAAATTAAAAATTTTTTATTGTAAATTACAAATATTTTACCACAAATCGACCCCTAATTATTTTAATTATACTTTTATGAAATTTCAGCTCTTTTAGTCAAATAGATTTTGAGCTACACCTAAAAAACTGTTGTCACCAAGAAAACAGATTTAAGATTGGAAAAGGAATTTAACATAAAAAAAAAGTCATAAGTCCCACTAAGTATGAGCTTACACCCAGGGACTTAGCGAGCAAGGAGAGCAGAAAGAACAGGATGCCCCTCAAAGTTGAAGAAAGTGCTCCGACAAATTTTGTTTTTTATTTTATACATATATATTTGGCCTTGAATTCTGATACTTAAGATTTAAAAATGAAAATAAGCCAAATGTAGTAGTCGGTCTACTTGCCATTTGAAAAACTCTTTCGATCAGGGTTGGCAAAAACCTGTGTTTTAGAAAGGGGGAAAAAAAAAAGTGTTTTTTTTTTTTTTTTTTTTTTTTTTCTTTTTAAGGTTTTTCAAGAAAGGGTATTTTTTTTTTTTTTTCCCAGAATTTTTATTTTTATTTTTTTTATGTAATTATCAGAACATTTAAAGCAGTTTGAAAATCAAACATTCTACTATTTATTTTTCATCTGCCTATATGTTCATGTATTTTTTGGCTAAATTTAACTTTTAGGAGATATTGAAAAAAATATTTGAATTTTTTTCTTTATGTTCTAATTATCACAACTTGTTTTATTCTTATAATGATCTTTGTTAACCAAAATTCATGACTTGCTGTTAATACGAAAGTATTCCTTAACTAATTACTTCTTTTTTTAGAAAAAGCAAAGAAAAGTGCAAAAATAAATAAATAAATAAAATAAAATTCAAGAACAGCTGTTCTGTAAATTTGTTTCAGGCTCACGTTCTACAATTCCTTTATTCCGGGCTAAATTATGACTCTATTTTAAAAGTTCTAAAATTACATGAAGAGAAAAAGTCAAAATGCAATTTTTCTTTTTTCTTTTTTCTTTTTTTTTTTTGTAACCACAAAATACATGTACTAAAGTTTTGTAATTAAAAAAAAAAAAAAAAAAAAAAAAAAATGATCAATTGTAAAATATTTTTCTAAATTTCCATTATGCAGTTACCTTAATTGCAGAAAAGTTAAAAAAAAAAAAAATACTTAAAATATATTAAACAAAAATTCCTTAAATTCAATGAGCTGTTTTCTTTTTTTACATATGATGATTTATAGATATGCAACCTTTTTATCTACAAATCTTTAATAAATTGTGTAATATAACATATCCAGTGTTAAAGCAATTTTTGAAGAGCATAGGCGCCACCAGGTTGGGGTTTTGCCATAGTCAGAATTTCGAAAGGTCATTTACACGGTGATGATTTCATATCATGAAATGTAAGTTAGTCAGCTTATTGTTAGTTTGTGTAGGCTACTATAAATGAATGATGTTAAAAAATTTAGACCAGTTTTAAAATAGTATTCTTTATAAACTGGCCAGAACCCTGATTTTAATTTTCTAATTTGTATTTTGTAATCTTTGTAAATTTATACAAAATTTCATATAAATGTGCATTATGAAAATTATTGCATGATCAGTTAAATACAAAATTGACGCAGCAAATCAGTAAAGGTAAATGTGTCAAAGCAAGTTAAGGTTAGTCTTGTTGGTGAGGCATTTCAATCTGTGACAGGTAAATGGTAGAGGTCAACAGGGCTCGCACTAAGGAAAAAAAATGAGTGGGATTCTCCCACTCTAACAAAAAAATTAAGTGGGATTTTGAAAATTTAAGTGAGATTTTTGAAATTTAAGTCAATAATTATGTTTTACAGAAAAAAGTATTTTCAGGAAATATACAAATTACAGACATGTGATTGCTGAAACTAGAAACTAGCTGAAAAATTTTCGCTACTAAGATTGATTGGATGATTAGTTGAATATTGATAATGTCACTTTCAATAAACTGATGACATAAACATTAATATATATATAGTTTTTATCTACATTAAGCATTTTCAGGATTTTTTCATTAGCGTAAAAAAAATTCTTCAATATACCGGCAATAACTTTTATATCCACATAAAATCTTATTAAAATTTCACACCAAGAGTAAAACAAATTTTTCAAACAAATATAGAATATGAATTTTATGTATGTACGTACATTAATTATTGATATAAAAGCAGTAGTAGCTAATTATTAGTTTCAAACGTGCATAAAACCAACTGAGTATTAACTTTCTTAAATTGATTTGGAAAAAATGTTCTTACCTGAAAAATCTATTCTTCATTTCCCCCATGTTTACAAATTTGGTATCGGTATGTCACCCCATAAAGATTTAATTTAATTGAGAAAAAATAAATAGATTCATTAAGTTCAGCACTAAAGGTGTAAAAATAATTACATATGTCAGAAATATTGAGCACTTCTATTGCTTTATTGTTTCTAGAATTGATCATTGACCACAATCCGTATTCCGGAGATCGGAAAGAGGAGGGGGTGGGGATTAAAAAAATAATTACAGAGTAAGACACTTTCAATTCTACTTCTAGAATCTAATAAAGCAAGTTTAAAATTAATATTATAAATATAATTTATGTTTCAGATGGGTAAATATTGGGAAACAAGACTTCTGCAGAACATTTGATTGCTGATCGCTACATGGAGATAAATAAAGGGGGAGGGAGGCAAAAAATAATTACATGAGCAAGAAATATTTAACAATTGTATTTATTTACAGGTTCTAGAATCTCATAAAGCAAGTTTGAAATGGATATTGACATTTATGTTGTGGATGGAGAAAGATTAGGAATCAGAAGTTTTTGTAGAACATTTGATCGCCGATTGTTCCATTTTTATTTATTTATTTATTTTTTAACGAACGATATCCGCGATTTTTTTTTTTTTTTTTTTTTTTTAATCTAATTCGTTGAACTCCGCAAATTTATCTTTTCCGTTCAAAAAAAAAAAAAAAAAAAAAAATTGCGCATATGAAAAATTTTTAAGTGGGATTTTTTTATATATTGCGCGATCCCGCGCTCTAGCGCGAACCCTGGGTCAAGACTTAAAATTTTTAGAAGTGGCCACTGGACATGAAGAACTCAGTGGCCACTCATGAGTCGTCGTTGTTATACTTCGGATTCATACATATAATATATATATATATATGATATATAAGTGTGTGTGCATAAAAGCATAAAAACACAAATGATATGGTCGGAAATTTAAATTAAGAAATAGTGCTCTTTATTGTATTATTTTAATAATAATACAATAGTCATTATTATTAAATGACTATTGTATTATTAGTCATTGAATAATACAATAAACGTACATATATAATATATGTGTGTATTTCTGCCAATAAAAAAAATAAAGAAAATGAAGGGGGGGGGGCAAAAAATAATTACATCAGCAAGAAATATTTAGCAATTCTATTTCTTTAGATGTTCAAGAATCTCATAAAGCAAGTTTGAAATTAATATTGACATTTATGTTATAGATAGAGAAAGATTTGGAATCAGGAGTTTTCATAGAACATTTGGGTTTTCTCTTTAAAACGAACGATATCTGCGACTTTTTTAAAAACGGAAGATTTCATCATCTGTCCAGAAGAAAGGAAGATACGTTAAAAAAACGTAAGTCTTCCAGGAAAACCGGAAAAGTTGTCAAGTATGCTAATATATGCATTTTGCTATGGAAAACAGCAGGCTATAATGATATGATTTGACAATGTGATTTCTCATACACAATTTGTGTTTTACAAGAATATTTATTTTATGTTCCATTGCAAAAGAAATACAAAAATTTGATTCATTTAATAAATTTCACCTAGTCTGGCACTTCCATCTGCAAATGGAAAATATTTATGATCAGAATTAGAGGAAAACAAAATTATTTTGAGTCTGAGAAGGGGGTGGGGAGGCAAAGAATCTGTACTAGCCTATTATCAGAGGTTTAATTTTATTAACTGGCATTTGATTGCTAAAATTAGAAATTTGCTGAAAATTTTCTGTAAACATGATTGGTTGGATGGACATTATTAGCATCACTTTCAATATATTGACTACCTAAACAGTTATATATAGCTTTTATCTACTTTAAACATTTTCAGGATTATTTCATTAACACAAAAAAATTCTTTCATATAACTGCAGTTACTTTTATATCCACATAAAACCTTATAAAAATTTCATACTATCAGAAAAACAAATTTTTCAAACATATATAGAATAAAATTTTTATGTATGTACATTAATCATACATTAATATATATATGTATAAATATATAGTATTTAATTTAATTATCAGTTTTAAACACATATGAAATCAACTGAGCATTAATTTTCTTAAACTGATTTAGAAAAAATTTTTATACCTAAAAATCTGTTTTTCATCCCTCCTCCCCCCTGTTTACACATTTGGTATAGATATGAAATATAAATATATAATTTAATTGAGAAAAAATAAATATATTCATCAAGTTATTGAGCACTTCTGTCGCTTTATTGTTTCTAGAATTGATCATTTATCACTATCTAGAAATGGGGAAAAGAGGGGGGGGGGGATTAAAAAGATAATTACATTAATAAGAAATATTAAATTCTCAATTCTACTTCTAGAATCTAATAAAGCAAGTTTAATATGAATATTGCCATTTATATTATGGATGAAGAAAGACTGAGAAACAACTGCAGAATATTTGATCGGCGATCGCTAGTTGGAAATAAAAAAAGGGGGAGAAATGAAGTAAAAAATAATTACACAAACAAGAAATATTTAACAATTCTTTCTTTCTAGGTTCTAGAATCTCATAAAGCAAGTTTTAAATGAATATTGAGATTTATGTTGTGGATGGAGAAAGATTGGAAATTGGAAGGTGCGATCATCATCGAAATCCCATTAAAACAATCGGTGATTGAAATCCCATTAACAATCACCGATTGTTAATGGGATTTCTTCCTTTCTTTTTTTTTCTTTTTTTAACGAACAATATCTGCAATTTTTTAAAAACTGAAGAAATATTTTCGCAGAAAAAAGTGGCGACCATACGAATTCTTTTTATCGCCACTTTTTCAAATTAAGTCACCATGTGGCGAGTGGCGACCGTGAGTCTTGACATCTAGTAAATGGCCACCACAAAGTTCATTGCTCTAATCTTGAATATAATATGTTCTGTAGTAAATATTTATGAGAGCAAATATTTGATGGAGAATTGAGCAGCTATTACCTATGCCAGCTATTTTTTAGTTGTTGCACTATTATAGTAAGCATCTAAATGTAAATGTAATGCTAAATCTTCTATTTGTGAAAATTATAACTCAAAATAAAACTCATTTTTTATGTGAACTGTTTTTTAAAACAAAAAAAGCAACAAAAAATGACTTTTAGTTCCTTAGTATTTTGCTTTTTTTTTTTTTTTTTTTTTTTTTTTTTTTAATCAAAGAAAGTTATAAAATTGAAAAAACTCAAAAGTGGGCAAAACTGTGGGTTTTTTAGAAAAGAAACCATTGGGTCCGACACAGCCAACCCTGGTATTGGTATATGTATATACACAAGAAAGAGTAACTACTAAAAATGTATTGTATACTCCAGGTTGAAAAAAATAAAATTAAACAAATTTATCTAGTAGATAAAAAAAAAAAAAAAAAAAAAAACTCACACATATATGTTTGTAAATGTGCTATATGTATTATAACTCATTAACTATAAGTTTTCCTATAGTTCAGTAAATTATGTGTTTGATTAGCTCATTATACATCAGAATCTCTAATACATATGCAATTTTTTGAAGGGGGAAAAATTATATATATTTATATTATATATATTTAAAAATTATATATATTGTTTTATTTATTTCTATTATAAGAAGTTCATTCTATTAATTTTTGATTGTTTTCTCTAGGAATGTGTAGGGTTAATAGATGAACAAGTTGTGAGAGCTGTAGCTCCTGCTAGCTCCTCAAAATACAAAATGAATTCCCATCTGTGTCAGGATATTATTGAAGACTTTACATTTACCTCAGCATATGGTCCTGAAACTGGTCAGTTTGTGTTTTTCCAGGAAACTATGATGGATACCATGAAAAACTTCATAGAAGGGCAAAATGGCTTAGTTTTCAGTTATGGTACTACTGGATCAGGGAAGACTTATACTTTGCAGGGTAATTATATTGTATTATGTGTTTTTAATGTGTTATTTACATGTTTTTAAATTGTATAATTATATATAAATGAGTTTGATTTTATAATTAATAATATCGATGCTAAAAACCATAGAAATACAAGATTGAAGTGAAAGTTTTTTTACTTATAATCTTGTTTAATATTTGATTCTATTTTAAACCTTTATACACTTATTTAAAAAATATGTCACATAAATACAATATGAAAAAGCTGTAAAGAATGAATGTAATATATATGACAAGATTTTAAAAAAAAAAAAAAAAAAAAAAAATTCTCCATGAAAAAAAGAAATAAAGTATTTATTTAAACACAATATAGAACCATTTATCGTGAAAACCAGTTATCCAGAATTATTTTTTCAATCAGCTAACTTCCAATTTTTTTCAATAAATAAATAATAAAATAAAAACCACCATTTACTGAAATATTTTTAATACAATATTTTTTATGAGTGTAAACAAATAACTAATAACACAATTTTTCTAAGAAGTAAAAAGAAATTGGCCTATAATCAGTAAATGCAAATTTCTCATTTCTTCCCATTAAGTAATATTTGATGTTTTAAAATATCAGATAATCAAGTTTTAAAGCATTTAGATTCAGGTAGATTTTAATTTTCATATAGGATTGTTAAATTTCCAAAATATTCTTATACATTACAAATTCTAATTAATTTTTTATCATGATATATATATATATATATATATATATATATATATATATAAATTATTATTATTATTCTTTTAAAAAAGCTTCGTATTAATTAAGTTTAAATATAAATAGTTTAAAGTGTTAATTTTTTTTATACAAAATATTTATTCTGAATCGTGAAAAATGACTGCTAGTCGCTAACATATTTTTATTTTAATTGCCAATCAGTTATTGAGAATTGTCTTGAGCAAATAATTTTCTTGTTCTATTAAATCTGTCTTTTACAGATTTTAATTTATTGTAAAAGAACATATTCATAAAAAATGCTTCAACATTTTTCAAAAGCCAGACAAAATACTGAAAAACTTATACTGGCAAATATGTAAATTCTATATTGGTACTTACTCCATAATTAAGTTTCTTTGAGATTGTATTAAATGTAATTTTCACTTTTTTGATGTAAATATACAAAAAGAAAAAACATTAATTCTTTGATTCCTCACCTTAATGAAATTGCATCCCTTAGCAACAATAATTATATAAATTTCTTATTCACCCTTTCTCATTTTAATTTAATTTATTTATTTATTTATTTTTTTTTTTTAAGTTAATGCCAAACAGAAGGTAAATGATATAAAAATGACTTTCAGTGAATCTAAGTATACAAAAAGCCTGAAAAAGAAAAAAGAAACCGGTGCTTTATCATAATATATGAAGCCATTTTCATCAGCAATGATCAATTTTATTTCTTTCACACATTTTCTCTCAATTTTACTTTATTTATTTATTTTTTAATTTGGAGGAAAAAAATAAAAGAAAAACCAACCTATATATATATATCAATAAGTCTCTTGCCCCCCCCCCCCTTTTTTTTTGTTTGTTTCTTTCTTTCCTTTCTTTTGTTAAGTTACGAACAAAACAGAAAAAAAAAATTACAATAAAATATTTTCTTTTCTTTTACTTAACACTAGCAGGCTTTGCCCGCTTCGCTGGCCACTAAATTTAAAGGAAACTCTTTTCTATATAGCTTTATAAAAATAAAATAAATTACTGAAATTTTTCAAAAGTTTGCTCCAGGTCCCTGCTGCATTCGGCAGCGATTTGGTCATCCACTGCAACTCGGGCGCTTGTTCCTATTACCTGCGACAATAGTTTACCAATGAGCTTCCATTTAGGTGCTAATTATATAACAGTTTTGAAATAGATAGTATCGAAAAAATTGGAGTTTCCCTTTTATATTTGAATCCCAGTTACATGTGAACAACACTATACGTGTTGTTCACATGTAACTCGGACTGGACTCAAATGTAACTGGGTTTAGACAACATAATATTTGCTTTTACGTTATTTCATATGTTTATTTTGTTTATCTAATCAACCATTAAATGACAGCAATTTCACGCCAAATATTACAATATGCTGTGACCGGCTACGTCTTTCGCATGAGACAATTAATTTTTTGTGTTTATATATAATTCATGGGTTGTAAACCTGATAGTACAGCCTTAATATAGTTCTCTTTGGCGGCTTTTGAATTTTTGTCACCATTTTAGACTTAATCCATTGTAACAATAAGACTTAATACCTTGTAACAATATGCTATGAGCGCTATTTCTGCCATATTTTAGACAACTAGCCTTTTTATGGTTATATATATTTCCCATTAAACATATTTTTATTTATTTATTTAAATATTAATTTGAATTTTTCAAATATTTCTGTTCGACAGCGTGCAAGTGCAGTAACACACAGAGGCTCATTTGTTTGTATGATAAATTAGCATAATGATTATTATATAAAAAAATAAATAAATAGGTAAACATCGTGTTGCACAACTTTATTATGTTGCTCCACTGGCGGCTTTTGAATTTTTGTCGCCATATTAGCGATGGATTTTTTTTTTTGTATGAAAAGGGGAAGACTATTTGGCTAATAATTTTACCAGACTTTTTTGTTTATACGTAAAAATCCTTTATATTCTTTTAAATTAATTGAGAAAAACGAAGTTATACTATCACATAATAAAACATAAAAAACCTATCTTTACTTCGTAGTCGTTCTAAGATCTTTCTGCACCAGGCACCCGGTCCTCTTCGGAGAACGTTAACACTGTGATGGAGACTTAGGCTTCTGGCTGCATCCTTGTTGATTTTTCAACAGGTGGTGCCATGCCCTATTTGGGGCTACTGCGCCGCTTTCGTTACACGTGTCATCATTGGTGGATATCTCGATGGATTCGCGATACATGGCGTATTGATAGCTATTGTAATCGGATAGTTTAGTAGTTTTATCGAATTCTATCTTGATATCGTTTTCGTTATATGTTTTAGCCAAGGCTGTGTTGAATTTTCCGGTCTTGATGTCATGTTTATGTTCTTTAACTCTAGTTTTTATTTTTCTTTTGGTGACGCCAATGTAGGAACCGGGTTTATTGTTTTGATCTGTATATGGAATTTTATATATACCTGCGGTTTCGAGAGGGGGGATGGGATCTTTGTCACTACGGATTAGTTGAAAAATATTCTTGTTTGGTTTGATAGGAATGTTTATACCGTATTTACTAGCGGTATTTTTTATTTTATTTGCGGCTCCGCGATCGAAAGAGATGGATGAAGTGAATTTAATGGGTTGTTTTTGATAGTTCGGTATATGGTCAAGTTTTTTTTTTTAAGTCTATTTTTGATTAATTTGTTTACGATTTTATTTGGATATCCTGCTTTTCTTGTTAGACATTTAATAAAATTAAGTTCTTCTTCTAGGTCTTTAGGTTCGTTGCAAATCAAAATGGCGCGATTAACGTAAGATTGGATAGCGTTTGTTTTGTATCTGAAGGGTGTTTTCAGGGGTGTACTATTCAGGTACTATTTCAGGGTCGGTGTACACCGACCCTGAAATAGCCCGAACATTAAACTCTACCACTAATTTCTTACTTAGGGAAAACTACTTCACATTCAACAATAAGATTTATCAACAAATTAAAGGTGTGCCCATGGGGTCTCCTATATCAGGCTTCATAGCAGAATTTAAATTAAGAAAACTAGAAAATCAAATAATAGGAAATTTAAAAAACGAAATTTTGTACTGGTACCGCTACGTCGATGACGTTTTTGCCATAATTAATAAGAAAACCGATGTCAATAAAATCCTTAACGATATCAATGATCACGATAAAAACATCCAATTCACATATGAGGAAGAGAAAGAATCTAAACTAAATTTAGTTGATGTCACAATAACCCGGAATAAAAATAATTTTAAAACCACCGTCTACAGAAAACCAACCAATAGCAATGAAATTATCCATTTTAAAAGTAAAACACCCTTCAGATACAAAACAAACGCTATCCAATCTTACGTTAATCGTGCCATTTTGATTTGCAACGAACCTAAAGACCTAGAAGAAGAACTTAATTTTATTAAATGTCTAACAAGAAAAGCAGGATATCCAAATAAAATCGTAAACAAATTAATCAAAAATAGACTTAAAAATCTGGACCATATACCGAACTATCAAAAACAACCCATTAAATTCACTTCATCCATCCCTTTCGATCGCGGAGCCGCAAATAAAATAAAAAATACCGCTAGTAAATACGGTATAAACATTCCTATCAAACCAAACAAGAATATTTTTCAACTAATCCGTAGTGACAAAGATCCCATCCCCCCTCACGAAACCGCAGGTATATATAAAATTCCATATACAGATCAAAACAATAAACCCGGTTCCTACATTGGCGTCACCAAAAGAAAAATAAAAACTAGAGTTAAAGAACATAAACCTGACATCAAGACCGGAAAATTCAACACAGCCTTGGCTAAAACATATAACGTAAATGATATCAAGATAGAATTCGATAAAACTGCTAAACTATCTGATTACAATAGCTATCAATACGCCATGTATCGCGAATCCATCGAGATATCCACCAATGACGACACGTGTAACGAAAGCGGCGCAGTAGCCCCAAATAGGGCATGGAACCACCTGTTGAAAAATCAACAAGGATGCAGCCAGAAGCCTAAGTCTCCATCACAGTGTTAACGTTCTCCGAAGAGGACCGGGTGCCCGGTGCAGAAAGATCTTAGAACGACTATGAAGTAAAGATAGGTTTTTTATCCTTTATATTCTGTTTATATTTTTAATGGTTTTTAGGTTTAAAATAGTGCTTGTTGAAATAAATTTCCTATCTTTAAAACTGCATTTGTTCTGTAAATTTTGTGTAAAAATAAATCATTTATGTTTTTATATATTTGATGCGCTACTTAGATTAAAATGGCTGTTGCTATATTAAATTTCTTGTCGAAAAACATTCGGTGTATTTCTCACCAAAATTTAAAAAATTGCCCAGCAGGATCTGTTAATGAAACTGATAAAATAAAAATATGGTTCATAGAGTTTAAATAATCTATTTAAAAAAACTTTTAAAACTCAAATTATTAATGTATCGTATCACATATAGATATAGTAATAATATATAGATTGATCATTGGGGAGAAAAAAGTGATTCCTTTTCACTCGGGAAAAGACGGCGATTCTACCAAAATATGGCAGTCTTTCCCCGAGTGAATACACACGAATGTTTTAGCAAATAAAATTCATGAATAATTTATTTACTAAAGGTGAATGAAAATCTCCAGACATAGTTTCAAATTCATTCTTCTTTTTTTCCTTTTTTCCTTCAATACCACTTAATGGCTGATTCCAAAGCTTTTTTTTCGGCATGAAAAATCTTTGCACGATAATATGGGGATGATAGATCTATATATATTATTATATCTATGATCACATAATTCTTTTCGAAGATAGAATAAAACTTAATTTGAAAAAAAAAAAATAATAATAATAACTTTTGTTTATAACCAAAATAATTGATGAAATTTGAAATGCAAGTTGGTCTTGTGGGGTACAGGCTGTATATTATATTTTTGTGTTCGTGAGAGAAAATTTAAAAGAATTTGAAAACTGAATTTTTAATCCCACTTAAAAATCATGTGACTTAATGTGAAGCAGATTTTTCATTTTTTTTCTCCTAACGGTTTCCATACAGTCTTCTGCTGTTGCCACCTAAAATTCATACTTTAGTTAATTTTAAAAAAATCTAATTGTCCGATTGATAAGCTGTTTAATGCATCGGATTTACAAAAATTTTCCCTTTCATTTGGTATTTTATTTGTAACGATGCGACTGATATTTCTAATTTATTTTCCTCGTTTTAAATAAGTGTACGTTTTTTTTTTTTAATAATTATTATTATTTTGTCGAAAAAAAAAATTGGCAACAATTAAATTATGGATAAAATGTTAAAATTTAAATGGCTTTTTTATCAGAAATTAGAAGGTTATTATTTTTACATTTTAATTAATTAAGAAAAAACTAATCAAAAATTCGAAAATCTGACTTTGATGTGCACAATGACCCTTCGGGGGGCACCTTTGTGTTAAATCTCGTGACTGTCCGAGCTACCGTTTTCGAGATCAGTGAAATATACAAATATTGCTCACTTAATAGTATAAGATAAAAACAGGTTTCATACATCTTAGTAAAAACTTGGAATGCTCAGAAAACTTGGATTTCAGACCCAAATCTTAAAGACATTTTATGGAAAAATGAAAAAGAAAAATTATTATTTAAAAAAAAAAAATCTTATCACTATTACATTTTTCTTCGTTACTTCGATTTTGAATGATAGAGTATTGTGAAAATGAAAATATATAAAAATTTGCATCTCTTGCCCCTCATCCAAATAAATTGCACTCTTATTGCCTTTCATATTACAAAATTTCTGGTAGATACTTTTTTGCATATCAAATTTAATAATTTTTTAAAGCCTCTTTAAACTTTAAGTTTTTTATTTCCTTTTGAACTCTTTATCAGCAAGCATTTTTTGCTCATGTTTTTATAATGGGAAGGTATTCATTTACTAATTATGAAATCAATCATTTCTTCATAATTAATTTAAGTAAGTACATCTAGGAACTAAAGTTAATGTTAATATTGCTTGTTATGGCCACTTATTATCTGTTCATGTTCGAGGTATATGGGTCAAAGGATATGATATACATATTTGTCTTTATGCAAATTTTTTCTAATATGGTCTAATTCATATTTACCCATGTTTAAGAGAACAACTACCATCAATTGCTAAAGAATAGTGCTATATGATACAGAAATAAATCAAAATTGTATGTGACCACCAACATTCGTTTATACATTAGTAAAAAGCAAAAACAAGCTAAAACAAGTTATTGTATGCAGTATGCATACTTATAACAGAATGTTTAACCCCTTACTTGCCAAGGAAAAATTACGAGATTTGCTTTCCAGTGCCACCCTTTTCACACATGTGAACATTGTTATGTGTTTCTTGTTCCAGAAACATTCCCTTTTCTGATTCCTTCCACTGCCCATTTTCTCTGAAATAAGTAAATCCTTTGAAAACACTCTCACAATCATTTAATTGCATTCCAAAACCTTTGGAATAGTTTCACTGGATGCAGCATAACACAAAAGTTTGTACTTCGGAAAAGCGTATGTATACACCCAAGGCAGTTAATGCATTGTAATTTTTATTTATTTATTTTTTTTTTACAGTGCAGATTATTTTGAAAACAGTATTGTGCAGAGATTCCAAGTCTTCCTATTTTGGCGGGAAATATTCCAATTTCCAATCTCTCTCAGTCCATAGCATAAATGTCAATGTTTATTTTAAACCTGCTTCATTAGATTTTAGAATTTATAATGAGGTAGAATTATTCAGTATCTCTCACTCATGCAATTTTTTGTGCCTCCCACCCACACTAACAATCAGTGATCAAACGCCTCGTGGAATCCATGCAATTTCCAGTCTTTCTCCATCCGCATCATAAATATCCATATTCTTTTTTAAATTTACTTAATTAGATTTCAGAACTTATAAAAAAGTAGAATTGCTCAATATCTATTACTTATAATTTTCTTTTACTCCCCTCTCCCTTTCCACTAAAGATTGGCACACAAACGACCTGCAGAAGCATTGTGATTTCTAATCTTTCTCCATCCACTATATGAATATTAAAACTCTTTTTAAACTTACTTTATTAGATTCTAGAACCTTGAAATAGAATTTTTGAATATATCGCTCATTTTATTTATTTTTTTTTTTTTTATTAAAATCACACAATCAACTGTGGAAGAAAATCTTATTTTAATGAAATTTTATTTTTCCGACTGAGTGAATTTCATTATATCGCTCATATAATTTTTGTGACCTCCCCTCTAACTATTGATAAGCAAATGCTTTGTAGAAATCTTATAATTTCCAATCCTTCTTCATCTGATTAAACAACGTTAGATAGGTGCAAACTTGGGATAAAAATATACTTACTGATACAAACTTTTTTCCCATTACTTATGAAATTATGCTGCAGAGTATTTTCTAATGCTGAAATAGCTGTTGCAGATTAAAAGAGAAGTTTCTGCTACTGGGCATACCTATATACACTGATGGGAAAAAAAAATCCCAACACCAAGAAAAAATTATTGTACAGTAATGAAATTTCAGCAATACATTTGTCTAGGTAACATATTTAATTAATTAAAGTTTCAAGATCACAGGTAGAGCCATTGGCGAGAAGAGCCATTTCAAATGTGAAATGTTGGTACATTAGTAACCGGTGTAACCGCCAGAATTTTTAATGCAAGCATGCAAACGTGCATGCATTGTGTCGTACAGGTGTCGGATATCAGTTTGTGGGATGGAGTTCCATGCCTGTTGCACTTGGGCGGTTAATGCTGGTTGTGGATGACACTGGAGTTGTCGTCCAATGATGTCCCATACGTGCTCGATTGGAGAAAGATCTGGTGATCTAGCAGGCCAAGGCAACATGTCGACACTCTGTAGAGCATGTTGTTGTTGGGTTACAACAGCGGTATGAGGGTGAGCGTTATCCTGTTGGAAAACACCCCCTTGAATGCTGTTCATGAATGGCAGCACAACAGGTTGTATCACTATACTGACGTACAAATTTGCAGTCAGGGTGCGTGGGATAACCACGAGAGTGCTCCTGCTGTCATACAAAATTGCTCCCCAAACCATAACTCCAGGAGTAGGCCCTGTGTGTCTAGGCCGCAGACAGGACGCTAGCAGGCGTTCACCTGGCCTCCTCCTAACCAACACACGGCTATCACTGCGACCAAGGCAGAACCGGCTTTCATCAGAAAACACAACAGATCTCCACTCAGGTCGCAAACGGCAGTGGTTTGGAGTCAGTGGAATGCACGCTACAGGGCGTCTGGCTCGGAGCTGTCCTTGAAGTAACCAATTTGTAACAGTTCGTTGTGTCACTGTGGTGCCAACTGCAGCTTGAATTTCAGCTGCAGACGCAGTACGATTAGCCACAGCCATACGCCTAACACGGCGGTCTTCCCTCTCAGTAGTGCCACGTGGCCGCCCGGAACCCGGTCTTCTTGAGGCAGTACCTTCCCTTGACCACTGCTGCCAACACTCATGCACAGTGGATACATTCCTGCTAAGTCTTTCTGCAATATCGCGGAAAGAAAACCCACCTTCTCGTAGCGCTACTACACGACCTCGTTCAAACTCAGTGAGCTGTTGATAATGGCTTCTTCGTCGTCTTAGAGGCATCCTTGACTAACATTAACCCACTATGTCAAATCTCAACTGTAAATAACGATCATGAATCTTACAGCGTTATTTAAAGCAAACCTCATTTGCATGTTCATAGTGTCGCTACTAGCGCCACACTTATGCGCATAGCTCGAAATTTGAATCAACTTCATCTTTCAGATGTATAAACATGCCTACCAAATTTCGTTTATCTAGCACAGCTCCTTCCTGGTGTTGGGATTTTTTTTTCCATCAGTGTATATGGTAGAGAAAGTGTTTGTTTTGGGTCAAATTTTCAAAATTGAGTTTTTGTTATGTATACACATTTTGAGGTCCCCTATATTCAAAAATAATGTTTTTATCTCTGTGTGTGTGTGTGTTTGCATGAATGAATGAGTGAGTGAGTGTTATCAGCATATCTTCAGAACAAATAGGAGTAGGGAGTTCCAAACTCAGTACTTTTTTTTTTTTTAATGCATAAAAACATGTTTTTTGTAGACTGCATTTAAAAATCGATCATTATTTGCTCACAAGACTACTCAAAGTATTTGAATATATTGAGGCTATACTTGGAAATTGCTGGAAGTGTATTTCATTTTTGTATTATGTATCTTTCATGTAATACTAAGTTTAAGTACTCAATGTGATGCATATATAATTTACAGACAATATACAGGGCTACCTGAAATTAAGCTAAACATTCTTTTCTGTTGATTGTAATTGATGAAAGTGCTTTGCATCATTTTACTATGTTGACGAACACTGCGTAGGAAGGGAAATTTATTTCTCATATCCATAATTGTAATCAAAGTATTTTTTGAAGTTTAATTTTGCACTCTGGTTTTTTGTATAATATCACATTTTGAGGTCCCCTGCATATGAAAGACAAATTTTTAGTGGTTAATCTATATGTATATTTGTATAATATACATAACTTATAAAAGAATTTATATTATACATAAAAAGTAAGAACTTATACATAACTTATAAAAGAATAATTGTAGGGAATTCAAATTTGATGGTACTTTGAAGTTTTGTACTAGGTTGCCACTTTAAAAATTTGATGAAGATTGGCAAGTTTGAGAAGCAAATTAATAGCAGCTTTTATTAAATAAATAAATAAATGTAGGCTTTATAATTGAACGGGGTTTTAAACCAGGTGGAAACTGTACATTTTCAAATAATTTTGTAAAATGTATGTTAAAAAAATATATATATATATGATTAACTGACCATGTCTTATATCAAAGGAAACAAAGAATAGAAAGTTAATAGCAGGCTAAAACAGTTCTATACTGAGAGTTCAGCAAATAACTGCCTTGGTTATAATAGTCCAGGCAACGAAGGCCAAAATTTGTTGAATAGAGGAAAAAAATCGTGTAGTTTTGAAATTTTACATACTCATAGAAGAGAGGGTCCTGAACAACATACTAAAAGTCCCTGCCCGTGGGGGGTGAGCGGGGGGCATTTAAGGGGGGCAATTTTCAGTTTTTATTAAATATCTTGAAAACTATTGCATTTAGAGAAAAAATGTCAATTACAAAATTAATCTACGTAAAATTTCCTACAAAAATGTATATTACATTTTGTTTGTACGATCATTAGTTTAGAATATATAGGGAGATGAAATAACACATTTTCTTGAAAAATTCTTTTTTGCAATAGTAAAATCAACTAAAGTGTGCAATTAAAAGGGTTCTTGTCAAATATTTTCTAATGTAAAAAACAAATATATACATAGGGAATATGCAAGGATAATACAGCATGTTTTGTACGTTTTAAATAATTTTAAGGCTAGTAGGCGTAAGTGGTGGTTTGAGTAAAAATACAGATAACGAAGACCCAAAATCGATCAACGTTAAAAAATATAGTGTAGCTTTGAAATTGAACACAGTTATAAGGTTAAGTTTCCTGAACAACAAACTAAAAGTCCCCGACCGTTTTGGGTGAGCGGGGGGCAGGGGGGGGGGCATTTAAAAGGGGCAATTTTCAGTTTTTATTAATTATCTTGAAAACTATCGCATTTAGAGAAAAAATGTCAATTACAAAATTAAAATACGTAAAATTTCCTACCAAAGTGTATATTACATTTTGTTTGTACGATCAAAAGTTTAGAAGATATAGGGGGATGATATAACACATTTTCTTGAAAAATACTTTTTTGCAATAGTAAAATTAACTAAAGTGTGTAATTAAAAGGGTTCTGCTGAAATATTTTCCAATATACAAAACAAATATATACATAGGGAATATGTAAGGATAATACAGCATGTTTTGTACGATTTAAATAATTTTAAGGCTAGTAGGCGTAAGTGGTGGTTTGAGTAAAAATCCAGATAACGAAGACCCAAAATCGATTAACATTAAAAAATATCGTGTAGCTTTGAAATTGAGCACAGTTATAAGGTTAAGTTTACTGAACAACATACTAAAAGTCCCCAACCCTATTCTGTGTTTTTTTATTTAATTTTTTATGTTATTTGCAATAGTAATAAAAACTGTATTTCGTAATAAAAAGGTTCAGGTTAAATATTTTTTACCCATACAAATAAATATTTGTATATAAATATTTGTATGTGTGTGTGCGCGCAATGCACCAAGTTTAAAGAGTGGAAGTCGAAATATACAAATCGAAAAATTCCACTTTTCTGTAAGATATCCGTAAAATACCAAGCAACGGCTATCACAAAGGATTGCATGGGGAAGCGAAACAAAGGGTTTTCGCTAGTACTGCAATAGAACGGAGCAAATTCTCTGAATTTTTATCGTTAAAGACTGAAAAAACATGTGGAAGATGTAACTAATGTGTAAAATGCAATACTTATATTTCAAATGTAAAGGTTAAACGAAGGGTAATGGACAGGTTTCGATAAGGATACCCCTTCGCTTTGTAATGTAAATTTTTTATACTTTAAAATAAATAGAGAGTAATCTAAATATTTATACTAAAATATTGTTAATTTTTTTAATGCATGCTTGCTATAAGTAATTTTAAAGTATTTTAATGTATCATAACATTCACATTTTATGTATTTTATATCTACTATGACTTACAGAGGATTTAAAGAAAATGCAACTTTTAGTATGTTGTTCAAGACACTTAACCTTATAACTGTGCTCAGTATCAAAGCTATAAGATTTTTTTTTAATGTTGATCGGTTTTGGGTCTTCGTTATCTAGATTTTTACTCAAACCGCCACTTGCACCTGCTAGCCTTAAAATTATTTAAAACGTACAAAACATGCTGTATTATCCTTGCATATTCCCTATGTATATATTTGTTTTTTACATTAGAAAATATTTGACAAGAACCCTTTTAATTGCACACTTTAGTTGATTTTACTATTGCAAAAAAGAATTTTTCAAGAAAATGTGTTATTTCATCTCCCTATATCTTCTAAACAAATGATCGTACAAACACAATGTAGTGTACATTTTTGTAGGAAATTTTGCGTAGATTAATTTTGTAATTGACATTTTTTCTCTAAATGCGATAGTTTTTAAGATATGTAATAAAAACTGAAAATTGCCCCCCTTAAATGCCCCCCTGCCCCCCGCTCACCCCCCACGGGCGGGGACTTTTAGTATGTTGTTCAGGACCCTCTCGGCTATGAGTGTGCAAAACTTCAAAACTACACGATTTTTTTTTTCTATTTTTCCTATTTTGACTGGACTTATCCAGATTTTTACTCAAACCGCCACTTGCTCCTACTAGCCTTAAAATTATTTAAAACTTACAAAACATGCTGTATTATCCTTGCATATTCCCTATGTATATATTTGTTTTTTACATTAGAAA
Source organism: Salticus scenicus (assembly GCA_963930645.1). Classification (NCBI taxonomy): domain Eukaryota; kingdom Metazoa; phylum Arthropoda; class Arachnida; order Araneae; family Salticidae; genus Salticus; species Salticus scenicus. Next base: position 58,329,405 of record OZ005652.1, on the reverse strand, counting down.
ATATTTGACAAGAACCCTTTTAATTGCACACTTTAGCTGATTTTACTATTGCAAAAAAGAATTTTTCAAGAAAATGTGTTATTTCATCTCCCTATATCTTCTAAACTATTGATCGTACAAACAAAATGTAATATACATTTTTGTAGGAAATTTTACGTAGATTAATTTTGTAATTGACATTGTTTCTCTAAATGCGATAGTTTTCAAGATATTTAATAAAAACTGAAAATTGCCCCCCTTAAATGCCCCCCCTGCCCCCCGCTCACCCCCCACGGGCGGGGACTTTTAGTATGTTGTTCAGGACCCCCTCGGCTATGAGTATGCAAAATTTCAAAACTACACGATTTTTTTCTTCTTTTTTTCCTATTTTGACTGGACTAATAAAGGGTGTTTCACGGGTCGGGAAAAATCAGGAAATTTAAGTGAGTCTGGAAAAATGAGAGAATGCTCAAATTTCATTTAAAGTTACAAAACTTTGAAAAATTTTGTGGTAATAAGCCATTTTTTAAAACTTGTTATTATAAATCATTAAATAATTCGTTAATGTTATGAGAATTCTGGGGTAAATAAACAGCATATAAGTCAGGGAAAATTGCAAATAATAGTTATGGAATACATAGTCAAGAAATTCGGTTAAGTTCTAATACTAGCCACTGTGTAATATATTATGTGTTATTGATATTTTCTTGAAAATAATGTGAGCAATTCAGGATTTTTTTTTTTTTTTTGGTAACATTTGAATGTTAATTCTAAAAATATTATGTGGTATTAATTATGTTGTACTAAGTTCTTTGCTAAATAGATATAATAATAATAAATTTGTAGATGTCTGATATTAAAGACTTCATTGTTTTTGAAATTTTTAGATATAAGTGGGGGGAGTAAATCATTAAAAATGCTGTAATTGAATACTCTGTGTTTCAGTAACAACTTTTATTATTTATTTATTTTTTACGAAAAAGATATTGAATATTATTATTATTTTCAAAATAACTTGTCTATTGAATATACAAAGGATTTTGAAATTGTTTTTGTAAGAAGTAATTTGGTTTACTATCTTTTAGTAAAGACGTGTTATTTCTGTAAAATATTAATCATATTCAGTTTTAGAAGTTGTGCATTGTTTTTAAAGCTATTATTTAAACTTTACATTTAATTAATCTTTATTTAATTATTTTAAAATCATAATTTTTCCATAGGAAATGCTGATAATCCTGGAATAATTCCATTGTCGTTACATCTGTTTTTTGCTTCAGTTGAAGATCAGCTGTTAGATAAAGTTTTTTTCAAGCCAGATAAATTTGCTGGAGTTGTTGCTTTGAATGATAATGAAATAAAAAAGGAATCAGAGATGAAGGAACAATTACTTTCATTCTGTAATTCAGAGGTATTAATTATCCTTTCAATTTAAATTTTCTTCCCTACATGTTTCAACTTAAATATGTAATAGGGTATATATCTTTATTCAAAATAATTGAAAATGTAAAATGAAAGCTGCAAATATGAATGCATATATGTATAAAGTTTAAACAAAACAGACGACTGTTTCAAGTCTAGCTAGGAAACCCTTTACTGATGCAGTGTTACAAGTCACTTTTCTTTTGATTGCACTGACATAGTTTCCAGATTGACCTGAAACAGCTATATTTAACCCTATCACTATCACCTGGGTACCAGGTGCATGCCCAGTGGCAGGGCAACATAGTCGCGGACACAGAAAAACGGCTTGCAGACAGTTTTTGTCTGCACTAATAGAAAAAATTTTCTACAATTTACAGAGATTTTTCACCCGCGATGATGTGCTACTGATGTATGACGTCTGCTTCAAAAGTGCTAATTTCATTTAAAACTGCTCTAAAACTTCTCCTCCACTTTAAAATTCACTTATAAAAATTTCTGTATCAAAACTAAAACTAATACTTTTATTATTTATAATTATTTATATTGTGTTGTGTCAAATATTGCTATAAAATATTTAATTGAATGAGTTCAACTTATTTTTGTATAATTGTTTATACATTGTTCTGTAGTAAAATTGCATTTGTGTATTGTTGCACGAGATCACCACTTTTGTTAAGCTCCCCACCACCTAGATTGCTGCTATTAGCTTGCAGGCTTTTTGAGTGTAAGCCATTTTCACCCCTGATTACATGCAAATTTTGCAGACAGATTATGAAATTTTAAAAGCCTGTCGCAAACAGCTACAAAACTTTCTGCCACTGGGGGTGCATGCCAGACACGTTTTAACTTTCAGAAAATAGTAATATGTATCATATTTTGAGAAGGTGTAGCCAGTGACGTCTCATCAGTGTTATTCAAGAATAAAAATGCAATTGCACAAGTATCAGGGGTGGTTTAAATATTTTCGTCAGAATGTTCCATTTCTAAGACAAAGTGATAGGATTAAACTGCTATTTTTTATTAAACTTTTATTTTAATATACATTTTTTTTTTTTTTAATGTTTTCAGATTAATGTTTATAATTCTTAAATTAAAAAAATAAAGTATAATTACCTTTTCTTATTTTCATGGTTAAATGGAGCGAAAGACATCATTCAGTTTTATTTAACAAAATGAAAGTAAGTTGTTGAATAAGCAATACTGTGTAATGTATTTACTTGTATGTGCCATTTATATTAGGAATTTTATCCTTCAGGAATGGAATATCAAGAAAGCATCAATAAAATCATTGGGCATGCTGTTGTGTGAAACATTTTCTGACCATTTTGAAAGCGAGGGACGACAGACAACTCTTGGTCCTGAAGGTATGCTTACTAAATAAATTTCAGTACAGTGTGTACTTCATTCTGTTACATAAAAGATGTTTCAGATTTTTTTTTTTTTTTTTTTTTTAATATAACATGTTTAATTTGTAATTTTTTACGAGGTTATTTGAAATAAAAATGACAATTTAGGGATAACAAATCATCTTTTATTGCAGATATAGAGGCAATCTTAAATAGCTAGCTTCCCAATTAACGTTAAAAGTCTTACAAATCTACAAACACTAAAATTGATATTGAAGCTAATTTTTTTTTTAATTTTCGCTTAGTGTTTTAAAAAGGTTTACCAAATGTGTAACAATGAAAATTTACTTCAATTTTATAACTTTTTTTTTTTTTTTTTTTTTTTTGCATGATTTTTAGTTGAATTATTGAATTTTATTTAATTTTTGGATTTCAAGTGAGGTTTTGGTAAAAAAAAAAAGAGAGTTTGGGTTAGTTTTCAAGTTGATGAACATTGCTTTGTCAAGTTCGTGTTTGATGAAACCTAATACCTAATCCATGCATAACTCTAATCTACATTCATACTATATTATATATATTTTTTAATTACCACTTTAGAGCTTTATGTATATATCTTTGTAAGTGCTCTACTAAAGACGAAAAACTTTTAGTGATCACTAACTTTTCTTTTCCCTCTTAATTTTTTGCAGAAATGGCCCAAGCTCAAGCAGCTGCTTTGATGAAAGAGATTAGTAAGAAAAGTGCTGAAAAACAATCTGGTTACTGCAGCGTATGGGTATCATTTGTAGAAATATACAATGAGAATGTTTATGATCTGCTGCAGCCAAATCTGAATCAAAGAGCTAAATTAAATTTAGGCGAGGACAAAAATGGGGATGTGTATGTTAAAGGTAATTTCACAAAATATTACTGCATATTTGCTATTTAAGGAAAATAAAAGATTTATTTTTATAGATTTAATTAATAGCCCATAGTGTTAGTGTATAACTTACACTTGAGTATGTTGCATTTTTGGAATGTATTAAATTTAATTAATGTTTTTGGGACATCTTTTAAATATGCTTTAACAAGAGCAGGAAGGATAAACTAAATTTATTTTTTCTGGATGTCAAGAATTCATGTTTTTTAATTACAATTAAAATAACTATACATTTATTAGATTAATACCTTATGGGATTCATAGGAAGTTTAAATTTCTTCTGGAAGGAAATGCAAGAATTCAAGGTTTCTGCTTTTTAAATTCTAGAATTAGTGAGACACTAGTTACCTCAAAAAGTGCAGCATTTGACCATTTTTAGAAATTGTCTGTGTATGTTAAAATATTTTTGCCGGCAGTATATCTCAGGATCAATGGACGGAATTCAATTTATGTTTATAGTTGTTTCAACCTTGCCGTGGGATCACCCATCAGATTTCATTTTTATGTTGCAATTTTCCCATTTATGGGAAGGCTATACAAAATTTGATATGTATTAGGGTCATGAAAAACTATGTTGATTCCAGTGTTGGTGTTTAGGACGTCTGAAACTGGTTTTGGACAGGACAGGTGGTTTTTACTGTCCAAAAGTGTCCTAAACTGTCTAAAACTGTCCGAAAGTGTCCAAAACCTAAAATTATAAGAAATTCTATTCCCTACATTCTCAGTAGCAATTATAATTAGTAATTAAAAGTATTTTATACTGAAAATTTAGACTTTTTTAAGTTAAAAGAAATTTACAATTTATAAATAGCTATAAAAAAAATTAATTTTAATGACTCAAAAAAATTTCTTACAATAAAAAATGCATGATATTATATTCAAAATGAATGATTTGTCTTTTATTTTTAATTGCAAAATATTTTTACATATCCAATATTTTACAGAAATTATTTTTAAAAGTTCTTTCATAAATTACATACATTAAAAGATACCAAAAATAAAGTATAAAAGTTTTTATTAGGCAATGAAGTATATGCATTTTCAAAAACATCAAATATGCCCCCCCCCCCCCCCCCCCCCCCCCCCCCCCAAAAAAAAAAAAAAAAAAAAAATATGTGTGTGTATTATTTAATATTTTCACATATATATTTCCTCATTTATTCAAAAATAAAATATGTTTGTGTAGCTGCACATTTTTAATATTTATTTCAAGATGATTTATTGTACATCTTACATACATATAATAATAATTATATGTTAATTTGTTCTCTTGCAATATATTTATTCATGTTGCTTATATATACTGTACTGTGTATGTGTTTGTAAATATTATAAATATCAATATTTGAGGTACAATTATCTACATTTTTCCATTAAAGCTTCAGTAATAATTTTTTACTTTTGAATATTATAATTGTAATATAATGTATCTTTCACTAAACATTATGGAATATACTGGAAAATGTTACAAAACAATAATTATAATAATTTTGGAAATTTAATATTTGCATAATTTTAATAAAATATAATTCGACTAAAAAATATAGTTTTGGACAGTTTAAGACACCATGGTTTTGGACAGTATGGTAAAAACCATGGTTTATACCGTGGTTTTTACCAGTGTCCAAAACCTTGCCAACCCTGGTTGATTCTGTTTGGGTGTAATCAACCAATAAGTGGCATTGGCAGCAATTTAACCCAATTTATGGAAAGGCAATATCTCAGCTTCTATGATTTGTAAATGCACCAAACTCGGTATGTAATGTGAGATGGATATTAGGAAAAAACTATGTTGATTCAATTTGAGTACATATTGTATGAGTTTATTCCCATTTACGTGAAGACAATATCTCAGCTTCTGTGATATTTAAATACAGCAAACTTAGTATGGGAAATAAGATATGAAAAATTATCCTGACTCAATTTGGGTAAATTTTAAAAGGCAGGTGACACTGCTGTTATTAATTTTTTGCGAGATTTCACACAGCTATATCAAGCTCTTGATTAAAATTTCACCAAAGTACATATGTAAACTTTTTTATTATGAAACCCTTGTTAATTCATTATGTTAAGATTCTCTCTCTCTCTCTCTTTTTTTTTTTTTTTTTAATGCTTCATTAAATTTAACATCAATTGTTATCTTTGATAAGAAGTAAAATAAAATACTACAGTAAGAAGTACTCAACTGGATATACCCAAATAATAACAATGGAATGTTTGTTTTAACTTAATGTCTTGATTGATAGCTGAACTTAGGTTAAATTACCTCAGATATGCCTGTGTTTAAATTTTATGTAAGCATAATTAATTATGATACTTGACACATTAAAAAAATTTTTCAAGCTATAAAATGATTATAGGAAAAGTTTATATATGGTTTCAAAATAAGATTTATGTTAGCCTATGTTTTTGGCAGAGTTCATATGCCTCGAGGGAAACCTAGAGTACTCAGTGAATTAGAATTTTAGTTTTGACCCATTGAGCGACTGATACATATTTTTCTGTACACTGAGCAGTAGTTTTTTTCCCCTAATACACTTGTAATTAAAAAATACATAATTATAAATTCTTAGCTTGTTTTTTAAATATGAAAGTCATATATAATAGTTATGAAGTTTATTTTTAAATCCATAGTCACTTTTTTTAAATTTCAAATTGAAATAACTATTGCTTTATCACTTTTTAAAAAACATTCAATGAAAACAACATTAAAATTTTTCTCTTTTACAAGACGGTCAGTGGGTCAAATAGCAGAGAAATCTGTAAAAAAATTAAAGCTTTTCATTCAACTTCTGGAAAAAATTATTGTAAAATCTGGTAAAATGAATTTTCTCTTTTTCATGTCTGCATTTTTCTTATTTAGCTTTATTCAAATAATAAGGAATTACAAAAAATTGAAAAATTTTATCTTACTTTGATACTGCAATGAATAGTAACATTTTAATAATTTTGCAAAAAAATAAAAAATAAAGTGCTAATAATGTACTCATTATGTTTTATTTGAAAGAGAGCAGAAGATAGAAAGTTAATATTAGTTAAACTGATTCTGTGCTGCAATGACAGTGGATATCCTATCTGGTTTTGCAACTTGTTGCTATTATTTTCTTAAAAATACTTTAGAAAACTCAGGGATTTTTTTTAAGGACATTTCAATTGAATTCTTGAATGCAGAATATTTTATTATTAATTTCCTGTTAAACGACTTTTCATATGTGTTCTCTTTTATTTAATTATTGCTTTATATATTGTATTATTAAGATCAACAATTTCTCTCTTTTTTCTTTTAATGCTCTTTACTTTTATTTTTAATTGATATTCAATACATGAAATTTTATCGTATAGGTCTTCGAGAGGTGTGTGTGTCTAACAGTTATGAAGTTTTAAGTCTCTTACACCTTGGACAACGAAATTTAAAGATAGCTTCAACAAAATTAAATTACCAGTCTAGTAGAAGGTATTAAAAATTGTTTTACCCTCAAATGTAATGTTATGTGGAATATTTGTTTTTCTGTTTTCAATTAACTTGCTTTTCATTTTAAATTTTAAAAAATCTGGGATGACTTCACCCAACTCTCTGAACACTTAGTAATTACTGGTTCTTTAATTAAATTTAAATGAGAAAAATCATCAAATAAACAAAAAAGGAGATCCTAATAGATGGCTGAGTATTTTTCTCCAAATTGTATGTCATTTAATGGATTGTAATGCTAACAAATTCTGTTCTGTGTTCCTGTAAAAGAACTGTAATTGGTAAGATCGTATATCTACTTTTTTTGTGTATGTATTTCAAACACTATAACATATTGCTAATCCAACTGCAAATAGTTTGAGCACATAGACTCCAATGTATAAGAAATCTACTTTGTACCCTGTTAAAAAAAATAATAAGCTCTACACTCATGCAAATTCATACAGTTTTTATGTTAATCTATAGCATGCCTACCAATTTATATTTTAACTGAAAGTAAAATTTAGATGCAATATGCAATCATACATCAAATAATTCAAATCAACTGTCTGTAATGATAAATAATATATATATATGTGATCTTGTATCTGTTGCTTGGCTTTTCTACGCTTAATAAATCGTTATTATATATATATATGTTGTGCCTTTGTATTTGTAAAAGAACTATAAGACCTATATTTGTCAAAATTTATACTTATCATGTGACAGTCACCTATAACATACCTACCTCAATCATATGAAGCATGTAGACACTATCACACTAATAAATAAAGTCCATTAGCCATAATGATAAAGCACTCTTTGTGTCCCCATAAGAAAACACTGTAAAACTTGAAAAAGAGAACTGTATCTATATAAATCGTGTAATGGTGATCTATGTAACATACCTAACAACTTTTAGCTTAATCAAAGAAGGGGTTTAGATTCAAATGTAAATAATTTGAGTCTATAGATCATAATGACAGAGAATTTTTCTTTGTGTCCCTGTAAAAAAAACTAAGTGGCACACTCAGTTTTTTTTAAAAACATAATTCATAAAAAATTATACAGTTTGTGCTCTGGTGACCTATAACATACCTACCAATTTTCAGCTCAATCAAATAAGGAACTTGCAAAGTATCACATTTTGCGTCCATAGGCCATAATGATAAATTTTCATTGTGTCCCTGTAAAAAAAAGCTAAAAGTGGCACTCTCATCAAAATCTGTACAGCTGACACACACACATACATCACTGTAGGTATAGCAAAAATTAATTTGTGAGACCTCGAAATATATAGATATACCGAAATCACATTGTCGAATTTTTTCATGGTAATAATACTTTCTTTATACATAATATATGTTCAGAAAGTAAAGAGAATTGAATCTGTGCATAACTTTTAATTATGCAATATTGTTATTAAAAATATTTTAAAACATTTAACTTTTAAAGATAATTTTAGGATTTAAATAAATTATTATTATTATTATTTTTTTTTTTTTAGCCATTGCATATTCACTATTAAAGTGATTAGAATACCTGATCCTGAGAACATGTCATATGCAAGAGTTAATAGGTTAGTTTATATATTATCTTTACATTATATTTTAATTTTACCTTCACTTTTTATTGTTGAAAACCATTGTCTTGAAATTAAAAGATAATGAAAAAAAAAAATATGAGGTATATTTATTCTAGCATAAGTTTAAACTTGATGTATTTTGCATATAATTTTATGAATAATTATGTGTATCATGTCTTTAAAGATGCAGGCTATGTACATAATACTGAGTCTTTAGTAATCCAATCAAAGCATATTTATTTCTTTATAGTCATGGTCTGTCAAGGCAACAGAGACTTACAATGATTTTGGGAAAATCCTAATATTGGACTTCAAGTCAAGTGTGAGATGTTTTAGCTTATTGAATTCCATGCAAAATCTGTTTTGTTTGTATTCTGCCTTATTATTCCAAATTTCCTTGAATCTAATTGATGGCTCTTCCCAGGGCTCATAATGTCTGAGCCTTAATTTTATGCAACTTATGACTGCAGATAAAGTATAATTCTGCTGACATATGCAAAATTTTCTCTTAAAATTTCCTCATATTTTAATTTCTTGCATTTTAAAGTGCTAAGCAAAGCTCAAAAGTAAGTTTATAAAATAATTTATGAATCTGTAATTTCGGAGAGCGATTTATAGCTTTAAATGTGGCTTTTCTTAAATTAATTGTTTTATATTTTTTCATGCAGATACATTTTAATATAAGATATGTACTAAGGATTAAATATGACAAACAGTAGTTTTTAGGAAAGTAGTATATTAATTCATATATATATATATATATGAAAAGATAAAGAGAGGTAAGATTTTAAATTATTATTTTATTATTTTAAATTAATAGTGAATAATAACTTAAAGACAATCCCATTAGGAATTCTTAACTTGAAATTAATTCTAAAGTTTCCCCTTTAAAGTAAGTTTTATTACAATGCACGATCATGACGCAACAGTCAGAAAAGTGAACGAATTTTAGGATAAAAAAGTGCTGAACAAACGCAACTTGCAGTTTCTTGTGGTTAAGTGATATATATTAATTAATTCCAGAAATCTGGGCACAAGCTAAATTGTCAATCATTAAGTTAATAGCCAATGATTAGACGAAGGAGGGGTAAGGTTTTGCACCAAAAATGCCGATATTTAAGAGAAAATGCATGGGGATTGAGGCTTCTCTTTGTGTGGGCTCTTGCCTGGTAAAATCACATCAAAATAACGGCCCCGGGAGATAACGCGATGTAATCATGGCTGCCGCCGTTCTCCTCGGCTCCGATGAGCTCGGTTCCACCTGCTCAACTTAAATCATGGACCATAACTTGTAAGATGTTCAAGATGTACCAATAAACGACTGTCTGTAATCCTTGGACTCGTTAATGAGTGAAAGCCTCTCTTCATTAGAGATATTATGTGACATGGAGTAAAAGAATATGTCATATATATATATATATATATATAAACTTATTTATCAACTAAAGACATATTTTTTTAACTGAAATTTAATTACATTCAAAATGTCTGCAAAGTTTCGCCCAGGCATTCTCATTGCTACTTTGGTGATTTGCAGACTGTCCTCTGGCTTTTCTTATTTATATGTAGAAGGAAGTATCACTCTGCATCCAAATTCTTCTACAGTTCCACATCATTGTAACCTTTTTCATCTGCTAAAATTTCTATCTCCTGGTTTAGTGTGTATATGTGGTTTTTGTAATTAGCAATTTTTTTTTAATGTTAATTTTTTGGTTTTTGTTTACTTTAGTTAGGGCGGTAGTTGTTCTGTCCTATTTTATATCTTTCATGTGTTCCCCAATTCTGTAGTTAAATTTTTGCTTATTCACTCCAATTAAATTTTCACTTTGTTAATTTTTATCTTAAATGTGATTTTATAAATCACAGCAGTCTTGAAAGTGTTAATTGGATCTTTATTGTTTTTGTTTTGGAAAATATTTCAGTTGAGTTTATTGATATTTATTTTAACAGCTTCAGCCTTAATTTTGTTAGAAATGCCTTTGTTGTAAAGAATGCAATTTGTACATTTTGTTTTAATTTTTTGACTGCTGTTTATTCTATTAACTTTCACTGACTAAACTTTAAAGGGGAGGGGGGGGGGTAGACTTGTGTTCTTTGAATTTGCCAAACATTCATGTGGCATTTGGCGCATGATTAATTATTTTAGAATTTTAAATGTTTGACCATAACTCCATAAACTAACTGACCATCCCAGTGGCAGAAACACTGCGACATAGTCACGGACACAAAAAAACGGCTTGCAGATAGTTTTTGTCTGCACTAATAAAAAAATTAGTCTACAACTTTAGAACACTCTTTGTCTGCACTAATAAAAAAAATTGCCCGCAACTTTCAGCAGACAGTCTTTGTCTGCAGTCATAAAAAAATTTCTGTAATTTATGGACATTTTTCGCCCGTGATAATGTGCTACGGGTGTATGACGTTACGCTCTCTGGTAAGAAGACCAGAGCCCCCCTTTAGGTGTCTTGGCAGGAAAACACAAAACAGTGCTTAACAATGGCGACCTAGGGAGCCTATAGGTCTCCCTTGATAGACAGTGTTATGCGTGTATTCTTTTCTCCTGTTACCTGTTACTGAGATTCTACGGGAACATAGAAAAGTGCTAATTGAATTTAAAACTGCTCCAAAACTTCTCCCCCAGTTCACTTTTCACTTTTAAAAATTTCTGTACCAAAACTAAAACTAATACTTTTATTATTTATAATTATTTATATTGTGTTGTGTCAAGCATTCTATAAAATATTTAATTGAATGGGTTCAACTTATTATTTTATAATTGTTTATACTATATTGTTCTGTAGTAAAATTGTATTCATGTATTGTTGCACGAGATCACCACTGTTGTTAAGTCCCCCCCCCCCCCCCCCCAAGTTTGCCGCTATCAGCTTTCAGGCTTTTTGAGTATAAGCCATTGCAAATTTCGCAGACAGATTATGAAATTTTAAGAGCCTGTCGCAGACAGCTACAAAACTTTCTGCCACTGGGCTGACCATGCCCCAAATATTGCACAAATGTTTGGCAGATTCAAAAGAACACAATCCCTTCCCTTCCGTAACGTTTAGACCAATAGTAAGTAAGCGTGAAAGCCCTATTTACTTCCTTGAAATTTATATGAAAAGCATATATTGCAAAATTTTACTTCCTCAAACAATAGCCTTTATTGTTTGAGGTTTACATTTTATTAAAGATTATTTAAAATCAAGTTTTACATTTTATTAAAAACTTGTGGGAAATCGAAATTAACCAAAGAGATAAGATAGTCAGTTTTGATGTAGTAAATTCATTCCTTTCAATTGACATAAATGAAATTGAAGAAGTTATAAAAAATAAATATGGTGAAAATTTAAATTAAGTGTTAATGATACTTTTATATTTAATTGCCTGGTATCTGGGGTTTTAAATTGTCTAATTTTCTGAAGCATTTAAATAATTTACTACTACTGTCTCTGAAAATCAAATTTGACTAGGTGAAAAATAATACAAACTTAAACAAATACTTATATAAATCTCAGCTAACAAAGTATAAAAGATTTCTATATTTTTCTATTTTTGATTTATCAACTTTGTCATTCATAATATACATACATATGTAATATAAAATTCTGAAAATTAGTTTTGTCTTACATGCATGTGATAAAACACATTTACATTAAAATTTTACTCTGTTTAACTTCTTGAAATTGTGTTAGCAAAAAAAAATTTTTTTTTTTTTTTTTTTTTTTTTTTTTTTTTGAGTACATTTTATATTTTAAGCAGATTAAATAATCTCTTTGGAAAGTGTAGCAGCCGGGGAAATAAATTTCTATTTTTATAGAAATAATTTAAGTTACTGTTGTTTGAGACATTCAAACTTTGTCAAAATATGTTTAAAAACTTATTGTAATATTTCCACTGTTCTTTCAGATTATCTTTTTGTGATTTGGCTGGTTCTGAACGTGCAGCCAAATCTCAAACTACTGGAATACGTTTAAAAGAAGCTGGATGCATCAACACATCTTTGCTTGTGCTAGGAAGATGTTTAGAACAATTGCGCTTAAATCCTTCTCAAAGGTATGCTTTATGTTACTTTTTTGTTTCAAATTTTTTATTTTTATGTTATTTTGTTGCTTAGAATTAAAATTTTGTTATTTATGAAGTATTAGTTTTTAAGATTGTTTTATTTGCTTTATTCATGCTGAATGTGAGATTGCTATCAATAATGATAGGTTGAGTTGTAGGGTTTAAGGCTACGCTGGGGTCCTAGGCCTATGGGTGGAGCTTGCTCCCTCCGTAGAAGGTCTTTCTAAGAGGTCCTAACCTGTATTTATGCGAGTGTCAGAGAAAACCACGATTACTGATCTCATTTTATCTTGCTTATGTGTATGAAAACAAAAAGGAGACAAACATAAAGGCATGAGCATCTCAAATTAATGGATTTAAAATCACTGTATTTACTTCAATTTGAAAATTTTGAAATCATTGTTAATTGCAATCTTAAATGTTTAAAAACAAAATTAAATATCAACCAAATCATAGAAATAAATCATTGAAACAGAAGTAATCAATCATGAAATAAAAAAAAATGGAAGGATGGTGATGAACACAAATTTGTTATTTTGAGTTAATTTTAACTTTTAGTAAAATTTCTTTTCAGTTTTACTAAGGAAAAAAAAATTCCAATGATATAAACAAAATGGCTCTTTGTAAAAAGGCATATTGCAGGAAAAAGGACTAAAAAATTACAATTGTTAAAGCAAGGATTCTTATTAAAAATTCTAGGGAAATGAAAGGAACTCATTGTTCTTACCAGCAGTTGAAATCTGGTTAAGAAGTTAAGAAACATTGGTTTAAATTTATATTTGGCAGCTGTGATCCTTCATTCATTCAACTTTTTAACAATCTTGTAGTTAGGCATTAATAAAGAATTCTCAGGGTGAAGGTAGTGAGTCGGATCTAAATTGCTTTTATATACCTTAAATTTGCAAACACTTGTTTAGTATTTATCCTGCAGCTGTCAGAATGGGAATCTATGGGTTCTTTATAATGATTTATTTGAGGTATTTTTGAAAATAGCTCAGTTATTGAGTAGATCCACACTTTGATACTTAATTTGTAGGTAGTAGCAAGATCTCCCTGCTTTCACTATGGATTCCTTTAATTTGAAAAATTGAAAGATCCTACTTTTTCATTCTGAAAAACATCCGAATAAAGCTTGTAAGCATCTCCAAATGACCAATCAGTGTACAAACTCCTATTAGAATTGTAGTTTAATAAGTTTAAACTATTGATGCACAACATGTGGCTAAATGTGGATCTTGAGAAGTAAACTTGTGGCCATCCAGAAAGTTTTATAAATGTAGTTTAAACCTTTTTTTTTCCCTCATTATAATTATTTAATTACTTTTATCTAATAGTTATCTATAAATCTATTTTTTATAAAAATTGTGGATTAATTTTCTTATTATGATGAGAAGTTTAATAAAAGCCATATGGACATATGTAAACAGGCATTAATCATGGCAAACGGCACTCTATACCCCAGTTGGCTCTCGTGAATACCTCTGAGTGTATTGAATGACCTTCTATATCCCAATTAGCTGTACGAGTGGTTCCAAACATGAAAGGTTGTTAAAATTTTAATAAATATACAACCTTTTATTACTCCATGTTTAATTGCTGGACCGGTTTCTTCTGGGGCGCCCCAGCTTGTTCACCAGCATCACATTGTGCGAAGTCGCTCGAAACTGTTGTTTCTTGTTTCTTCCCTCCTATATATACTCTTCGCCATTGGCGGTTGAGGACAGCCCCATCGTTGCCATTGCAGCAATTGGAATTTGTTAAAATTTCTACGGATTCTCTTACTGTAGCGTAACTGTGGTTGTGGTAGTTGGCCAACTTTTTTACCTGATCAAATTTTATGTCTATCTCTTCGTTTTTATTTACCTGGGTTAACGCGGTTGTTATTTTACCTGTCATTATATCATGGCTATGCTCTTTAATTCTTGTTTTTATTTTTCTTTTAGTTTTACCTATATAACACATTTCGTTTTTTGTTTATTGGTATATGGAATTTTATAAATTCCCGCAGTTTCTAAAGGATTTAATTTATCTTTATCATTTCTGATTAGTTGGAAAATGTTGGGGTTAGGCTTGACAGGTATGTTTATATTATGTTTTGTTGCTACTTTTTTAATTTTATTGGAGATTGCGCGATCATAAGGAATTGAAGTTGTGTATTTTAGTTTAGGTTTTTGAAAGTTATTGATCTGATTTAAATTTTTTAATCTTTTTTTAAATAAGTTAAAATAAGTTAAATAAGTATTTAAAATTTTCCTGTAAATTTGTTAGTTTTGATGTCGTTAATCTTTATCCTTCAATAAACATTAAAAATATTGCTGAATTAATAAATGAAAAAATAAATGAAAAATATACAAACCCTGCAATAGCCCAAACCTTAAATATAGCTACTAATTTTTTGTTAAATGAAAACTATTTTATGTTCAATAAAAATTATTATAAACAGGTCAAGGGAGTCCCAATGGGATCTCCCATTTCGGGTTTCCTTGCTGAATATAAATTACGTATAATAGAAAATAATTTAGATAAAAAACTTAAAGAAAATTTTTTTGATTGGTTTCGGTATGTTGATGATGTTTTTGCTATAATAGACCAAAAAACTGACCCCACAAAAGTTTTAAACTCCCTAAATCAAATAGATCCAGATATAAAATTTACTCTTGAAGAAGAAAATAATAGTCAATTAAATTTTTTGGATGTTACCATCAACCGCTATATTAATAAAATAACCACCCAAGTTTACAGAAAACCTAATTGTAGCAATGAAGTCATCCATAAAAATAGTAAAACCCCCTTTAGGTATAAAATAAATGCAATACAGGCCCACATAAATCGTGCAATAATAGTTTGTAAAGACCCTAAAATTTTAAAAAACGAAATAAAAAATATTAAACAATTTACACAAAAGGCAGGTTACTCAAATAAATTAATAGATAACTTATTTAAAAAAAGATTAAAAAATTTAAATCAGATCAATAACTTTCAAAAACCTAAACTAAAATACACAACTTCAATTCCTTATGATCGCGCAATCTCCAATAAAATTTAAAAAGTAGCAACAAAACATAATATAAACATACCTGTCAAGCCTAACCCCAACATTTTCCAACTAATCAGAAATGATAAAGATAAATTAAATCCTTTAGAAACTGCGGGAATTTATAAAATTCCATATACCAATAAACAAAAAAACGAAATGTGTTATATAGGTAAAACTAAAAGAAAAATAAAAACAAGAATTAAAGAGCATAGCCATGATATAATGACAGGTAAAATAACAACCGCGTTAACCCAGGTAAATAAAAACGAAGAGATAGACATAAAATTTGATCAGGTAAAAAAGTTGGCCAACTACCACAACCACAGTTACGCTACAGTAAGAGAATCCGTAGAAATTTTAACAAATTCCAATTGCTGCAATGGCAACGATGGGGCTGTCCTCAACCGCCAATGGCGAAGAGTATATATAGGAGGGAAGAAACAAGAAACAACAGTTTCGAGCGACTTCGCACAATGTGATGCTGGTGAACAAGCTGGGGCGCCCCAGAAGAAACCGGTCCAGCAATTAAACATGGAGTAATAAAAGGTTGTATATTTATTAAAATTTTAATTTTAACTTCATGGATATAAATTATTTCAAGTATGAAAGGTTGTGCACCTCTAGTTTAGACAGTAAAGCAAATTGAAGGAGAATGGCATAGGAATAATAATTTATTATTATAAAAATATTGAAATAAATATGTAATCTGATGAAAAAGTACCTTAGTTAATATTTATATAATATCTCTCAAACATAGACCAATTACGATTATATATTTTCGAAATGATATGATGTTAATGTAATTAATAAAATATGCAAGAATAATAATCTCTCAAGTTATATTTTTCTTGTTTAGCTTCATATCAAAATTCAATTGATTAACTATTGTGAAAATACGCATGTAAACAATGATTTCTACCTGAATTTCTATCATGGTCGACAGTAATATGACGCCATACAGTGGAAGTAGCTGTGTATTTTGTCCTGTCTAGAGAAGCGTTTCTTGTAATATGTCGCTAATATTATCTTGAAAATTATCTGAGAACTCAGGGAATTTTTTTCCCATATATGAGTATGAACTCTGTAAAAACACAATCATAAAAAGTATAATCAAAATAGGAATTAGTTTTTTTTTAAACAAAAAATTGTGCCGAATAAAATAAATGAAAAGTCCTCGACAACAGAGCGACAAAAATTTAAAAGGCATCCTGTGGATCCTATACTAAAAATGTACTGCCTACGGAAGTAAGAAAACTGGATTGTCAACCATGAATTTTATTTTGAAACCTTTCTTTGAAAGATTTTGATTTCACTATTGCCCATTATTAATTAAGGTTTAATAATAATTTGGCTTCTGGTAAATTAAAATTTTAATTAGGTGGGGAAATTGGTATAATATTTATAAGTTTCAAATTTTAAAGGTAAATAAGAAAAGAAGTAAAGTGCGAAAAGTTCACATGGGTTTGCTAGTTTAATTTAATATAATAATGTGATTTGGGAAAAAAAGTTAAAAAAAAAAAAAAAAAAAAAAAAGTACATTATAGATTATACCTAAGAAAATATAATAGTTTAGTTAATTAACAATAAAGCAAATTGGGTTTTAACAAACTTATTCAGAATTTTAAACAGTGCTAGTCTAAAGTATTTTAAAGTTAATAAAATATTGAATAGCTTAAGAAAAAGTTAAAAAAAAACAAATTTATGTTAAACAGTAAACATTTATTGTAATATTTAAAAGATTCAATAAATGGCGAAAATCATAAAAAGAAAGAAATCTTAGTATACCTTGAATTACTGATAGTTAATGTTTCAATTTACAGAGACAAAAAACTCATTCCTTTCCGCGAAAGCAAGTTGACTCGATTATTTTCTGGATTTTTCACTGGTCGAGGAAAGGCTGTCATGGTTACCAACATCAGTCCATGTGAATTGACTTTTGATGAAACCCTCCATGTCCTTAGATTTTCAGCTATAGCCAAAGAGGTAAGCTTTATAATGCTATGTCATATTTTTCAAAAATTCAAACTTCTTTTAAAACTAAATAAAAGCACTTTTAAAGTTTTCTATTTCAAACACTCATACCTTTTTTTGGTTGAAATGTGCATTATTATTGTTGAATATAGAGTAGAACAGGTATGTTTCTGTTGTATTATATCTGTTGTTTTAGTTTGATTTCTTTAGAAATCAACCTATTAATGAAATCACTTCGCTTATCTATATATCTGTTTAAAAGGGCACTTTATAGCTTCTTCAGTTTTGGGGTTTTAAAGAAACATTTAATATTTAAAATACAGACACTTAATTTCAAAATTCAGTTTTACATATGGATACAGGAAAAAGGTTTTAATTTTAACTTTCTTTATACTTTAATTTTGCTTGTTACTAATATATGCATAAATATTGATCATTAGACAAAATACTTTTATTCATATTTATAGCATATCGTCAGTTTAAAAGTTATTTTCAACAAAGGGCAGTAAGGGTGCAGTTTTTTTAAATGAGGAACAAGAAGAGTGTTTATTTATTTATTTATTATTTTTTTTTTTTCCCCTTCTCCTTTCCTTTCCTTAACTTAGATCAGACAAGGTGCAGCACCCTCCTGAAACATTCTGGGAGAAACTTTGTATGCATAGTAAATAAAACAAAATGTCTAGAATAAAATTTAAAAGTATATACTTTACTGTACCCTAATATTATCAATATGTGATTTAAAATCAATAATCTGTTTTATTAATAAATAAATTAGACAATAAAAAAGCTGCTTTACATTGGTATGACGAAAAGAAAAAGAAAAAATCGTGAAAAATAACACCCCGCCAATCTAAAATTTAACAAACCTTCTACCTAATATTTTTCACCGTATCTGCAATGAAAAAGATGCAATAAACTCTAATGAACACACTGGAATTTATAAAATCAATTTTAATTTTTTAGACAATAAAAAAAGTGCTACATTGGTATGACTAAAAGAAAATAAAAGATTGTCAAAAAGAACACCTCGCTGACCTAAAATTCAATAGACCTTCTAAAGCTAACATCAGGGGTGCAGAAAATGTTCAAAGCTCGAAAATTCCCCCAAACACAGTATATTTCCCTCAATAATGCAAAAATCTACTTTGCTATACAAAGTCATTTGTTCTATGTAATAAATCTTTAAGAGAATAAGTATACAGTGTAACATAAAAATATCGCTGTTAGTGTATAAGCACTTCAAAGTAGCAAATTGTTATTTTTGATTTGAATTTTTATTTTCTCTTAAAAAAATATTCAAAATTTTCCCCGAACATCGTTCGGGCGTTCGGACATATTCCGCACCCCTGGCTAACATTAATATCTCAATTGATATTAATTCCATAACTATCCACAAAACTGCTAATTACAAATCCCACACTTATGCCCTCAAACGCGAAGTCACTGAAATACTAACCTGCCTAGAGATGTAAAATTTCTGGAAATTTTGAAGACGTGGAAAAAAATCAGTTTTTTCTTGAAAAAAAATGGAAATTTTGAGTTTTGCAGATAAAAATAGGGTTTCTTAATAGTTATAACATCTTAGAAAACATAAAGTGTTAAACATTTAAAAATGCATGCAATTCATATTATTTTTTCTTAACAAAAATATACAAAAAACTTTTACTATTAAAAAGTGAACCTTTCTGTACCTTTCCTTGTACAAAACACCAAAAACTAGTTAAATCATTTAGTCCCCCCCCCCCCCAAAAAAAAAAAAAAAAAAAAATTCAACACGAACCAGATTTTTTTATACCCGAAACCTAAAAACTAAATAAAATTTAAAAATTCATCTTAAATCATGCAAAACTTTTTTAAGTTATAAAAAAAATTTAAAATGCAGTTACTGAAAAACAAGTTAAAAAATTAAAAATCTGAGAAATGGATTAATAGTTTTTAACCATTTATGTGTGTTGTGTATTTCAAGAGTACAAAAATATGCTGTAAGTTTAGTATATATATATATTAATAATTTATGCTCTGCAAAGTTTAAAAACAAGAATATTAATAAACTGATCACAGCCACTTCTAAAAAATGGGTTTTCCTAAAAATTTTGTATTTTCTATTCTATATCCTTAAACATGTCTCTGTCAGTACAAAAAAAAAAAAAAAAAAAAAAAGCTGTGTACACTTTTGTGTATATCAACAAAAAAAATTATAAAATAATAAAATAAAAAAGGTGGCGGTTGGGTGGGCAGATGTTTGATTACGGAGGTGGAGTGGTGTTGTAAGGCTGGATAGTTGGGTGGGTTTGTGAAATTAAATTTAAAAAAAAAAAAAAAAAAAAAAAGTAGAAGGCTTGTTGCATTTGCTTTGTATTACTATGCAAACTTTCTTTTTACAATAAAATTTCAGTTTCTTCCTTTTTGAGTTGTCAACTATATTTAATGTTCTAATTATACTGTTAAACACAATGTGATCAATCTGTGAATTTCATTGTTGCTTCATGGTATCATTGTTGTTCATCTGCTTTGAAATTTTGCTTTTTTAAATCCATATGGTTCCTGTTCTGGTCGTGGCAGGCTGGGGGGGAGTGTTGCCGGCGTGAAACTAGTTTAACCCCACAGGCAAGTCACAAGTCTTGCTGCCTGCCTCCTTCTGTGTTTCATGGGTTGTTTTTTCATTAAATTTGATAAGTTTATGGTTTTAAGTTAAGATTTGTTGTGTTACTTTATTGATTCGTTTGTTTTACAGGCTGTTGATTAATGAATCTGGTTTCTTTACATTAGTGTTTTTTCATCCACTGATAATTTTTTTTTTTTTTAATCTTATTGGTCATTGGTGTTTCAGTGATCTTGTGTCTGTTGCTTGGCTTCTACTATGCTTATTAGATCATCTTTATTCTATAGATAGATATATATATGGTTTTTCTTTGTTTATTGCCTTTCTTCGATATGTGTATAATAACTTGTGTACATATATATTTAATCAAGAGAACATATAGTATGTCTATAATTATATCAAACAAATTTCTGCTTATTATCATAAAATTTTTGAAAGATGTTCTCAAGTAGACCCAACTCATTGAAAACTAAATCAGACCACCTGAACCTCAATCCATCTCGCAGAAAAAAATTTAACTCAATCTAATCCAAACCCAACCTGCAAGAAAAATAAATCAGTTAACTCAAACGGAACCCAAACAGCAGGAAAAAAATTCAGTCAACCTGAACAGAACCTTACATGCAAGAGAACAAATTTAGTCAACCTGACCCAAACCCGATCACAGGTCGGGTTCGGGTAAAATCTTCGAGAAAATCAACTTCTTTCAGTTTGCAGCATTCGATCTTCAACTGATGCAAATTGACGCCATTAGCATATACGTCCCTAGCTAATATTCCCCAGTGGTTATCCATTGGGTTCATGCCAGGTCAGGACTTAGGGCTGGCCAGTCCATAACAGTTACTTGGTTTTGTCTAAACCATTGCATTGTAGAGTTTGACACGGGAATGGAGCAATTGTCTTGCTGATATATTCATTCTTCCCCACCTAGAAACTTTCCAATTAGAAGTAACCGTACTTCTATCATTTTCTGGTAATCTTTGGAACATTAACAACTTTTTAAAAAAAAATATCGGTAGTGACAGTAGTTCCTTTAAAGGAAAATGCTCCCCCACATGATGAATGAACCCCCTCCTTGTTGTCTGCTGAAAAAAGTTTGTTGTTCCTTGCGAATATTGTGCCAGTAATATTCCCAACCATCAGGGCCATCTAAATTGAACTTCTTTTCATCACTAAACAGAACACTCAACCAGTCATATTACCAATTCATATGATTTTGAGCCTACTAAACACGAGCTTCTTTATGCCGTTTTGCCAACTTTGGTGAACAATGCATTTTGCGATAAGCAAGTAATTTACTTACTTGCAGCCATCGATACACCATGGATTTTGATACTGGAATGGTCACCTCTCTAGAAATTGACCGTACAGACAGGTTCTGGGTTGAAACTAATCTGAAAATCTCTGTGTCTTGTCGTTTAATTGTTTCATTTGGTTGCCCAGAACATGATTTTGTTTCAAAATTGTCACTTTTTGACAAAATTTGGTAAATACCAGCCCTGCTGCGTCCAATTTTTCTTGAAATGTCCACAACTTCATTCCATGAGCTTTGAAACAATAAATTTTCAAAATTTCATTATTGGAAAACTGCACCTTGCGAGGCATCTGTACAATCAGACAAAAAAAGAAAGACAGCTTCGCTTTTATCTCAGAAAACTATTACGTCACAAGTACGTGACTTTGAAATATGCAAATTTGAAAATCAGTACTTCAATCAGCTTTCAACACCGGTTGTCTATGTATTTTTGGGACACCATTATTTTATTTTTATTTTTTTTATATTAAATTTATGTGTGTTTAAAGTTCTTTAAGTATTTCATTATTTGTATTACATCAATATGCATATTTACATAATTTATTTCGTCTTTCTTACTCGTTTAATTTGCTCTTAAATCCAAAACAAAAGGTTGTTTATAAACTTTTGGGACACACTTTATTGCATTTATTTGTTATATATTTATGTTCAGCATCTATATTGATATTAACATAACGTGTTTTATCTTGCAGTTGATAATAAATGACAGCTACATAATGACTGCCTCAAATACTTTGCAGTCTATTGCTAACATGTGGTCTGACGTCAAGACTAATTGCAAAAATCGTTCCATATCTACAGATAAAAGCATTGATTTTGAAGATTCAATGGATGATGTTCTGCAAGAAAAAGATGAACTTATTGAAGTAGGTGGTCATTTATTATTATGTAACAGCATTCATGTGAAAAAATTTTGCAAGGTGCATCATTTGCCAGTTGTATCTGTATAATATAGTTTTAATATTTCATGAAAGTCTTATAAATTTACAATAAAAATTGAACAACGAAACTTTAGAATTGAAACAGGTCTGGTGTACAGATGAATTTTCCAAATTTTGGTGAAAATTGGAGAACCAGAAGTAAGACATCTGATACCAGAAGTGGGGTCGTAAGTCTATATCTCAAAAACGGCTCTAACTATTTTCTTCAAAATTGCTGTATAAACACTGTATTAGATGTCCTTTCCAATGATATAGTTGGTTAGTTCAGGAAAATTGATAGGCGTCCTGTAACTAGCTAAATTTCAGGTTCTGCAAGTGCGTTCCTTTCAAAACGGCTGTATGAAATTTTTTCAAACTTGCCGTGTTAACCCTCTTTTAAATATCCTTTTGCATGAAATTGTTGTTTTCTGGTCAGCAATTATGCCAAGCTTTGGTAAAAGTCGGTATCTCGAAAAAGGCTCTAAAGATTTTCTTGAAAATTGTTACATAAACCCATTTTAGATATCCTTTCTCATGTATTACTTGGTTATCACAGGAAAATTAATAGTCATCCTGATCAGATATCTCAGTTTTGGATCTTGGAAACTGGTGTTAAAAAAAATATATATATATATATATATTTTTTATTATTCTTTCTTTCTTTCTCCCCCCCCCCCTTTCAAGTAAATGAATGAATAAATGAATAGTAATAAGAAAAGAATTAAATATATAATAACTATTTAATGATACTAGCAATTATTATTATTATTTTTTCTCTTGTCATAACACAGGCACCAAATTCTGTAAATTAAAGTTTTAATTATTCAAATTCACATTATTTGTTGATGTATCGGATCCCAGCAATAAAAGTGATTCAGCTCAAAATACAGTATTTGTGAAGGACAACTAAACTATAATGATAAAGCATTGACTATCCTACAATAAAACTGAAGCAAGTGCTGCAGATGTATAAAAATCTGCAGATTTAACATAAGTTAATATCTTAAAAAAAAAAAAAAAAAAAAAGTATAAAAATACGAACATAATATATGCTATGTCTCTAGGTTATTCTACTTGTTGTGTATTCTTAATTTATTTTCTTTGTGTGATGCAAAGTTTACATATTAAGAATTTCTAATACTTCTTGTAATACCATTGCAGACAAATTTTGTTGTACTGCAGATAAATACAGAAAATTCTGCTACTGGACCTCTCAGGTTGATAAATTTAGAGGTAGAGATGTGACGCTTTCTGTACACATTGAAGCACTTCATACACAATTTTCAGTGGCATAAAGTGAAATTTATGATTTTTTGACTTGTGTCACTTTTCTTGCCAGGGTGCCAATTTATGACTAAATTTATTAATATTTAGTTTGTTTCAATTTTGAAACTTCTTATTATAAATTTGTTTTTGAGAAATTTTTTTTATAAAACAGAACAAATATTGAAGTGTAGCCGTTATATCTGAATGGAAACATGTTATTTTATTAATTTATAAATTTCCAATAAATTTCTTGACAGAAATTTTTAATGTTAATGTAAGTCAAACGTCGACTAACTACTACTGCAAAGTAATTAAAAAAAATAAAAAAAGCATCTGCCAATCAGACGAAATTGCAATCATTAAAAGCAAACACGTTTTATTTATGAGACAAAAAATTTTTAAGTTAAAATACACTTAAAAAACAAAAATTACATATAAAAACAATTAAAATCAGATGTTTCGAAACCCATCCGGGTTTCCTCATCAGTAATACAACACAATATGCAAACAGGACATGAACACTCAAGGAATTTAAAGGAGTACGGAATATTGAGGAGCCAGTGCGCATGCTTCATTGATAGTGTGGAGATGCTTGGCAGTGTGCCAGCTCTCAAGGAAAATACGCGATTTATAATTATGAACACCAGAATTTAAAATTTTTATATTATCGAAGTCAGGAATATGATCGGTTTCTATTGAATGGATTACAATTTTAGAATTTTGGTTGCAATTTTTAAAAGATCGTCTGTGTTCTTGTAGTCTAATTTTTGCTGTACGGCCAGTTTCACCTATATAAACAGATTTGCAATTTTTACAAAGAATTAAATATATTACACCAGTTAAATCCAGAGAAGGGGTTATGGGTTTAAAGTTGAAAAGGACGTTTTTTAATTGTTTAATTGGCCGAAAAGCAGTATAAATGTTATGTTGTTTAAGTAATTTAGAAATAAAATTCTGAAGGAAAACCAAAATATGGTTTTTCTGATTAATTTATATGTAATTTTTGTTTTTTAAGTGTATTTTAACTTAAAAATTTTTTGTCTCATAAATAAAACGTGTTTGCTTTTAATATATATAATTGAGACGGTTTGATGTTTGTGTACGTTAATGAAATTGCAATCATTTGTTTCTGACTGGTAAGTTTCTTTTTCGGTTGTTTTACGTAACCGTGCATAACTGCATTATTGTTGCCAGTTGCTACAGATATTTGTATTAATGTTGCTATAAGTGTAGATATATTATTTCTCTGTACTGAAAGAAATAAGATTTTAATTTTAATAAAAATTTAATAAAGTTTATAATTTTAGTGTTTTTGAAATATAATTGATTTTAATAAAGAAATTTTCATATTATATGAACCAGAACTATTTTTTCTTTTTCAATGTGCAGAAGTTGTTGAATTTGGCAGAATCTTTAAAAAGTAACCTTGAACAAGAGAAAAAAGAGAAAGCTGAATTGGAAATAAGAATACGACAGGATGTTTGCGAAGAATATTCAGAATTTAGAGATGAACTTTTATCAATGCAAAAGTAGTTATTGTTACTTTAAAGTTATTCTCTATTGTATGATTTATTATTTTATTCTCAATTCTGATGAATTATGTTGTGTTTTGCTTTCATCCATGCTTTTAAAAAAATTATTTTGATATACTATTAAAATAAAGGTTTATGCTGTTAAAAAAAAAAAAAAAAAAAAAAAAAAGTAAATTAGCATAAAATACCTATAAAGATAGTCATTTGTTAGATTTTTTCCTTTACAATAAAAACAAAATTTATTTTAAAATGTTTCATAGATTTAAAATGTATTGAAATTAAATAGTGTTATGGGTATATTGGAAAATGTTTTATAATTTGTATAAACCACTTTTCTTATTCATTTAAAAAATAATTCTGATTTCCTTAGGCAGGCTTTTGAAGAAGAAAGAAATGCTGTAAAAGAAATATATGAAAAACGGATTACTGCCATGGAAAAACGCTATGAAAAAATTATTAATGATTATCAGATACAATTAGATGAAAGTATGTCAAGTGATGGTGATGTTTCCAAGGATACTTCCTCTGTGGTCAGTTGGTTTATAATAATATAAATACAGGGTGACAATTATTGAGGTATATAGGGGAGGGGGAAGAAACTTGACAATTTTTGAACTGTTGTCGATATTCAGTTAAAACTTCACATTTGAATACAGGGCATGTTGGGATTTCTTTTGAGCATGCAAACTGTTATTATTGTTCATTTTTCAGGTGAAAATATTGAAATACACACATTATTTCTGAACGTATATCAATGGACAAGGCCTACTATTTGATCAATAATAGTCCAATCATAGCTCAAAGGAAGTTTGTGATCAAGAAGTTTGGAAGTACAAGCTGAAGGAACCGAAATGTTATAACATTTAAAAGATTGAGAGAATTGGTAGTGTTTGTAGTGACAATCTTGGCAATATTGAGCATCGAGTGTGAAAATGCCTGAAAATATTTAGGAAACATGAGCTGTGTTTCAAAATAGCCCAAGGAAATTTATTAGATGAGCTGCACAACAAATTGGAATCAACTGGGGGAGATTGTAGCAAATTGTTTTTCAAGACTTGCAGCTCTTTCTTTAGAAAAATTTATACTCATCAGCCACCAAGCCCCATTGCCATTAAACATTGTTTGTTTTTTACCAACACTATTGTCAAAAAAATTGAAGAGAATTTAATGTGAATATGATTTGACTTAGCAATGAATTCCACTTTTATTTGGATGGGTTTGTTAATAAGCACAGTTGGCACAGTCCCTCTTTTGCGATCAAAAAGTGGCCTCACTCAAAATGTGTAACTGTTTGCTGTACGATATAAAGTCACAAAATAATTAGTGCAATTTTCTTTGAAGGCACAATAATGCTGAATGATATGTCAAAATATTACAAAACGATTTCATCCCTATCTATCATCCAAATTAATCCAGATTTCCAAAAGATGTGGTTCATGCAGGACATTGCACAGCCCTATCAAAGTGGTATATTGTTTGAAGTTCTAGAAGAGTACTTTAGAAAACACATTCTGACTATGGGGTATCCAGAGGCCATTAGACTTGGCTTCCGAATTCTCCTGATCTTAACCTTTTTTACCTAGTCTTCAATATTGCCCCACAAAAATAAGTTTATGCAAATGACCCCAAATGCATTGCTGAGCTAAAAACTGCCATTCAGAAGGTCATAAAAAGCATATCGACACTTATATGAGTTTTGCAGAATATTGCTATATGCATGCACCGTGTCATTACCATTGATGGCAAGCATATCGAACATGTCAGAAATTAAATCTGAATATCTGTGATTGCTTTAAAATTTGCAAAAAAGTTTGTTCTCATTAATTTTTGAAAATTTTATTTTTTATTTCAAATTGCTCAATAATTGTCTCCCTCTGTATATATACATGTTCCCCTCTTCCCTCTTTGTAACTCTGTATTTCCTGATATAAGTTTCTTTTAGTTTTTTGTCATATTAAATTATTTAAAATTCTTTTTTTTTTTTTTTTTTTTCTCTTCTTTCCTCTGATCAAAATGATGTTCTTGCAGTAAAGTAATAGTATTTATTTTTGTGCCAGATTTTAAATGAGTTATCTGAAACCTCCTTTATTGCTTTTAATGTGTCTACATTTTAATTTGTATATAAAATTTTAAGTTTATATGTTTTTTCTTGTTTCATACCAGCAATAATCTATTATATAGATCCTTCTTATACAGAGGTTGATTCAGATTTTAGTTTTTTCCCCCCTTTTTTGTGATGTGTAAAAAAAAAAAAAATTAATATGAAGTTAATATTTTATTGAGGCAATGCATTATGCATTAATTTTATTTGAAACTGGAAAACTGGATTTTAGCATTTAAAAAACAAAACAGATTATTTTGAAAAATGGAATTTTGTGAAGTAGTTTTATGAGTGGTGAATTTTATGAATTTAAATTTTGTGTATTAGTTACAATGTTACAAACAGTATAGAGCTCCTATGTTTGGTGGAGTTATGAAAAAAACAAATTGTGATTTAATATTTTTACTTCCATTACACTACTACCGTAGGTAATGGAAGTATTGTATTCGGTCTGAAAATTCGATATCAGGTTTTCACCTGATTTACACGTTTTAAGGTCCCCTGAGTCCAAAAAGTGGTTTTTGGCAATTGGTCAGTGTGTATGTATGTGTGTGTGTGTGTGTATGTATGTGGAGAATCTTCTGGTTATTATAGCTCAGAAACTAATAAAGATAGAGCTACGAAACTTTAGAATTGAAATGCGTCTGGTGTACAGATGAAATTTCCAAATTTTGGTGAAAATTGAAAAACCGGAAGTGGGACATCGGAAACCGGAAGTGGGACCGTAAGTCCGTATCTCAAAAACGGCTCTAATGATTTTCTTCAAACTTGCTATATAAACACTCTATTAGATGTCCTTTCGAATGATACAGTTGGTTAGTTCAGGAAAATTGATAGGCGTCCTGTATAAATAGCTCAATTTCAGGCAGGGCTCGCAAAGGCGTTCCTTTAAAAACGGTTGTACGGATTTTTTTCAAACTCGCCATTTTAACTCACTTTTAAATATACTTTTGTATACAGTTGGTTAGTTCAGGAAAATTGATAGGCGTCCTGTATAAATAGCTCAATTTCAGGTCTCTCAAGGACGTTCCTTTAAAAACAGCTGTACGGATTTTTTTCAAACTCGCCATATTAACTCACTTTTAAATATCCTTTTGTATGTAATTATTGTTTTCCGGTCAATAATTGATTTTTTGTAAAAGTTGGTATCTCAAAAACGGCTCTAACGATTTTCTCTTTAGTTCACTTTTACATTTTCTGATCGCATTATTTCTCAAAAATGCATATAATACGTGTAATAGTGCGTAATGGAAGTCGTGTGGTTGTTTCACACCAGATTTTTTTTTATTATTATTTATTTTTTAATATTCTAAGTAAAAAATATTTCCAAAAGCAACCACAATATAGTCACTGAAATCCAAACACCTTAATCCTGTAAATTCCAAAATATAGAATGCGTTAATTTACATGCAATTTTTTATTCATCATTAGATTTAGTTTATCTTTCCAATAGATGGCAGCACCATTCAGTTTGTACCATAGATCATTTCTACTCAACATTTTCTTTTTTAATTTATATTTATTTATCATTTCCATTCCTTTATTCTGTTTATTAGTTGTTTCAATAGTGAAATAGATGTATAGCTAGCATTATTTATTTATTAAATGTATATTCTGCTAATAAATTATTTTTTTAATTTAATTTTACTTTCCCTTACACATGTAGTAGATGAAGTATTGTTTTGAGTTGAATTTTTGAAACTAAGTTTTTAATAAATTCACACATTTTGAGGTTCATTCTCTGAATATGAAAATCGAGATTTTAGCAAATGCTTTGTACATGCTATCATCATAATTCAGAAACATACACAAGCAGAAGAAAGTCCAATCTGTAGCGATGGTGATGATACTTGAAGCTTTTTGTTAAAATCAAAAGAAATAGTTCGTGTTCAGGGTCAACCAAGAAAATTCAACTACCATCCGTCTTTGGGAAAAATTTCTGATGAACTTTTTAACGTCTTTAGATTGTACTATTATTTCATAAAAGCATGTTTCTTATAGAATATATGGTAGAAAAATCACTTATCATTCATCTACAGGGCCATACAAAAGAATTCTGATACATGCAAGGTATACTTGGAAATTACTGGAATCGCATCTCAAGTTACATTATATGTTTTTCATATTGAGCTAAATTTAAGTACTCTATGTAATATGTATGTAATTTATTCTCTTAAGTGTGTTGGTGTATATATAAGAATCTTGAATTCCCCCTCTCCTATGTTCTCTCCCTCAAAAAATAATATTTTGGGGTATTTTGTATGTATTTAATGTATTAGGGTTTTCTTTCTGTGTGTGTATGTTGGGGGGGGGGGGGGGGGGGAGGTACAAAACCAAAAAAACATAGTTAAAGTTTTATTTTTTTATTTTGCAGGACAAGATTGAGCAGATTGAAAATAATACAAGTGACTCAAATGCCTCTGAAAATTCAAGTATGGTGATTTCATTCATTTTTATTAAAATATCAAGCTGCTTATTATATACTTAGTTAAGTTTTAGTGATGTTTTTTTTTTAATATGAAAGCCAAAATATGTATGCATTTTATGACAAAACTTATCCAGCCTTTTCCAGGAAGGACCTAAACAAAACAAAAACCCGATGTTTGTTTTCATTTTGCCCCAAATGTCTTCAATCTTTTTAGTTTTTTATTTTTGTATAATTAATGTTGAGAGCAAAATCTCTCGTCCACTGGTGTGACTAGAGATGTAAAATTTCTGAAAATTTTGAGGCAGTGAGAAAAAAAAAGTTTTTTTTTTTTTTTTTTTTTTTTTTTTTTTTCCAGAAAAAATGGAAAAAATTGAATTTTTACAGATAAAAATAAGATTTCTTAATAGTTATAATATCTTAGAAAATATAAAGTGTTAAATATTTAAAAATACGTGCAATCCATATTATTTTTTCTTAACAGAAACATACAAAAAGCTTTTACTATTAAAAAATGAGCCTTTCTGTTTTATAATTGCCAGTAGGTACTTTTCCTTATACAAAACACTGTAAACTAGTCAGATCATCATTCAACCATTAATTTTGTGTAGGGTGTGCATTCCTATGGAATGTTCATCTCCCAGCAGCATTGATACAATAAATTTAGATTAGAATCAAAATAAAAAATAAAAAAATTCCTTTTATCGACCTGAACCTCATTTCTTCATATCCGAAACCCGAAAACTAAATTAAATTTAAAAATTCGTCTGATAATCATACAAAACTTTTTAAAGTTATAAAATAAAATAAATTTTCATTCTCACAGAGTTAGTAAATCATTTTTTTTTTTTTTTTTTTTTTAATGGAGTTACTGATACACTAAATTTTAAATTTAAAAATCTGAAAAATAGATTAATAATTTTTAACTATTTATGTGTATTATGTACTTCAAGAGTACAAAATATGCTTTAAGTTTAGTATATATATATATATAATAAAGATGATCTATTAAGCATAGTAGAAGCCAAGCAACAGATACAAGATCACTGAAACACCAATGACCAATAAGATTAAAAAAAATAAATAAATAAAATAAAAAATAAATATCAGTGGATGAAATACACTAATGTAAAGAAACCAGATCTATTAATTTACAGCCTGCAAAACAAACGAATCTATAAAGTAAAACAACAAATCTTAACTTAAAACCATAAACTCATCAAAATTAATGAAAAAACAACCCAAGAAACACAAGATAGGAAGAAGGAGGCAGGCGGCAAGACTTGTGACTTGCCTATGATTTTTTTTTTTTTTTGTTTATTACCTTTCTGCAATATGTATATAATAATTTGTGTATATGTATATTTAATCATGGGAATATGTAGTATGTTTATAATTATATGCAACAAATTTCTGTTTATTTTGATAAAAATTTTTGAAAGATGTTCTTAAGTTGGCAAGAGTCGTTGGAAACTTAAACCTAACCCACAGGAAAACAAATTCAGTCAACCTAATCCGAACCTAACCCATAAGAAAAATAAATCAGACAACTCAGCCCCAGGGAAAAAATTCAGTCAACCTGACACATAAGAAAAATAAATCAGTCAACCTGAACTGAACCTAATACGCAAAAGGAAAAATTTAGTCAATCAGACTCAAACCCGATTGCAGGTTAGGCTTGTGTAAAATTCGTTTACCGGACTTGATGCTGAATTCTAATTCAGATTTTCACTTAAAATCAATCACAAAGATAAAATAAGAGTTTAATTTAAAGTTAATTGGACTTCAGAAATTTAAAACATTTTATTATTGATTTATTATTTTTTTATACAGGATGGCTAACATTAGAACTTTTCCAAATTCCCGGACTTTTCCATGATTATTTTTCAGCATTTTCTTTGATTTTTTCCTAGCTTATGCTGTTTATTTCCCAAACGATTTCACAAAATTAACGAACAATTCAACAATTCAGAATAACGAACTTTCAAATACAACTTATTTCCACAAAATTTGTCAAATTTCCCTGACTTTCCCATGATTCCTTGACTTTCCCCAACTAGTAGCCACCCTGTTAGAATATAAAACTTATTAACTCAGGCGTAAATGACTAGGTTTTTACACATATATTTTTTATAAATTGCAAAATAAATTTTTTGACAGAAAATGTTGCTCAGGTTTTTTTTTTCACTGTTACATGCATTTATGTGTATGTGTTGTTATGGTAGAAAAAAAATTAGTTTAATTTTAAAAATGGATTGTAAATAATAAATTTTGATGAATGGCCGAAAATACAAGTATAGTGGTTTGTACATTGATATCGTGCCACGCTCATGAATAAATAATAGTAAATATTGAATTTTTTGAAATTTTAAATAAAAATCAAAATACAGATTAAAATAAAATCAGAAAAAAATAAATGTACTTTAACTTACCCCATTTAGAAGGACGAAAGCTGAAAGGCAAAGATTATTAAATCCAATCAGGCACAAGAAAAAAAAAAAAAAAAAACTTTCCTTGAACACAAATTTTCTTTTATTTGAGTATTAAATTATATGATTACTGCAGTAAATAAATAAAAAAATATCTATAAGTACCGGAGCTATTACTAATGAATCTTACATCAACATTTTGTCAGATCTTTGAACATATTTTATTCATTCAAATAGGAATTTATAGCCTTTGAAAACAAGCATATTTTGATAAACGGATTTATATTCAATGAGCACATGTCCAGACTTAAAGGAAATGGACGTTTTCTAAACTTATGTTTAGAAAACGTCCATTTCCTTTAAGTTATTGTCAAAATTTAGTTATGCTCAATTCCATATGATAATGTTTGCAGCACTAAAATTCTTCTCAGTCATGTTCACTATACCGTATGAGGAAATCCAAAATTTGAGAAGGGAGAAATCGATGAGGCTTTTTCATCTCACAAGTAATATTGCTAGGTAGCTATGGCAAGCCACCGCAATAAGTGCATACATTGTAGCGTAACGATGTGCAGGAAGAGCATCTTGGTTGAGGACTATTTAAATTTTCCCTTAATCAGGGGAGGGATCAGCCCCCCCCCCCCAAAAAAAAAAAAAAAAAAATCCAGGGTTTTTTTTTTCGGACCATTCCCATCTCTAGGTGTGACCATTATGAATAGGGATATACCAAACAACAGTTTTGGGTAACTAATTACTCTTGTATTCAGGTGTCAATGTGCAAATTTTTTCTTTTAATATTGCTGTTTGCATTTAGTAATATTTTCTTAATTAATCATGAAAAATTGTTATAAAAAATTACTATTCAGAAAATGTGGTTTATTTAAATGTAGAAAATTGTTATAAAATTTTACTATGCATAAATAATGGTTGTTGAATTCACAGTAAAGAAATTCTAGGTATCTAGGTGCAATTAATAAATACAGTTGCTGTACTTGCTTGAGACAAACAAGTAGAAAAATAATAAAATAGATTACTCGCTTAACTCTTGTATACTATAGAAAGCTTTCCATTTATTCATTTTAACTTATTATATTTTTTTATTAATATAAAACCATTCTTCTGTTAGATATTATTAATTATGGTTAATGTAAGTAATAATTAATTTTCTTTAATGTTACTCCAGAAGCTCTCTATATATGTATATGTATATATATTAAAAAATATATATACTGCTTTCATTTAAATATAATCTATTTTTTAGTCTTTCTGAATAATTTCAGTTTAATGGTAATTTTAAATAATAATAATAATTTTTTATAGATTTGGTTAGTTGAATAATTTTAAATTTGACCTAACCGATTATACAGTAATTTGGCTGAATAGGCCAAATACCTGAAATATACCAAATATTCGGTACATCCCTGCTCATGAAGTCAACGGCATTTTTATTGTATATACTATTTATTATTTACTTAATTCAATTTTGTTATGAATGTTTAAATAATTCCTTTACTCTTAAATAATATAGATGCTCCTTCCAAATCCACTGAAAGTACTGATGCTATAAAGGCATCAAGAAAAACTGAGGAAGAATTACAAAAAACTGTTGATTATTCTTTGTCCTTGGAAGTTGGTTAGTATTTACTTAATGTGTCAGCAAATTTTTATTATTAATTTTTTTACAAATTTTAATTACAGTTAATACTGAATATTATTCTTGTTAATAATATTAAATCTTTTTTTTTTTTAATAAAGTTTTTATTTAAGTTTTATGTCTTCATAAAATTTATACTTTAACTTTTCTTAAGTAAATATCTTTTAGTAGGGAACAGAAAAGTGGAGAAATGCTTAATAATAAAAGTATTATTTAACCAGTTTTGAAAGTCTTTCAAATGACAAATACAGCTGTAAGAAATATTCTGTAGTTTAACCAAAGAAAATAATTAATAATTTAAAATGATGACCAATGTATCATTGTGCAAGTAGAAAAAGAGCAAAACCAGACAGTGAGCAACAACTGCATCGGACAACTGAACGATGGGTGTCAGAGTTGAATTTGATCAGACATTTTCATAAACATTGTCAATTCCTTTGCCTTCTTAAGTGTGCACACTTGACAGCAGCCCATCGGTGACCATCACTTCTAGTGGTTATTGAAAGCAAAGATTGACCATCTCATCAATAATATCACACCCTCTTTACTGATAAGATCTGATTCAATCTGAAAAAGATGTCCGGGTCAACCAATGATAAAATGTAGGCGAGATTTTAGCTTAATTAAGTATCCAATAAGAATTCATATTAGGAGTTTGGCCTCGCCCCAAAACACCCATATTTAAGCAGGAGCACACGAAAATCGGCACCTTTTTCATGGAAGCTTTTTCTTAATTAATCCACGTCAATAAAAGTTGATTTAATGGCCCCAGGAGGGGAATTGGTTGCAGTTCCGCTGTTAACGGGACAGTTTCGGCCCGACTCGTCTACGGATGTGCATGTCAGCATGCTCAGACTGATTGACTGTTAATAACATGTAGAAAGCCTAAGTATCTTCAGTAAAATGACTGCATAAACTATTTTGGAATATTTATTGAGTGAACTATCTTAATATATGAAGTGACAGTAACTAATCATCTTCTAAAGAAACAATTCTTTACGTGTATATATTTGGGGGGGGGGGGGGGGTGTAATTGTTACTTTTATTAAACAATAAATTACTGTTTTAAGTTCTATTTGTATTATCACTTGTACATGTGCACTGTTTTTTTCCTTTTGCATTATAGAATTAGAACATTTAAGAAAACGATATGAAGATGTTCAGTCAATGTTAGAGAATACTATGAAAGTAAATGAGGACTTAAGGAAAGAACTGGATACTTACAAAATTGATGTGATAGCTTTTAAAACAGACAATGAGACCCTCTTAAAGGAGAAGTTAGATCTTGAAGCCGATTTAAAAGCATTTAGAGAAGACTTGGGTACTGATTTATTAATTTATTTTTTAAGTAATTTACTTACAATTAATTCTTAAAATGTTTAATTTTTCACAAGTTGTGCAAAAGTGGCTTTGTATCCATTGGGAAGAACACACTATTTATTCTTGGTTCATTTTAATTAGCCTTGCAGTTTAATTTTCATTATACTGATATTTTATGTTTTAAAATTAATTGAATCTATTTTTACTTTGTTATACAAAGTGTGAGTAAATATTGTAATCCCAATTTGAAAAATTAATTTTGTATCTTGCATAGCTCAGAAATGAATGCTCATGAAATGTAAATTTATAGTGACTGTCATTACATCTAGTTGTACACCTCGAACTTTGGTCTTGACAGGAACTGCCGTTTTAGCGATATCTGCAATTTTACACGATTTTTGTAGCATCTGTATGTATGTATCTATCTTGCATAACTCAAAAATAGTTGGATGTTGAAAATTGGTATATAGGTTTTCTATAACATCTAGTTGTGCACCCCCCTTTTTTTTTTTTATCTTTCTGTGGCTTTTCATTTTGAAGATATTTACAAAAGTTACATTCATAATGACTAAATATATGAAAGATTTGGCTATTATATATACCTACCATCATAGAGATTTCAAAAGAAGCTAATGATAGAACCTATAATGATATTGTTATATGAAAGTTGTAGACATTTTTGTGTCTAGAAAGTAATTTATGAAAACATAGGCAGGTTCTAGTCTCTAGAATGCACTTTATTTAATGAATATTCTGAAAACAATTGAATAAAACTCTATCACAGAAATCCATAATAAACAGATATTTTTAAAACAATCCTATAAAATAGTCATTCCTACTACAAAAATCAAGTAAACAGGCTTAAATACACTACATAACAGACAATTCACTATATCAGGAACAACTGCACGAAATTAAATAGAATTTGAATTCATCCAGAGTCTTGTCAGTGATTTATAGAATTTTTGGGGTAACTCTGCGCTAGAAACTAATGAATGATTGTGGTAAATTCCAGAACTTAACTACTATTAAAGTTAGAGATTCCGAAATTTGAAAATCTTAAACTATTCCTTTTTGCCAAATTGCCTATTTGACGTTAAGTCACCACCCACCTTCGTGGAAATGAAAAAAACTGCCATCTATTTTCTATTTTACTGTCACACCGTATAGAAAGTAGCACATAAGAATAAAAGGTGGGGAGAGGCTTCTAGTCTACAATCATCAATAAAGACAATTTTTTTTGTATAGTCTTGTTAGTCACTTATATAACTTTCAAAGAAGTTAGTTCTTCGCTAGAAACCGGAGAATCTTTATATTTCTTTATATATTTCAAACAATAAATTATATATCTAAACACAGTCAAACCTCATTAACGGGAACACTGTTAATGTGAATTACTTTTAACATGAACTGCTTCCACAATCCCTGTCAAAATGAAGATTAGTTTAATTATATGAAGATTAGATACTGATAGCATGAACAAATTTTTTATGCCCAAAAAAAAAAAAAAAAACATTTGGTTTGACGAGCTTTAATATTATAAACTAATGCTAAAGTTTTTAAAAAAAGATATTTCTTTATTTTTAATTATAATTGCTTATTTTCAGTTACTGTTACAGAAGAAAAGAAAGCGATTTACCTGGAATTAACAGAGTCAAAAGAGAAAGTGTCTTGCCTTGATACTGAAATAAACAACTTGTTAAAAAGCATTAATGGATTGACTATAGAAAAGGAAGATTTAGTTACGAAATATGAAAAATCATTGGAAGAACTTAATTTGAGTAAGTATTCTAAAAGACTCAAAAGTTTACAAATAATGTGTCATTTTAATTGCATGGGGAAGGTAATGTTAAAATAAATTATATGAATATGGAAGGTTTTAATAGAAAACATTGTTTAAACCTAAAATAATTACGAAAATTAATATTTAATTAGTGAAAATCCTATTTAAAAACTTAAATGGAAAATAATTCGTAAAATGCCCCCCCATAATCTTACTTTCTCAACATAACTTTAGTATAATGAAAATGAAATAGTTACAAAGATTTGATATTCTAAAACCTTGAGCAAATAAATTACTTTTTATTGATTTGATAGAGAAAGCATTGATTAAAAGCAAAATTAAATTATTTAATAAAGTAAACTGCCAAATGGTATTTTTAAAAGTAATACAGTAAACATTTCAACTGATTAAATTATTAAATAGGTAAATCAGGCTATCATTAAAGTGTAGAAGTTTAGATTAAAAATAATTTATAATTGATAAATGAAGTTAAATTGAAAGTAACTGACTGAAATAATAAATTAGTTCTAAATTACTTTTATTAGAATAAGATTTTCAAAATTCTCAAGAATAATCTTTCTTACAATATTCTCCTCAAAGAGCATATTTTATAGAAGCTATAATAACAGGTAATTTCGAAATGTGAACTTTGTATAAGTATTAATTTATATTCAAATTAAAAATTTTTTTAAACTTTGCTTTTAATAAAATAATCAGATTGATTAAAGAAATAATTAAATTTATTTATTTGTAGGTATTAAAATAAAATGAATTCTTCAGTGCTAAGAGATAATTTTTTTTAAATTATTGAACATGTAATATAGTGATAATCCAAGTAATTAAGCGACAAAGAGTTAAATGAAATCAAAAAGATATTATTTTTAAAGATAATATTTTTAAAAGATGGTATTAAAGATAAATAGATATTATTTTTAAAAGGTGATATCTAATGAAAAATATTTCTAATTATTTATATTTTTGCTTTAAAATGTTTTACACAAAGTATGAGATAAAAATGAATTTATCCAACAGCTATTTAAGGAGTAAACATATGTCATTGTTTACAAATGAAAAAGAAATAGTGTGCTGGTAGAAAAAAGTGGCAAATTGATGTATGTAGACAAGGTAAAATTAAAAGCCAAATAAAAAATAAATACAGTTGAGTTTATACAAAGTAAGTAATACTGGTGATAAAGAATTAGATAAGTTGTGGGTTGGGGACAAAATATCGCAAGGACAAAATATCGCTTAAGTAAATGAATAGAAAGCAGAAATGAGTTGGTAATTATTAGTAATGTTGTATGAAATTTCATGACAACACATACTTTAGTCAGAGCACTGACATACTGACGAGCCTACAAAAAAAATTATTATAAATTTTACTTAAAATAGTTTAAAGACTATGTTTATTAATTTTTGTCAAGAGTAGTCATAATGAATTCAATCGTGCTTATCAATTTTAAAATTTTTAATTCAAGTTTATGAACAGTGCTCAGCTTTGATGTCAGCAGTGATGTACACTATTTTTAAAATGTATTTTGAACGGTGAAAAGCAAAAGATAAAATAACTTAAAAATAAATGTAGATAAAATAATGAAATTCAACTGATAATTTATTTATTTATTTTAATTTATTAATTTACATTTATAAGGCCCTGTGACCTCTGCCAGAGATCACACGTGACACAAAATCAAATTTTCAAATAGATCATACTATTTTTTTAGCGCGATATTTTGTACCGCGATGTTATGTCCGGATCCCGATAAGTTGCCTATCAATGAAGAAGCTAGCTTAATTGATCTTTTATGAGAAAATGAGACTGTTTGAGAGAGAAAATTTGACTCTTTGAGATGAGAAAATTTAGACACTTTGATTCTAAATTTTATGTAATGAGTAACCAATTACAAAATTAAATTTTGTTATTTTGGTTTTTAATTTAAATTTAACACATTTGTTATAAATTGCTAAATTATACAATTTAAATTTGGTAATTCAAAATTGAAAATTATTCCTTAATGTGTCAGGTTTTGGTGCACTTACTTTAAAGCATTGGCTAGCTTACATTAAAACTGACACAAATGCCTCTCATGTGGATAAATTATGAAATATAGTTGGGACACTTCATACACATTTTTCAATGACAAACTCAAAATTGCTCTTTTATGACTTGTGTCATTTTTATCTTGCCAGGGTGCATGTGATCTTTGATCTGTTGGAATTTCCTAGATGACAACATCATGCACACTTCTTGTTAATTCAACTTTAAAAACATATATATCATTATACTGTTACTACAAAAGACAATTTTTGCTAGGTATTATTAATTGTTATGATTAATACAATTAATAATCATTATTTTATTATTATTATTATTATTTAATATTACTTTAGAATCTATATTAAACAGTTTGTTTTCATTTAAATATAAGATATTTCCTAATTATTCTGAAAAATCTTAATTTAATAATGATTAAAAATAGCAGTTATGTAAGAATTTTTTCAAATGATTTAAGATTTTTTAAATGTAATTTTTATATATTCAGCAAGCTGAATAGTAGCCAAATAATTTTATATTCAGCAAAATCGAAAATTCGGCAGCATGTCCGAAAAGGTCGAATATTCGATACATCCCTAATAAACGTATGTTTTATATGTTTAATAAGGATTACAGAAATATGAATTGTGTGAATTTGATTTCTTAAGTAAATGCTCAGGCTTTTTTATTTATTTTGAAAATTTTTATATATTTAAAAAAAAAAAAATTCTCTCTAAATTCAGATTTTCTCGATGGTATAGTTACAAATAGAAGACCTTGGGCATTAAAAATTTTAGATTTGTATTTTAATATGAATAATTATTCATCATTTGCTGTTGAATACTTTTTGTCTTGAATATGTATTGAATGTTCAGAAAAATTGGGTTTTGAATATTTTCCCGATTCAAAAGAATTAATAGTAAAGCAAATATCGTGAAATAAGGCCTTTATGTTCTAGTTATGCATGTCAAATGAATTGATTAAGAATGAGTTTTATAATATAAGTCATAAAAATGAAAAAATTTTATGTAGTTTAACAAAAATGAATATTTTGATTATTCTCCAAATTTGGAACTTCGGAGAATATTATCGCTTTTCATCTCTAATTAGAATTCATAAATATTAAACTTCAAAGCTTGAAAGGTTGTTAGTCATTTAATTTATATTCATTAGCCAATAAATAATAAGAAAATCCTGTAATTGAGATAAGAGCCATCTACACACAGAGGGGGGGGGGGGAAGGAATTTTTTTTAAATCAATATTATCATTATGTCAAATAAGCAAA
The DNA here is from genome assembly GCA_963930645.1 of Salticus scenicus. Taxonomy (NCBI): domain Eukaryota; kingdom Metazoa; phylum Arthropoda; class Arachnida; order Araneae; family Salticidae; genus Salticus; species Salticus scenicus. Next base: position 58,288,971 of record OZ005652.1, on the reverse strand, counting down.
ATTTACAATATTTAACACAATCGTAATGAAATTTGACATTGGGTGAACACAAATGTTGCAGCTATATGGAATTTAGATATTTGCCGATATAGACTACTAAGTTTTTTGTCTGGCCTTTGGAAAATTTTTGGAGTATTTTCATGAATAGAAGACATGATTAATTTATGTCCTTTAACATAAAATAAAATTTCTAAAAGGCATTTATTTGGACCATTGAACTATTTACTTCAAACAACAAAAAAGTTTAATTGTAGAAATACCTAAAATGAAACAGTAGTGAGTTCCACAACTTTGTTAAATTAGAATGTTATGACTACCACAAGACTTTCTTCTGTATTACCTTATACAAATTCTTTTTTTTTTTTTTTTTTTTTTTTCCCTTTAAAAATAAATAAATAAATAGCTTTGTTTAAAATTATCTCTGATTTATGTTTCAACCACAATTGTTTTAAAAGTATTGACAAGTTCTTTGGATTGATGTGCATACTGAAAATTTACATCACCAGAGAGGTACTTCCTGCCAGAGGAAATGATTCTCCTATATGTGCACAATTTTTTCCTATTTTACTACTACTATTATTAGTAATTTACATTACTTTTACAATCATTTGTTAAAAATAACTCTAATCATGTATATGTATATAAAAATTTGTTTTATACTGTTATATTAAAAATTATGAAAACAAAATGGAATGATATCACCACCTGTTGATTAATAAATTTCAAAATGCAATCAACACTAGTTCAAGTCAAGGCCGAAGTACCAAGTTTTGTTAAAGGCCTGCTTCACTTACTGTCACTGGAAGCCCAAGCCAATGTTATTCTATGGGAAATTTTGTTTACTTATAATTTAATAACTAATACATGTTTTTAAATTCTGTTTTCACATTCAGAAAATTGACGGATATTTTTAAAAAATGGATTTTTCATGTTTTATTTTGAAACTGTAAAATGGAAAATTTCACATATTGAAAATTCATATTTAACAGCTTCAAAATAAAACATTTAAAATTAAAAAAATCCATTTTTAAAAAACATCTATGAATTCAGAAGTTGTGAATAGTTTTCTGAATGTGAAAGCAGAATTTAAAAATATGTATCAGTTAATGAGTTATAAGTAAAGAAAATTTCCCGTAGAATAACATTGGCTTGGACATCTGGCGACAGTAAGTGAAGCGGGCCCTTATATCGTTCATTGGTTCGTGAGATACGGCATCCACAAAATTTATGTTGCACACAGACAGCAATGTTCAAAACATATTCAGGACATCTCAAAACTGAAAATCCGTCAAAAACTGGAGGTAAAAAATTTTCATTCATGAGATACAGCGTCCCACAAAATTTATAATACACAAACACTAACACACAGACAGACAGACATTTTCTAAAAATGGTCAAATCATTTAAATCAAATTGGAGTGTAAAGGTTGATATTTTTATTTATTACCAACTATGCGAAAAATACCAAAGCCGGGAATCGAACCCAGGCACCTCCGCTTAACGCACGGATGCTCTACTACTGAGCTACCCTGGCTGACAACCAGCTAGGCACTTCTCGCATGTTAAGCGGAGGTGCCCGGGTTCGATTCCCGGCTTTGGTATTTTTCGCATAGTTGGTAATAAATAAAAATATCAACCTTTACACTCCAATTTGATTTAAATAAATATTCACGGTTGATGAATTCTTGAATAAAAGTTTCTAAAATGGTCAAATCATGTTCAAGACATCTCAAAACATGGAAATCCAGCAAAAGCCATAAGTTGAAAATTTTCACCATTCAAGAAAAGAGTTCTTTGCCTAATTTAAATTCTATATATCACAAACATTTAATTTTCTTATATTTCAATCATTTTTTGCTTTTCATTTTTATTTTTATTTCAATTAGTACAGGGATAATTACTTATTTCAAGAGAATTAGTTGCAATTAACCATACATTTTGTCAATAAGAGTTTAAATCATCCCATATTTAGATTTTTGTGATTCATTTTAATTAAAATTTTTAAATATCAAAATATGCATACATGTTTTATTCATAGTAACATATTTCATCAAATGTCACATCTGTCAAAAATTTTTAAAAATTGAATAAAATACTTCAGTTGATAAATATTTAAATAATTAGAAGGACGAATTAACTTTAATAAACTTTAAGTACCTTTAACGATCCTTCAACTTTAGCAGCTTTTAAATGATATATTTCAACGTGCTATCGCAGTCATCTTCAGATGTTGTTTATGCTGCATCACTGAAAGGTGTCTTCAAACTTCCTCCACATCAGTCTCCTTCTCGCTTACGTCATTGTTTCGTCGGTGATTTCTTAGTATCTGTTGCCAATCCCTAGTTATTATGCTGTGCTCTCTCTCATTTACTGCCATGTTAGATGTTAGAATTTCTAAAGCTTCGCGTTTCAGAGCGTAGTTATGCGAGTTGTATGGGGCTATTTTGACGGTTTTTAGGGTATTAGTTATTATTGGGTTAATTTTATGTGTACGTGATAAGGCGGTGGAGCTTCTATTGTATTTTAGATCGTTAATATGTTCTATTTCTCTGTCCTTTATTTTTCGCTTTGTCATTCCGATGTAGGTTGCAGGTTTATTGTTATTTTCAAGATCGAAAGTAATCTTGTATATCCCCGAGGTTTCTTTAGGGTCAATAATATCTTTTTCATTTCGGATTCTTTGGATAATGTTCTTGTTGGGTTTAATGGGTATGTGTATATTGTATTTGGAAATTAAAAACGAAGGTTCCAAATACACATACCCATTAAACCCAACAAGAACATTATCCAAAGAATCCGAAATGAAAAAGATATTATTGACCCTAAAGAAACCTCGGGGATATACAAGATTACTTTCGATCTTGAAAATAACAATAAACCTGCAACCTACATCGGAATGACAAAGCGAAAAATAAAGGACAGAGAAATAGAACATATTAACGATCTAAAATACAATAGAAGCTCCACCGCCTTATCACGTACACATAAAATTAACCCAATAATAACTAATACCCTAAAAACCGTCAAAATAGCCCCATACAACTCGCATAACTACGCTCTGAAATGCGAAGCTTTAGAAATTCTAACATCTAACATGGCAGTAAATGAGAGAGAGCACAGCATAATAACTAGGGATTGGCAACAGGTACTAAGAAATCACCGACGAAACAATGACGTAAGCGAGAAGGAGACTGATGTGGAGGAAGTTTGAAGACACCTTTCAGTGATGCAGCATAAACAACATCTGAAGATGACTGCGATAGCACGTCGAAATATATCATTTAAAAGCTGCTAAAGTTGAAGGATCGTTAAAGGTACTTAAAGTTTATTAAAGTATAGTTCAGTTGTTTTGCTATATCATCATTTAAAAAAAAAAAAAAAAAAAAAAAAACATCTCTTTATATTTCATGAATTCATTGACGAATGAAAATTTTTTATCTTCTCAAACGTTGATTTAAATATTCAGATTTTGATTGGACATAACATTGCGTAATTTGCTTCAATCTTTTGATGATATTATGATTGATTTCAAATTTATTTTATCTTCAGTTTAATATTGTCTGAAATATCATTTATACACATTTATATCTCTTATGTAGAAAATTTTAAAATAATTCATATCAGTTAAATAATTAGATCTAAGGGAAAAATCTGGATTCTTTTTTTCTTTTTATAAGAAAACAACCAATTAAAAGAGAAGTTGCTTTCCGTGTCTGAAGAATTAGAATTTGAAAAGAAGGAAAGGCAGCATTTGGAATTAGTTATTTCAGCAATGAACAAAAAGATATCTGATTTGGAATCAACACAACAAGATAATATTAAGTTAAAAAATACTGTTGAAACTTTATCCAGGGAAAATGGTAAGTCAAGCTTTATTTTGTTTGCTTTTTAAATATGTGTATATGAAATTTTAAATATGTGTTTATGTGTATAAAAAAAATATTGCAGTTTGAAAAAAAAAAAAAAAATAATAATAATAATAATAATTACTGAGATTTTGGTATATATATAATGTTTTGAGGTTTCTTTAAATCATTTGTTGCTTTATTTATGTGATGCATACATGTGTTTGTGTATACAAGATAGCATATATTTGGTAGGCATTTTATAGCAGGGTTCATACGCCTCAGGGAAAACTCAGGGAAGCTTTCAAAACAAGCACCAAAACCTGGAAAAACAGGGATCTACTCTGGAAAAAGCTGGTACTCGCACGTTTTTCGGTACGTCATTATGAAAATCCGATAAGACATGCCTACTAACATCATGCTGATCCAATAAAAAACTGGGCACCCTTTTTGCATCATGAACAATCCAATTGTGAAATTAGACACACCTTTCCTCTCTCTTAGAGATTCTTTAGCTTGATTTTTCTCCATGGTTAATTTGTTTTCATTCGATAATCAACATCTGGCAGCAGCTTTAAATATTTTGTTTGTTATTTAGTCTTACTGATGCAGTGTGCATGTGCTTAGCTTAGTTATTTTATTAGTTTAGGCATTTTATTTCTTTCTTTCTTTTTTTTTTTTTTTTTTTTGTGAGATGGATTGAATTATAATGAAAAAGTAATTATTATCATGAGTTAGAAAACATTGTTTAATCTGGACTGGATAGGTAAAAACTTAAATCCACAGTTTGCATTTTGGGTCGAAAGTGTAGATAGTGACCCTTACAAAGCACGATGTCATTTAATAATCATTGGCTAATCAAATTTTTTGAAGCGTTTGGTTTAAGGGCAAATTTTTATGTAAGGTAATTAAGTTTCCAAGAGTTTGTTATAAATATTTTACATTTTCAATTCTGATTAATATTTTATTTTGTCTGAAAAGGATTTTAAAATTAATTTAAAATAAGTTATTCAGATCCAAAACATTCTAGGCAATTAGTTCGCTACTATTTATTTATTTGCTCAGCCTTCAATTATGGATTGTATCCTATGATATGTTCCAGATGGTTTAATAAATGCCTGTGTCTCAATTTGGAGTCATTACTGAGTGCCAGCCTCTTTCCTTCATAGCTATTATGTGACTCAAAGTAAATGAATTCGTCACACATATATATATATATATATATATATATATATTGTGTGTGTGAATTCATAATCTTCATAATGCTAAAACATCTACAGATATATTTTTTTAGGGGGGGGGGGTCTTCAAATTTTTACGTAGACTTGCATTTTTAAATGTTTTTCTCAATAACAAATTAATAATTTCAAAATCCATTCCCAATTCTTTTAAATAAATTCTTAACGTCTAAAATATATTAAGTCTTTCCTTAAATGTCTGTTAAAGTTTTAGCATTTTGAAAATCATGAATTCCTGAAAAAATACAAGCTGTGAAAATGCAATTTTAATTTAAAATCTGTAAAAAAAAACTATAAAAATTGTTGCCTAAATATATATTTTATTGAAATGCCTAATGTAGTTCATTTTATAAATAATTAATAGAAATATAAACTTTTATATGAAACCTACTTCAGTTGTGCTAAATCAAAGGTGCCAGGCCCCTTTAAGACATGAATATGAAAAGAAATTTTTGTTATTGTGATACTAATTTAGTTAAAATACTCAGTTTTGTTGAAATAACATTGATATATATTATAATTTTATTTATCTTGTACTATGTATTTTAACTATAGTTTTTATTTAAATAATTTTATCTGTTATATACTTTTGAATTTTTTTTTTTTTTCTTTTTTTAATTCTTTTCTAGATGACCTTACAAATACAAATGAAACTCTTAAAAAGAAGCTAGAAAATGCTGAAGCTTCCATTGTTAAATTTAATCAACCTGAATCTGAAGCCAACCATGAAATTGAAAAGCTGAAAGAGATACACCTGCAAGAAATTGAAAAACTTAATAATTCCCTTAAAAAGCATGAAGCTGGTTTGTACCTTTTTAATTTTTTACCCCTTATATCATTGACACAATCCATATATATTTAAAAATTTGGCATATATGAAATTCCCATTTTATTCTTTGTATAGTTAAGATATCTTTTAAATTACGAATAAACTACTACGTCAGAAACGCCAAAGAAAAATATTTGAGATGCATACAGCTGTTTCGGTAGCCTTAAGCATACCGTCTTCAGTGCAAAAAGAAAGAACTTTTTTCTTTTTGCACTGAATACGGTACGCTTAAGGCTACCGAAACAGCTGTAAGCATCTTGTTATGGTAGAAAAAAATTTAATTTAAATGGATGGGTTGAATTTTTATGGTTTATTAAAATGGATTGTAAATACTAAAGTTTGGCCGAAATCGTACTTAGTGGTATGTACTGCTTCGCGGTGCCGTGGCTCATGAAAAAATATACTAAATATTGAATTTTTGAAATTTTAAATTCAATCACAGGGTTGCCAACTGCTCCGATTTCTGCAGAGTTTCTCCGAAAAAATTTAAAAATTCCGCAATTCCGCGAAGTAATGTTTATGCTCCGCAAATTCAGTCTTGACCACCTAACTAAATATTTTTTATTAAATACATAAAACTGAATAGTGGCAGACACCGGGGGAAAAAAAAAAAAAAAAAACTTTTTCTTTCTTTTCTTTTTCTTTTTTTTTTTTTTGAAGAACCACACGCTTCATCATACAATACTCATAAATAAATAGTAAAGAAAGAAAGAAAAGATTCTAGTGCTGAGCATTGCGTAATCGAAATATTGCTGACTCAGATAGGGAACAAGTATTTGTTTACATTAGCTATGAGTGTGTTTAATTAAAACCACAAGCTGAAAGAGGGGAAGAAAGAAACCAAATTCTATGATTATGTGGTGTTTTTATTTTCATTTAAACTATATCAATGTTTCAGTTATCTTAATGCTTAATAGGTCGTTAAAAAAAATTGTTTATTTTAATTATTTATCGATAAAAATAATGGATTTAAAGCTACTGAACATTAAGGCCGATTGACAACACTTTATTTAAGATTTATTTGAAATAATTATGCATCTATTTTATCATTCACTTAAAGCATTAATGATTTATTATTATATCTTCATTTGTATCTGGGAAAAAAAAAAATAAGTAAACAAATTATGACCAATAATCTGCAATATTCTAAAGTTTACAAAACATATGGTCCCAAGCTATGCAGATTAGAGGGAATTGACTCAGAGATGAGATCATTTAGATTATTTACACATTTATATGAATATCGGAGATTTTGTTTTTAGATTTTTATGTGATAGTATAATAATTATTTTGACATTCATGAAAATTGTTGGAAATTTAATTTTTTTTATCCCTTTGTGCTTTTTTTTTTAATGTAACTGAATAATCTACTTTCATATATTGTCTTTATTTATGTATGGAAAATATGTCATTATGCAAAAAACAAATTACTTTTGGGTTTTAAGCTTATATTCAGACTTAATTATTTCCTATTCTTATCTCTCTTCACAGTTTTGCTAAATATATTTGATTATCAATAAATATTTTTTAATTTTGTATGATTATTGTTAATTTATTTTTGTTAATAGTTTATTTCTTTTCTTTCTTTCTCTCTTTTTTTTTTTTTTTTATTGCTTCTCAAAGTAGCCAAAATGCTCCTCAAAATTTCTCTGAATACTCCTAAAACTGTTTTTGAAAAGTTGACAACCCTGCAATCAAAATAAAGATTAAAATAAAATCAGGAAAAATACTTTAACTTACCCCATTTAGAAGAACGAAAACTGAAATACAAAAAAATTAATAATCCAAAAGGGCACACAATTATCCATTAAATCACACATTTTTATAGGCACCAGTAAACCTTTATTAAAAGGAAAAATACTGCAGTAAAATTATTAATCATAAGTAAGTGCAATATTAGAGTGAGCACCGGTACTCAAAATTTTTAACTTAGCAATGCGAGAAGAACATCGTTACATCTGACACTCTTGGTGGAAGTAATTAAATCTTAGGATTCATAGATCATATTATATCCAATATTTGGGAAGGTGATACTAATATTAACATAAAGATGATCGATCTAAAATAGTCATACTTCTCATACAAAAGAAAATTCATGAATCATAATGTCTTAACCATTTGAAGTTATTAGTCGAAGTTGTTCATCCAAAATATTTGTTAAACACAAAATCACATATTTTTTGCATATCACGATGGTATCACTCTTTAATCAAAATATCTAGGCACAAAAAAAATACTTGGTGCACAAGGAATTAACATATTACGAAAAGTCACACAGGTGTATTCTTCCAGTCATGCTTCTATTTGACGTCGATATGGCATAAGATTTGTATTTTAGAACACTTTTCTGAGGAGGTACTTCTGAGAATAATTTTATAATAGAACAGAAGCAATAGATTGAAATATTTTAGGTTGATTCCTTTCGTTTCAATCGACGTCGCCAAACACCGCCTTTATACTTGTTAGCAGATAGGAAGCCCCAGTGCGTGATGAGATATAAATTATTTGCTGGCACAAAGTTCTATTTTAACTCTAGATGTATTCACAAAGTCATATCATCGGACTTTTTCATGAAATTGCAAGGACATCCTTCTAGTAGGGATGAATATTATTAGCCTGACATTTATAAAAATCACAATTGAATATTTGATTTAATTTTGTTGGGCTTTTTATTAATTTTTAAATTAAATTGTTTGATTTTGTACATTATAATATCATAAAAAATGTCTGAAAAATGTTTATTATATGATTGGCTTTGAAAGACATTTCTTTTTCTCTCTCTCTCACAGATACTAAAGAAGCTAAAGATGTATTAAAATCTGTTAATAAAGTTCTTGCAAATTCACAAGAAATTATTGAAAATCAAAAGAAAGAAATTAATTCAGTAGAGGAAGAATGCTTGTCACTTAAAAAAGATTTATCTGAAGTACAGTCAATGAAAAAGTATATGGAATTGGAACTGGAGTCTTTAACTGCAAGCTTAGGTAAATCTGAATCCTCTATTTTTTCTTTGGAGAATTATTATTTCTTTTGTAAGTAGAATATTCTAAAAGGTGGATTAAACTATAAGCTTTGATAAAATTAAATATTTGAGTAAAGGAATTAAGTACTATGTACTACTGTGATTATCCACTTTAAACAAAGATATCCATGGTAAGTGTCTTATTTTATTTTTAAATAAATTTAACATTCTAGTTTTTACTTATTTTATTTTTTAATAATTGGAGACAAAGCATTGTTTATAGCATATACAATTTATAAATCTTGCTGTAACTTATATTTCTCAAAAAAAAAAAAAAAATAATAATAATAATAATAATATATATAGTGGGGGAGGAAATATTTGTCCTTTGTCTAATGATTCTAGCATTCCAACAATAAATTTTATCGTTTAGATTATAGGATTTTAATTTAAGTATTATTGATTGTAGTAGTAGTATTTATTTTTTATTTTTTCCCCCGTAGATAACCTTAGAAATACAAATGTTTCATTAAGTAAGAAATTGGAAGATGCTGAAGCTTCTATTGCAATATTTCAACAGGCTGAATCTTCAGCAAAAGATGAAATTGAAAAATTAAAAGCAGTGCACCTAGAAGAAGTTAAAAATCTGAAAGCAGTACATCTGCAAGAAATTGAAAAACTTAACGACTCTCTTAAAAAACTTCAAGCTGGTTTGTTTCATTTCTTTTTCTTTTTTATCCCCCGCCCCTCTCTCTCTCTCTCTCGTTTATTTATAAGGTATATATATATATATATATATATATAAAATTGTAATATAAATAAATTTAATGATAGAAGTTTTATTGAATCTTATATTACATTTTTACTGATTATTCATTGTTAAAACCTCAGTCTCTCAGCTAATAAAAAAGTAAACTGTTTATAAAGATAAACCTTTATGAGGAATTAAAAATTTTTCCTCCTCGCATTTACTTAATAAAGAATCAATCAGCGTATTAATAAAGATATTACTATTTAAAACACTAACAAAGGATGTATAAATCAGTAAAATTCCTATTGAAACCAAACCAAGCTTATATTGAAGAGCACTGTCGAAACATAGGATAAAGAGCAAAATTTGTGCAATAATCCTCCATGGGTTTTATTTTCAGATTCAATGCCGGTTTCCTGTTCATAGTCTGATTCAGTTTCATTTTCTGCCTCCTAAAAAGCTACTTTTCTAAAACAGTTTATGATAATTTTTTTATTTCACATACCTCCAAACTCGATCAGTCATCCTAATGCAATCAAGAGTGTTTATTGGTGTAGTTTACTCTTTCCTGTTAATAGCACTACGATCTTCTTCACTACTTCCTTCCTGTATTCAACTTTGAAACGTTTAATTTACCCTTGATCTAGGCATTGCAACTTTATGTTTGATGGAAGGATAACTACTTTTATTGTTTTCATATCTGGGATAATACAGTACGCTTTGCAATTTTCAATAAAATGATTTATTTATTTTGCACATTTTTTTTCTTTTTTTTTTTTTTCCTTTTAATTACTTAAGCCAGTCTGCAAAAATTTGCTTGTCAATCGAGCCTTTTTGTTCACTTTATAATGAAGAGGAAAGGATCGCATTCCTTTAAAGCTCTTGGGCTTCTTGATTTTCCAACCATCAAAGGAGTTAATTTATCACCCACTCATATTGGCAGGTAACAGTAATGCAGAGGTGTTTGTGTTTTTACTATAACCCATCTGTATTTTCATATTTTCTATAAAGTGATTTTTTGCTTTCATTGGTTGTTCATTTGTTATCTAGGTGATATGTGAATGAAATGTAAAAGGATTAAGGGCTTCTGGCCTAAATAGTTTGAGTATTATTTAAAATTTTGGGTTTTTTCTAATTTGAGGCTCTAATTTTCAGGGTTTTTACCTTTGAATCACAATCACCCATGGTAATGTTACTCGATCGTTATTCTATTTTCCTCCATGACACGCTTCTCCTTTGAAAACTGCAGTTTTGTCTGGCAGTACTTTAAAGAAAAGCCCCATCTCATCAGCATTGTAAACATTGTCCAGGGAATAGTCTTTGAAAAGTTCAAAAAGATTTTTATCCATTCCGAACAAAGTTCATCCCTCACTAATTGGCTTTTGCCACACAGTTTTCCAAAAATAATGTTGTGATATTCATTTTATGTAAATTGGAGTGTTCCGATTCCCGGCTCTGGTACTTTTCACATAGTTGGTAAATAAAAATATCAACCTTTACACTCCAATTTACTTAAAATGAATATTCACGGTTGATGAATTCATGAATAAATATTTCTAATGTTGTGATATTTTTTATTTCCAGCCATCCATTACTGGCTTTGAAATCTTTTTGATCCAGCTTTTCTGCAAACTGTTCGGCTTTTTTTTTTTTTTTTTTTATATATACATTGCCTCCAAGAGGGACATTATAAGCTCTGCACTGTTTAAACTATTTTATGAGGTAAAATTTGAATATCTAGCCATTCTAATCTTTTTCATGGGTCTTTTTTTTCTGTTGGAAAAATATCTCAATTTTGTTTCTGTTTTTGAATATTATTGATAAAGTTTATGCTGTAATTTTGAAATTTATCCATTTTTTCCATCTTTATCTACAGTGTCTCTGAAATCACTACTTTTTTTTAGATTTTCAACAAATTGAACTTTCGTTCAATATTTACAGAACTTTTAATTTTTGAAACAACTGACAATTCGCCTATATGTTTTTAACTTCACTAACGTTTTTTGCCAGTTAACTTAACCATACACAGTAAATTTTGAACAATTTCAAACAACACACCTAAGAAGCAAACATGTGATAAATGACTGGTGAATCATTAGTGGCAGTTTTTATCCTTTTGTTTGCCATTCAAATGACCAGGTGGTCTTCTTCAGATCGTACCTTATCCCTCAGATAGATAATGAAGGGTGTGTGAGGTTCTTCGAAACAAATTTGCTTTGACACAGCACTGATTTAAAAAATAATAATAATTAATTTTTTACTTCGAAAAATATTTGACATATCAAGGTTTTTGAAGTATCAAGAGTACACTGTATATTGTCTCATTGCTTTTTACATCAGGTGTCTAACTTTCTGTGTACCTTTTTCTGTTGTAAAAACTGTTATTGCCAGCTGAAAGACTTTTCTAAACTTACTAAATAATAATAATAAATATAGTAATAATAGTTGAATAAATAATTCATAAAATTTAATTTCCAGTTGATATTCATTAGTTTTGCAAACAGCTTACTGGATCTTATTTTACCAGATATATGAAAGGAAATATATTTATAGCTTAAACTAAAATACCTGCTAAATTTAATATTGCTCTGTGTTTTTATTTTTCTTGTATACCTCTGTATACAGGGTGTATCGGAAATGCTTCAACAAACTCAGAGGGATGATAGTACTCATGAAGACAAACAAAAAATGCAGTGGAACATGGGGTCGCAAATGACAATTAATGGGTGAAAATCGAGAAAAATGAGTCTGCAAATGGACCAAACTGAGACATGAAAAAACCACTCCTGAAAAGCAACAGAAAATCATTTTTTGCACAGAATAGGTACAATACAGCTTGTGATGTCCAGCTTTTACAACAAAACGACTGGTGGACACGCTTGAAAATTCCGTGAGTCTCCTGGATTTCTGCTGCAATGGTCACAATACACACTACTACTTCTACTGGCATCCGATAAATGGGGGATTTCATTTGTCTCTATAAGAAATCCAAAGGATTAAGGTCTGGCGAGCGTGGAGGCAAAGCAACAGGGCCACCATGTCCAATCCATCTTGCTGGATAAACTCCATCAAGGTGGTTAAGCACGTCCAGAGAAAAATGAGGCGGAGCACCATTGTGCATGTACTACCATATTCGTTGCTGCATGCTGGCTTGTGAAGCAGAAAGCAAAATTTGGTAGGATATTCCACAAGAAAATCAGGTAAATTCTACCATTGAGACAGTCAGGCAGCAAGTGCGAGCCCACCAGCTTATCACCGAGAATACTGCACCAGATGCTGACACTGAACCATTGTTGCGCATTTCGCGGGACTATGGTGTGAGGATTCTCTGTAGACCAAATATGAGTATTGTGCATGTTAAACATGCCATCTCGGGTAAATGTAGCCTCATCTGTAAATAGCACTTTGGAGGTAAATTGTGGATCATTCCTAATTGTATTCATTGCCTAGCTTACAAATTCCAGCCAACTAGGATAGTGTCTTTCGTCAAGTGCTTGCACCTTCTGTATGTGAAAAAGGTGCATCCGTTCATTGCACAGAATTCTCCACACTGACATTTGCGAAACACCCAGTTCAGCTGAAACCACTCGCTTACTGGTAGTCGGCAAGTCCGTAAACGTCTGCAGCACTTGTTCTTCTACTTCTGGTGTGCGCACATGATGGTTTCGTCCTCTATTGCAGAATCTTGCATAGAAATACCTAGTTTCCCGTAGGCATCGACCAATTCTTGCAAAAGTGCTATGGTAAGGACGTCTCGTCGGCAGTGGCGTAGCGTAGGGGGGGGGGCAAAGGGGGCTTCTCTGGGGGCGGCAAATTTTGATATCAGTCGAGTTTTTATTAGCTGAAATTTTTAATTTACAATATTTTTAATCTGTTTTTTTTCCTCCAAAATTTGCCAAATTTTCCCTCTTGCTCTTGTGTTAACCATAAAACAAGAAAAAGCGTATATGTGTGTGTGGGGGGGGGGGACTAAAACAATTCACTGAGACAAAAAATTGTAAAGAAACATTGTTGGCTGTACAATTAATCTATTGAAGACATCTTTCCTCTCTTTTTTCTTGGTATTATTTAGGGGGGGAAATAATCAATAAGCAGTTCTTTTATCTACATTCCCCATCCACCCCACCCCATATACACGTGACGCAATCATAGAAAGCAATATATATTTTAATATATATATGTATATACAGTACACTCTCAAAAATCCACACAGCTTAAAACGAAGCGTTTTGCGGATTTCTGAATTTTGCAGATTTTAGAGTAATTTCTTTTATGTACATCTAAGAACCTAATTTGAGTAGAAAATCTTTAAGAAACAATTTATATATTATACATATAATGCTGAAATGAAGTGTGCCTAATAAAAGTACAAATATTTCATTAAAATTTAATTTGAATTACAATTTTTATTCATCATATTATAGTGGCAAATTATCTAAATTTTTGAAAAGTCTGATTAATAGTTAGTTTAAGTAAGAATGTTCATACATATTTATTTTCCTATAACCTGCAAAAATGTCAGCAATTCTTGGTCAGTCACATAAGTTTGTGCTATGAAAAAGTCTGAATATTTATCTTCATAAAAGAAAATCTTTCATGAAAACTGTCTTTCTACTTCTTCCTCTAAATTAATATAATTTATTTTTTGATAATTATATATAATTACGCTTATCATTTCATCCTTTGTAATATGTTGAGTGATTGATGATTCATCAGCACCAGTCAATAAATGATTTATCTCCTAATACAGCTGAATTTTTGCAATCCACTAATCAACAAATCAGTTGTGACAATGTTTGTTTACATTGCAAATGATATGCGGATTTTAGAGAGTTGACTGTATATATATTAATTTTTAATACATCTTCGTCTTCCTGGTTGCGTATTTACAGAACATACATTGTATCGGAACCACCTTGGTGATCTTTTCTTTTGGCAGGGATAAAATTGCGCCGTGGTGTCTCGCGAATGGCAACACAGTTGACCTTAAAGCATAGAAGATGGGCATGTTCAATTAAAAGACGTTGATTTGCCAGACAGATGCATTATTGTTAAAACAGATGATAAAAAATATTACAAATTCGTAAATTTCTAATTTAATAACCCCAGTAGTGAACCAGTTGGTAAAGCTCGGTTCAGTTTAGAACACCGAAAGCGAAGCAGCGCTGATCGCAGTTAGTGCTTCGGAGGGGGGTTGTCTCTGTACTGGTCTACGAAAGAGGCCGAAGGTGAGACGACATCTGGTCCTTGTTAATCTAAGCTGCACCGTCAAGTGCTGGACTTCCTGCGTAGGTCGTCGAGCTATTAAAACGCGAGTGCCATCCCTCCGTAGAGAATCAAAATCGTGATGCCGTCTCCGGACCATCACTAATAGCCCAATGTTCAGTCTAGTGCGACGTTAATCAATCAACCAATCTAATTT
Organism: Salticus scenicus; assembly: GCA_963930645.1. Classification (NCBI taxonomy): domain Eukaryota; kingdom Metazoa; phylum Arthropoda; class Arachnida; order Araneae; family Salticidae; genus Salticus; species Salticus scenicus. Next base: position 58,273,924 of record OZ005652.1, on the reverse strand, counting down.
AACATTTTATCCACTTTGGAAAATTTTATAATTATGTAGTCGTATTTTCTCTGGGTGTGGAAAGGGGGGCGGCAAATGTGGCATCTGCCCCGGGCGGCAGAAACCTATGCTACGCCGCTGCTCGTCGGAAATTGTTCTTGATATACCTCTGCAATAAGTGACCATTTCCTTCAGCTTCGCCGTACACCATATGCATATCAACCATTTCGTTATTGGAATAGGTAGCCATTCCTACTGAAAACACAAACAACATGTTTTCTCAATGATACTACCTATCGTCGCTCGCAGTTCATGTACTTACAAGCATGCTTGCTGCAAAGTTGCATTTATTGGTCTGTTTCTAAAAGATGGAAAATTTGCATACGTGGATTCCTGCTCACAGATTTGTTTGTCTTTCTTCCAAGTTTTTGTTATCTCTTTCTGATCAGGTATGCACAAAGTGAAAGGAAAACAAGTTTCGTGCTACTATCCAGTTCTGCAGAAAAGCAGCATACGGGATTTTGATATTTTTATTAGTTTTGCGATTTTCACCCTTTAAATGTCATTTGCAGCTCTATGTTCCATTGCATTTTTTGTTCGTCTTGATGGATACTATCATCCCTCTAAGTTTGTTGAAGCATTTCAGATACACCCTGTATATTGAAAACCGTACATAGTAAGTATGTATCATATAAGATTGCATACCAAGCACAACATGCAATTAATTCTATTTTCCTTTGAAAATTAACATATCCTTATCATCCAATAAAATACCAGACTACCAATAAAAATATTAATCTGACCACATTTCTTAGTAGTGACTGACAGAGACTATACAATAAAACCCATTAACACCATTCATAGAGAGAATTTTGTTGCCGAAGGCGTGAAAGTAACTTCTTTAACCTTCATAGAGCACTAATCAACCATAAGAAAATTGTATAATTTGTAATTAAATATAAGTTAAATTGAAGAAATAGGCCACATTTCAGAAATTGACTATAAAAAATAAGCATATATTAGAAATCATACACAAATGTAGCAGGAAATTAGTTGATTTGCTCAGAAATAATTTCATACTTTTGGTGAGTAAGTTAAAAAGATTTTTAATTTTATTTAAATATTTGATTTTGTGTTTCTTATTGAAATCAATTTAATTTATTCTCGAGGTAATATGATGTAAATATTTACTTATATTAATTAAAATGTCAAGAATGCTATGAAAAGCAAAACAGTTTATTTCATTAAAATTATATCTAAATTAAAAAGCTTTTTATTAATTTATTTTTTTATTTAAGAAAATCACCAGGAGCAGATGCGTGCTGTATCTGAGATATTAGAATCAGAAAAGAAAGAAAAGGAAAATTTGCAGTGTATTATTTCAACAATGGAAAATAAAATATCTGAATTGAAATCAACAGAAAAAAAGAATATTGATCTAAAAAAGGCCGTTGAAGCATTGTCTGAAGAAAATGGTAATTATGTAACAAAATAATTCATTTCATCCAACAATTGTGTTTATTTTATTAACCTTAGTATTTTTCTTATTTTATTTAATATTATACAAGTGCATTTATTAGTAGGGTTCACACCAATATGGCAATATAGAAAGAGTTGTAGCCATATCATCAACAAATATTACCTGAAATATTTTTATATTTATATATTTTTTTTTAAACAGAGAAAATATGTTTTGATATTTACAAAATGTTGGTTAAAAAAAAAAAAACTTTCAGAATTTCAATTCTGCATATTTTAAACAATCTTCTAACTTTATATTTTATTGTTTGGTAAAAATCATAATAGTTCATAATAGCCGACTTTAAAGTTTAACTATCTTCAAGAATCCGTATCAGTGCAGTTTTATTTATTTGTACCTACTTTTTTATGCTGGATAAAAGATTGCTGCTATTATTTTATTTTGATTTTAAACAATTGTGTGTTTTTGCAGGTTACAATGCATTTTAACTGCCTTCCTCTTTTAACAGCAGTTTTAGTTCTCCATCGCAAGTGTGCAGAATATGTCTCAATGTGCGAACAAGGTTCGGGAGAAATATTTTGAACATTTTTCTTCAAATAATAATAATGAAAAAATCTACTGAAAAAATGAACTTTCTAATATTAACAGAGTTCCCACGGGTCAGGGAGAACAGAGAAAACCTGGAAAAGTCAGAGTATTTGAAATAACTGAAAAAAGGTCAGGGAAACATCAGGGAAAATTGTAAATATTGCTCAAAAACCTGGAAAAATGATGATATAAACCTGGAAAATGCTTTTTAAACATTCAATTTATATCGCAAGTCATATTACTGAGTGGTCTGTGTCGAGCTATGTTCTCTATTATACTATGAGTTATTTTTTATGTCGTGAACCAAATTTTGTGACTGGGATTTTCTAAAAATAGACCTGGAAAAGTCAAGGAATTTTATTTTTGAAATTGAGTATGAACCCTGTATTAAACAACTAACAGACAGCTGTATTCTTCTGTTACAATGTGTATTTATCTTGAATATCTATTACATATCCCCCTTCCCCCCCAAAAAAGTGTAAGTAGCTATTTGAAGTTTGATGATAAATATTTGGTAATTAATTCAAGCTAGTAAAAATATCAAGTTTCCAACATTTTTTTTTCTCCTTTTCGATCTAACTAGAATGCCACAGTAATCACACCCAATCTACATAAATAAACAAACACTTTAATGACAGGAGGCTGGGTGAAATGATCAGTGTTTGTTTACTTTAGCCGATAGTGAAAAGGAAGGAAGACAGAGAAAGAAGAAAAACATCATTTTGCTGTGTTCTTAGTCTCAATTAAATGATATACAAAAATTCAGTTATCAGTTTCAATTGAGCATTCAGCAATTTGTGCACTCCCCCCCACCCCCAGCCATTGAATCATACATGCTTTAAAAAAAAAAAAAAGTATTTCAGCAATTAGCTATGATTAAACATAATATTTTGAATGAGTTGCTTCTTTTTATGTTTTAAAGTTTAGTTTTCACTTAATTATTTTAATTTTAGCAATTAATTTTTGTTGTTCTGTTATGGATGTTTATAAAAGCTCAATCATTTCATATTAATTGTTATTAATCTAAAATTATGCTTAAGCTTATTTATATTATTTACTCAATTTAAAACTATTTGCATTAAAATAACATACATACTATTCTTCTTCTTCTTTTTTTTTTTTTTTTTTTTTTACTTTCTTCTATATTTAATAGAAGAAAGTATTGGATTCCTAAAAAATTTTCACTTCCGATTTTCAAAGGATTTACACATGTTAAGAGGTCCAGAACAAAATGTGACCATTTTCAGGAAATGTCTGTCCACCTGTTTCTGTGTGTGTGACATAAATTTTGTATAGTAAATTTATATGTAGATGCAGCTTTTCATAAATTAGTTTGTCAACTTTTGGTGCCATTGAAAGTTGTAATATCATAGCTTTTAAAAATCTCTCTCAATATTTGGACTTAAGACAGATCTTCCCTTCCTCCTCCCCCCCCCCCCCCCTTAAAAAAAGGTCAAACTTAAAAAAAAAAAAAAAGAAAAAAAAAAACCTCTGATATTAGGGAAACTGAGCAGAATCCACTTATGCCAACTGGTTTTGTTGTGTTTTACTGAAAGTTGTTGAAAAACCATATCTTGAATATTTTACACATTAAAATTAATCACTAAAATAAAACTTTTCCACATCTTACGAGAATCAGTGTCAATAAAACAGAAATGCATATACAGTTTTTACTTAGAATATCTTAGAGTGTTTTTCATAAAAAAAAAATAATGTTGTATACAGTAAATATATATATAATGTATATTGGCTCAATCATTCTTTTTGTAGCAGTCATGTCCAAGGTGAAAAAGAATAACTAATTAATCCAGTCATTTAACCAGTTAGCTTTATTTTAAAATATAAGGCTGGGGTTTTCCACGTAGGTGAGGAACCAGTACAATGCTTTACGTAACTATATGATAAAAGTCTTAAACAATATGAAAAAGCTATTACATAATTCTCTTTAGCAAAACTAAAACGAAAAGGCAATATTTTAATGATGCAAGCACTAACGGTTATTTTTAATAAAGCGGAAATGAAGGTTTCAATTTACAAAGAACAAATCTGAATCATTATTAAAGAATATATTAATTAATATAAAAAGACCTAATATATATGTATATATGTCATAAAACTTATTCTACAGGGATATGAAAGGATAAAAAGAGGTAAGATTTTAAATTATTATTTTATAATTTTAAATTAATATAGAGTGATAATTAAAAAAAAAATCCCATATTTCGAATCCATTGGGGTTTCCCTTCACAGGTTCGAATCCTGTTGACTAATTACATATGTCACGAATACATGTCGCAGTGACACATTTTATCCATAATGATGAGAGTCTTTTCACTCAGGAACGAGTCAAGTGGTTCTAGTCAGTCATTTATTTATAACTCTTGGGCATCTTACAGGTTATTTCAAGTACTTCGGGCTAAGCAAGTCAACCATATTTTGTCGTAAGTCGAGTATGGAACTGTTGCACTTTCGCTAGTTACATCACTGAGCACAAATCGTCCCTTCTTTTTGTATTATTGCTACTAACACTACTGTATGTATCGGGCTAAGTATGCTAACATACAAACATACAAAAAGAATAAATAAATAAATAAATAAAGTAGAATAAATCAGTAAATAACAGAAAATGCCATCACTCCTTGTAAACGATACAACAGACCAAATTTTTCCTGGAATATCTTCTACCTCTGAATGAGTTCCCACAGACTTGCAGGCAAGCCTGGGGGAACGTAGTCTTGGAGGAGGGATATGAAAGGGTAAAAAGAGGTAAAATTTTAAATTATTATTTGAAATTAATTAATATTGAGTGATAACTTAAAGAAAATCCCATTAAAAATTCTTAACTTAAAATTAATTCTTAAGATTCCCCTGTAAAATAAGTTTTATGACAATGCACATTCATAACGCAAAAGTCAGGAAATTGGATGGATTTTAGAATAAAAAGTGCTGAGTAGTGTTCAATTCTTGGTTTCTTGTAGTTAAGTGATGCATATTAATTAATCATGGGGATCCAGGGCAAAGCTAAACTGTCAATCATTAAGTTAATAGACAATGATTAAGCAAAGGAGGAGTGAATATTCGCACTGAAATTGGGTATTTAAGAGAGAGTATGCGGGGATGATTCCTCTCTTTGTGTGCTGTCCTGCTAAAGTAAAATACGTCAAATTCCAACCCCAGGGAGAGGGGATGATTTGCGCTCTGCAATGTAACTAGCAGCTTCGTACTCGACTTAGACGAAATATGGTCAACTTGCTTAGCCCGAAGTATTTGAAATAACCTGTAAGATGTCCAAGAGTTATAAATAAACGACTGCCTAGAACCACTTGACTCATCCCTGAGTGAAAAGACTCTCTTCATTATGGATAAAATGTGTCACTGAGTAATATTTGTGACATACATATTACATAGTAACATTTGTGACATTCATTTTATTTTTGAATTCATCACTGTCAGATTTGAAATTCAATCCAGTAAATTCGTAATGATATTTTTATTCTAAATTTTGCCAATAGTGTTAAACAGAAAACAACCTAATAGTTTATTTTAGTGGTTCTTCATTTTTAAGAATTCATGTCACTTCCTAGGATATCTGCAAGCTTTTTTAATAATATGAAGTGCTATTACATGGGACAGAAAAGAAACAAAAAGCAACTAAACATTTAAAAATTTCTTTCATATTGCCGAAATTTAGAATATGTTTGAGTGGAAAGGCGGTATAACTAGCTAATCATCAGAACATCTTAAATCAGTAAAGTATGTAATGAATCTTTAAAGTCACTGTTTAAAAATAGAATCCTCCCATGTCGAGTACCACACGAAAACTAACCCATCAGCAGACATGTTGTCATTTTATCAAATGACTAGAAGGCTTTGCCCACTTTGCTGTCACTGTATTTAAGTGAATTCTCAAAATTACATATAGCTTATTAATATAAAAATCTCATAAGTCAAAAATTATAATAAAAATTCATTGAAATCATCTGTCTAAATTTCAGTTTCTTTCTTTCTCCCCCCCCCCCTCTCAATTGCCAAAGTGGGAAATTTTACAAAATTTCCTTATAAGTGTGTGTTGGGTACACATAACCAACACACACATCAAAAAATCATGTTCTTGAGAGAGTTTAGTGCAGAGGTACAATCGGCAATGGGTTTTTTACTCCCAAGACCCCCATATTGTGAAACAAAGATATTTGGAAAAATCTCTTTACAGTGCATGCTGAGTACACATAGTGCAGTGCTGCCAACTCTCCCGTTTTTTAATCCTATCTCCTTTTTTACATTTTAATGGGTATTTCTCCCGTCTTTCTAATATTTTCGAAAAATCGAACTAAAAACGCTAATTTTTGACAATTCGTAGGTGCCATCTTTTCAGATTTACGAAAGCCTTCCAATTCATAATCTTTCTCCATCCACAACAGAAACGTCGATATTCATTTAAATCTTACTTTATGAGATTTTAGAATCTCTAAAGAAACAGAATCCTTCAATATTTCTTTCTCATGTAATAATTTTTAACTCCCCCTCCACCCATATTGTCTTATCTCCAACTAGCGATCGATGATCGAATGCTCTATGGAACTCTTTTGTTTCCCATTCTTTTTCCATCCACAAGTCACAACAAAAATTCATTAAATTCTAGAGCCTATAAAGAAGTAGAAATGTTTAACAGTTCACACTTATGTAATTATCGTTTGACATTCCCCCCCCCCCCCCCCTGTTAATTTTCCCTTTCTCCATAGCTGCCAACTGCTCCGATTTAATCGGAGTTTACCCGATTTTTTTAGTGTACTCCGGTAATCCGAATATTATCGAAAAAACTCCGATTTTTCAAAATTGAAAATTTTTCTTTTTTACTTTTTTTTTGTCACTTTTTTAAAATATCCATTCAACAATTTAGCCTGCGCGCCGATTAAAAATACGAAAACTCTGGGAAATATATTTTGCAAACGCAGAATTATTATTCTTTTTAAACCATCTTCCCTTCCTACGTTACGTAGCAGGATTTCCCCAGATCATTGCCGTAAAGAGAAAGGGAAGGGGGAAGGAGGAGATCATATACGCGCGGGCACGGATTAAGAGAACGAGAGTTTGACTTGGGAGAAAATTTTCGCCTTTGTGTACGCATGCGCTGTAGTGGAGAGGGGAAATAGCAGAGGAGCATTTTATGCATGCTCGTGATGGGATGGGAATCGAAGTATCGGAGAGAGTTGTTGTCAGTCAGTAAAGGAAAACCCAGGGCTCCCACTAGATCCGCTAGGTAAAAATATGTTATAAAAAATTCCTAAATTTAAAATATGTCTTCAAAAATTCCTCAAGCAGTGAAATGGCGGTTTATTTCGGCGATCACTTGCAATATTATCACATGTTTTAGGTATCTACTTTGGAAAAAAAGCGCGAATTTTATCAATTAACAGTGAAATAATCGCGTATTTCAGCGGTAGGTCGCAAAATTATTACCTATTTTGGGAATTCCCTTTGAAAAACAGCGCTGATTTTATAAACTAACTTTAAAATAATCGAATATTAGGCGATCGGTCGCAAAAATACCGCATATTTTGGAAATCTGTTTTGAATGAAGCGCGAATTTTATTAATTAGCAGTAAAATGATCGCGTATTTTGGCAGTTGGTAGCAAATATAATATATTTCGGGAATCTGCTTTGAAAGAGTGTGAATTTTATCAATAAATGGGGAAATGATTGCGTCTTTCGACGATCAATTGCAAAGTTATTGCCTATTTCGAAAATCTATTTTGAAAAAAAAAAAAAAAAAAAAAAAAGTGAATTTTATCAATTAACGATGAAATGATTACATATTTCAACGATCGATCGCAAAATTGCCTGTTTTCAAAATCTGCTTTAAAAAGATAATTTTTTTTTATATATATATTTTTTTATTTTTTTAAGAGCTGATTTAAAAAAGATCGAAAGCACAAAAGAAAAAAAGGCACCAAAATGACCGCGTATTTCGGCAGTCATTCGCAATATTACATATTTCGGGAATCTGCTTTGAAAAAAAGCGCGATTTTTTTCAATTAGCAATGAGATGATCGCCTATTTCGACGATAGGTCTCAAAATTATTTGCTCTTCCGGGAATTTGAAAAATAGCGCAAATTTTATAAGTTAGTGCTGAAATGATCGCGTATTTCGTCGATCGATCGCGAAAAGCGCGTATTTTGAGAGTCAGCTATGGGGAAAAAAAAAAAAAAAAACGCAAATTTTGAATACGTAGGGACAAAAATTATAGTCTAGTTTCAGTAACTAGTTGCAATTAAATATAAATTTTGTCACTTACTAGCGAAAATAGTCACTTATTTAATAGCGAAATAGTCAATCAGTTGCAGAAATATTGCATATAATTTGCCAAATAAATGGTTTCGAAGATAATCATCAGCTGATAAGATAAAACAGTATTAATTAATGGTGAAAAAAAAGCTGAAAAAATAGCATTCTAGCATATTTAAAATCTCACCATGAAGTAATTAAACAGTTTCATTCTATATATAAATTTTTCCCTATGAGATTGAAAAAAAAAAAAAAAAAAAAAAAAGCAAGCTAGACAGCTCTCTGTGTCCAATTTGTTATTCAACACCATATAAAACTTATAAGAATCATGGGCTATGAGTATGATGTGATAAGTAAATTTTCTATTAGATTTGATGATGATGTGTGCATGTGCAAAAACATGTCTATGGTGATATAATTTTTTCTTAATATTAAGCAAAAAAATGTTATAAAAATAAAAAATTGGATGTTTTTCATCAGAAAGTACAATTTAACTATTCCAAACTAAGAAATATGCTGTAAAACAGTAATTTAATGCTCCAAAGTGAGTTTTTTTCTTACTCCGAAATTTATCCGAAACAGGATTTTAGCAGTTTAAATCTTGCTTTTATTTACAAGTGGCATAATGATCCCACATTTCAGCTATCAGCTGCCAGAATATGGCACATTCAATCAGTTAATAGCGCACACACAAAATAAATAAATAAAATAAAATAAAAAATTATAAAATTATTATATCAGTCATTCATATCAGTTGCACATTGTAGAGAAAGTTTTAGATCAATGGAAAAAAAAAGTCTAACTAACTTAAGGTAAATATTTCTCTTTTCTTTGATTTTTTTACTCTAATATACTTAGAATGATTTTAAAATTTACTAACATTAAAACTTACTAACTACTACACAGTTTTAATGTAAATTAACATTAAAACTGTGTAATTATGATTTATCTGTGGGAGTCGCATTCAAGGATTTGGTATTATAAAATTTGCTCCTATTTTTTCGTGTTTGCTCCTATTTTTTAAGTCTTGTGCTCCTAATTTTTAAATCAGTAGGTTGGCAGCTATGCTTTCTCCAATCAATGATCAAGCGTCCTTTGATGCTCAAGCTTTCTCATTCTACAACAAATGAATCAAACATTTTCCCCCAGGTTTTAAAAAATGTAGGGTACTGCTAATTAAAAAAAAAAAAAAAAAAAAAAAAAGCACTTTTTAGATTCTTGAGGGCAGATTTGAATTTTCAAAGACATATTTGAGATTTAAAATCCAAACACTTAATTTAAAATTTAGTTATAAATATGCATACAAAAAGAAAAAAGTCTGTATTTTTAAACTTTTCTTTACTTTTACTTGTTGTTAATGTACTGATTGTCACACACAATAGTTTTATTTATATTTACAGCATTTGTCTTCAGTTTGTAGGTTACTTTCTACAAAGGCAGTAATGAAGAAAAAAAATAGATTGGGGCAAGGTGTTTTTTTTTTTCTTTCTTTTCCATACAAAGAGCAGGTGAGGTGCAGCACCTTCCTTAAATTATCTGGGGAAAATTCTGGATCAGTGTTCATAAAAACTTGTTTTATTAGATTTTAGAACCAACTGAAGTGATAAAAGGGTTCAAAATTCTTTACATATGTAGTTATTTTTAAACTTTGTTAATGAACTTGTTAACTATTTGTTTTTCCCCAATAAGTTTAAAATATAAATCACCAAACAAAAGTTATATAGGTCTTTTTAGTTAAAAAAGTATCATGTATATTGAATAAAATAATTTTGTTTTGTTTTTCTCCACGAAACCATAATTCTCCCTTTTTCTTTCTTGAAATTATGTAAAATCTCCTGTTTTTTTTCCCACTAAGGTTGGCAGCTCTGGCATAGTGCATCCGCATATCAAAAAATTGCCTTTCTGAGATAATTTTGAATTAAGTTATGCTTGGAAACATGTTGTTTTATAATTTATTGATGCTTAAGTCTATAAATTTCTGTATTCCACAGTAAACTTTTGTTTTATTTCAAAGACTCCAGATTGTATTGTTTTATATTAATTACTGTATATGTATATATTTTTATTGCTTCCTAGAAAACCTTAAGGATGCAAATGTTTCACTAAAAAAGAAGCTGGAAGATATTGAAACTTCACTCGCTGCATTTAATCAACCTGAATCTAGAGCAAAAGATGAAATCGACACACTACAAGCAATGCACTTAGAAGAAATTAAAAAACTGACCGCAAAACACTTGGAAGAAATTAAAACACTTAATGATTCTCTTAAAAAACATGAAGCTGGTTTGTTTCTTTTTTATTTTATCATTTTTATGTATTTATGTTTTCCCCCCTATGTCTGTGACACAATCCATGTACTAGTAACTTTAGTCTATATTAAATTTCCATTTTATTCCTCTTATAATTAGGACATTTTATGTTCTAATGTATTACAAGTACTGTAACATCTATATTTTTGAAGTATAAACAGGGTGACCACTGGTCAGGGAATTTAAATGAGTCTGGAAAAGTTAGGGAAATTTGCCAAATTTTGTGAAAATAGGCCTTATTTTAAAACCTGTTATTGTAAATTGTTAATGTGTGTGCTAATTTGGAATTTTTATGGAAAATAAACACTGTAAGTCAGGAAAAATAGTCATGGAAAAGTCAAGAAAAATTTGGAGCCGTTCTAATGTTATTAATTCGATCCCTTTTTCCCTCATATTTTAACTATAACCATGATTGGCAAAGCAGTAATCATCTTTGTGTTTTGTTATTCCTTTTTTTATATTTTACCATTAAATTGTGAAATTTTTTTTATTTCATAAAATAACTAGGTATTTTGTGGGTCATCTAATTGAATCAGGTAAAGAGTATAAAATTATTCCATTGTAGTTATATTTTTAATAAAGCCCATTTTTCCTGAAACTAATGCCAACTTACATCATTGCTACAAAAATGTATTGAAATAAAAAAATAAAATAAAATAAGTTTTTACCCTTGGTTTGGAGGAATGAATAAAATAATGGAAAAGGACAATGTAAATAATCTTTTTTTATTATTGGCCATTTATCACAACATTTGGCTGCTGTTTTTGATTTAACGAATGTAACTTTCTGGAATAATATGTAAGCACTGAATTTGAAAATATTGGCTGCTAGACTGACAAAGGCTGACTAGTTTTATAAAATGTAAAGGTGGTATTGCATTCTGTATTTCAGTTCCTAAAGTTCAGAGGGAAAGAAATGATGTTAGATCTACTTTAGATGTCATTATGGAAAGAACTAGCTTTCGATTTTAGTGATTAAGAAAAAAGAATGGCTAAATTGAACAGCTGATCTAAATCTCAGTTAAGTTTATGTGATCAAGAATTAATTAATCAGAATAATCTTTGTTCTTATAAATAATGTAAATTAAATTAAGGTATTACCAGGGCGCGAAATTTCCGCTCGCCAGCTCGCCATTGGCGAGTGGAATTTTTACTCTGGCGAGTAAAAATTTGGTCTCGTTATAGATAGAATTCTTACTTGATACGGTGACAGAAAACATTTTTATAGATTTAAATATGGCAAAATCTTGTCATCTTATAACCTCATATTTAACCCACTGAGCTGAAGAACAACAGGAGCAAATGCTTCCAATACTTTTACACAGTGTTCGTGCGTGCCAGTTTTTCTGCAATCTTTCGCCGGCCTTGCATGGCAAGCAACATTTGTCGGGTCGTCTATTACTATTATAATCTTTAAAGAATTAAAATTTAAAATTGTAATGTCATGTTTAGCATATGGTTGTTCGAACAGACAACCTTTACACAATTTTACTTTGAAATATAAATATATCAAATACTTTTTGCCATGCAACGCTCGAAAGACAAACCTTCAAAAAACGGCACGCGAAAACCGGTCTAGCATTTCCTCCAGTTGTTCTTCAGCTCAGTGATTTAACCCTTCCTTTTTAGATTCCCAGAGAGCCGAGTCTGTGTGTGCGCTGCCCGAGATCGCTTCAGGATGGGGAAGGAAAAACGCTTAGTGCATACCATTGAGCGCATACATAAAAGTTTTGATCTCTTCTGCAGTTTCGGTTTTCCAACTGTTATTTCTGCAAGCAGAGTGACACTAGACGAGCAGAGGGCCTCTTTGCCAGTCGCCCACTATCCGAGAGAAGAGACACGCGAAAGTTTGCCTATGCGATATTGTCACATGAAAATGAGCCCGAGCCCTTTTAAAGATACTGGCTATGTTTATTTTGTTGAATAAAGATTAAAAAAAAAAAAAAAAAAAAAAAAAAACATTTCATATTTTCCAGTTTTTTACTGAAACGTCAATGACTTGCGCTTGTAATGATTTGTAAGCAACGATTTTATCGAAAAAGTTATTCCGAAATGGCTATTTCAAATGACAATAATGAACAAGTTATACACAACGACATGTCGTCTGATTACAAAAAAAAAAAAAAAATGGACAAAAAAGACATTTATAATATAAAAAGTTAAGTAAATAAATAGATAAATAAGGAAGCTAAAACTTTCATAATAATAAAGGTTTTCACAGGATAGTGTTTGACAAAGAATTTTTACCTTCTTTTTTTCTTTAATGACTCTTTGCATTTATTTTATTAGTTATTTTAGCATTTTTCAAATCTCAAATACGATACATTATAATGATTTTTAATTATAGATGATTATGAAACATGATGATAAATGACACACTTTTAATATATATAATTTTAGACATATTTGTAAAAATCTTTCAAATAGTTAGGAAAAAAAAAAAAAGACAACCCTATTTTGTGGCGAGTAAAACTTTTTTTCGGCGAGTGTAATCTGAGTTGAAATTTCGGGCCCTGGTATTACACATGCACAACATTAAAAATTATAATTTTTAAATAGTAGTAATAGTATTTATATTTTGTGTTTTAAATAAAATTATTATATTTTTAAAGGTGTAAAACAAATTTACCAGCAGGACTAAGTAGCCTGATAATTTATATAAGTTATACGAATTTAAATATGATATTTATTACTACAGTCAAACCTGTCTATCTCGAAACCTGCTTATCTCGAAAACCTGTCTATGTCGAATTTTTTCAATTTCCCTACATTTTCAATAAAAATTTAACGTGTTTTCCAAATCTATCTCGAATTATTTTCTTCCCAAACCTGTCAATCTCGAATTTTCGTAGTCGATTTTTTTCAATTTCCCTACATTTTCAATAAAATTTTAACGCATTTTCCAAACCTATCTCAAATTATTTTCTTCCCAAACTTGTTATCAATCTCGAATTTTCGTAAGAAACACAACATTCCAGTTTAGAGCCTTATTGACCTTGACAATCTCACCAGTCCCCTTTTTTGCGAAATATGTGAGGACATCGGGGGTGCTTTGGTCAGGGATTGCGTGGTAATTGTACTAAAAACGGGTTTTCTTCTCTGGAATGATAAGAGATGGGGGAATACGAGACAGGAGAAGAAATTTTCTAGAACTGTTTCTCAGTCTTGTCTTAGCCTAACAACTAAAGTATCATCTCGCATTTTGCTGTCTCGATTTTAGAGCTAAAAATGGCAAGTGTGAAAAGAAAATTGAACGTTTTAACCATCGAAAAAAAGATGGAAATTCTGTCTTTTTTGAAGGAAAACCATTCTATGAAGAAAAGCGTTGTCTGTCGCTGCTAAATTTGGAATTCCACCCAGTACTCTTTCCACCATCATGAAAAACGAAAATATCATACAAAAGAATTTCGAAAACGGCTGCAAAACAATGAAAAAAAGCCGTGCATGCTCTTTTCCTGATGTGGACAAATGAGTTAGAAAATGATTCGAACAATATTGTGGAGGAGGAGTTCCTATCAGCGGCTTAATGCTTAAAAAAAAAAGCTGAAGACTTTGCTAAAGAACTCGGATTTGATGGTTTCAAAGCAAGTAATGGTTGGCTTGAAAGCTTTAAAATGAGAAATGGCATTGTCTTCCGAAAACTTTGTGGAGAAAGCGGATCTGTACCAATAAGTGCCATCGACGATTGGCTTAAAAAACTCCCATCTTTGTTGCAAGGATATGATCCAGCTGATATTTTTAACGCCGATGAAACTGGCCTTTTATTTCAGTGTTTGCCGAATAAAATGGCAATTTTTAAAGGAGACGAATTCAAAGGGGGCAAACAGAGTAAATTGCGTGTCACTATACTTCTAGCTGCAAATCAAAATGGCACTGAAAAACTTTCGCCAGTAATGATTGGTCGTTCAGCCAAACCAAGATGTTTTTCAAAAGTGAAATCTTTTCCATTTGTTTATAAATCAAACAGAAAATCTTGGATGACCAGCGAAATTTTTAGCGAGTGGTTGAAGAAAGTCGATAAATCCATGGGATTGAAAAAAAGAAAAATTCTCCTCTTCATTGATAACTGCGGCTCCCACAAGAATCTTCCTGCAACGAAAAATGTTACGGTAGAGTTCCTACCCCCGAATACAACTTCGAAACTTCAGCCTTTAGATCAAGGCATTATTCGGAGTTTTAAAGCAGAATATCGTAAAGAACTTGTTCAAAAACTCATCAGTGCGATTGAGGACGGAGAAAAACTTCCAAGCATAACTGTTTTGGATGCAATGAGGATGGTAGACTATGCATGGAGCTGTGTCACGGAAAAGACTATAAAAAATTGTTTTAAAAAAGCTGGATTCGAGCAATCATGCACAGTTGGAAAAGAAACCGAAGAGCCATTGGCCGAGGAAACTGATGAAAACCCGAAGGAATGGATGATTATCAGAGAGAAACTGAATATTGACACTTCATTTAAAGATTTTTTGAAGTAGATGAATCAGTGGTAACGAATGGAAAATTATTAACTGATTCCGAAATTTTAGAAATCGTTCGTGGAACTTCGGATGATGAAGAGGATGATGATAAAGAGGACAGCATCGATATAGAAAGAGTTGTCACGCCAAAAGAAGCAGAAAAAGCCATTGAAACATTAAGAATTTTTCTTGAATCCCAAGAAAATATTGATCAGGAATGCTTCTCCACTGTGTCAAAACTGCAAAAAATTGTCCAGTCTAAAAAAGTTTTGCATCAAAAACTCCTAACGGATTACTTATTGTAAGGTATGTAAATAAAACTAAAAGTACTTCAAATTTTCAATCTTTTGTATTGTGTAAAAAAATTTTCTATTTTCATAAAACCTGTGTATCTCGAAACCTGTTTATCTCGAATTTTTTTTTTACTCCCAAGAGATTCGAGATAGACAGGTTTGACTGTATACTATATTGTGTTATTTTTTACAATTGTTTTAGTCTAGCAATAATATTCTATTCTATTCTTTTTTTGTCAGGTTATATATACGTTACATAAAAGGCAAAAATTTGTTTAAATTTCAAATTATTTTTTGTTTTAATAGTCTATAATTACTCAATTAATGAAATAAGTGGCTATTTCATAGAATAGCTGAATAAATTGTGAAAATATTTATATTCTGCACTTCAACCAATTTGATTAGTTATTTCATGAAATAATTATATATTCTATGCAATAACAGAGTTGTACACTTTAACAGTAACACACACACACACATATGTCCCCTATGATTTACTTAATAAACTAGTATGATGTGGCCACCATAAGACTTTCTTCTATATAGTTTTACACAAAATTCATACAATACAAATTATTTTCCATTATAAATGCAGACGATTTTTATCTGACAGAATTATATCACTAAATGCCAAAAGAAAGTCAATTTTTTGCCACTATCAAAAGAAATATATATACTTTTTTTTTTCATTTAAAAAAAAAAATCGATAACTTTGTTTTAAATTATCACAGAACTATGGTTCAACCATTCGTTTTAAAGGAGTTGACAAGATCTTTCAATTGATACCTTTATTGAACCCCCCCCCCTTCCCCCCAGTACTTCCATCCACAAACTTTTTTTCCTAGTTTACTACTTCTATTATCAATAATTCATATTAATTTTAAAATCACGCATTAAAAATAACTGTCATTATGTACATTTATGCAAAATTTTGTCCTATACTGCCTTGTTAAAAATTTAGTAAAAAAATGGGGACACAGCGCCACCTGTTGAGCGAATGATCGTCAAATCTAATCAGCACCATTTTATGTCAGGGTGCAACTAAATACCACGTTTGGTTAAATTTCGTTCATTGGTTCATGAGATACAGCATCCACAAAATTTTTGATACACACACAGATGGGCAGACATTTTCTAAAAACAGTCAAATCGTGTTCAGGACATTCCAAAACGTGTAAATCCATCGAAAACTGGAGTTCAAAAATTTTCACAAATCCAATACTTTCTCTATCTATACATATAGAAGAAAGTAAAAATGAATCTGTAATACTAATAACTGGTTAATGACATTTTTAAAAATTAATAACATTACCATTAAAATGAAATGATTATTTAAAAAAAATATTTATCATTACATACTTGCCAACTTTTCCCGTTTTCCCGGAAGACATCCGGTTTTTTAACGTATCTTCCGGTCTTCCGGACAGATGATGAAATCTTCCGTTTTTAAAAAAGTCGCGGATATCGTTCGTTTTAAAAAGAAAACCCAAATGTTCTACGAAAACTACTGATTACCAATCTTTTTCCATCCATAACATAAATGTCAATATTCATTTCAAACTTGCTTTATGAGATTCTAGAACATGTAAAGAAATAGAATTGTTAAATATTTCTCGCTAATGTAATTATTTTTTGCCCCCCCCCCCCATTTCATTTATCTCCAACTAGTGATCAGCAATCAAATGTTCTGCAGAAGTCTTTTGTTTCCTAATCATTATTATCTGCAACATCAATGATAATATTAATTTTAAACTTCCTTCATTAGATTTTAGAAGTAGAGTTGAAAGAGTTTAATATTACTTACTCTAATTATTTTTGTATCCCCCCTCCCCCTTCCCCGGATTGTGATCAATGATCAATTATAGAAACAATAAAGCAATGGAAGTGCTCAATATTTCTCACGTATGTAATTATTTTTAGATCTTTATTGCAGAATTTAATGAATCTGTTTATTTTTCCTCAATTAAATTAAATATTTGTATGTCATATTTATACCAAATGTGTAAACGTGGGGAAAAAATGAAGAATAATTTTTTCAGGTAGGAAAATTTTTTCCAAATCAATTTAAGAAAATTAATACTCAGTTGGTTTTATGCATGTTTGAAACTGATAATCAACTACTGCTACTTTTTTTTTATATGTATGGTTAATGCACATACACAAAAATCATATTCTATTTGTTTAAAAAATTAGTTATACTTTAACCTAACTGTAAGTTTTTTGTCTATTATTAAGTAAATTTCTTACAGATACTGTATTGTAGATATTTATATGTTGAAGAGGAATAACTTCATTTAAAACTTTTTTTTTATTCAGTATAATCAATCTATTGTAAAACGTTTTTATAGATTGCTTCTAAATATTAAAGTTGTAAAATTGTATTGTTTATTGTGTATTAAGAGAAATTTAAAAAAAAACTTCCCTTTTTTTTATGAAATCTTCTGGTTTTTCAACAAAAATCTTCCCTTTTTTTATTGAAATTGGTTGGCAAGTATATCATTATATCTAAAAATATATATGCACTTAAAAGGTCATATTAAATGTAGTATTATGTGTAAAATGTTCTATGTGATAATAAAAATAATTTTTCAGTTAATATTTTAAAATAAAATTTTGTTTTCTGACAGATATAAAAGAAGCTGAAGAAGCATTTAAATCGGAACTTAAAAATTCACAAGAAATCATTGAGAATCAAAAAAACGAAATTAATTCAGTAGAGGAACAGTGTTCATCACTTAAAAAAGAATTATCTGAAGTGCAAACTATGAAGAAAGACATGGAATTGAAATTTCAGTCTTTAACTGAAAACTTAGGTAAATCTATAGAATATTACAAAAGGTGGGATAAACTAAAAGATTTGAGGAATTTTAATATATGTAATGCTTAATTGTCAAAGTATCTGAATGAGAAAAACAGGAATTAAAAATTTTATTACTACTGCTAATGAAAATTTCATTTATAATAAATGATTAAGCAAATATTAAGAAAAGGATAAAATTGTTCTGTAAATTCAGTTTTAAATGTATATCTTTTTATTCTGTTTCTACTGTATTTATTCTTATGCAATGGTAATGATTTTTTTTTAAATATCATTTTAGCAATTATAACGATAATTGATTTCGATAAATATTTATTTGACTCCATTTAACAGTTTTTGTGCAACATTTTTTTCAATATCTTTTCCTTGTTTTAATGGATTTTTAAACTTTTGTTCTTTCTCGGTTTGATAAATAGCAGCACTACTCCGAAATTTAACGAATAATGTTTCAGAGGAATCGAAATAAGTTTATTTATTTATTGTATTATTTGAATGTAATCAGGTATATCATATAGATAATATCAAACCAAATTTTTAAAAAATTAAAAATGCTGTTTTTTTTTTTTTTTTTTTTTCCGTTACATATTTATGATCTGTTCGTTGTGTGTCTAATAGCCTTTTTAAAAAATAGTTTGGCAATTTTCAAAAGAAAATGTGGAGTAAATGTTAAAGGGTTCATTGATTAATAAACAGTTTTCACATATGTGACTACAAAGTTTTTTTTTTTTTTTTTTTTTAAAGATAAGTAAATGAAAATGGCAAGATTATAATAATTTATTATACCTGGTGTCAGAAGAGAAAAATGTAAATTAAATTGAACTAAAATTGAATTAATGTATAAAATTAATTAATGTTGGTGTGTGGGTTAAGTTTGACATTGTGGTTTCCCAATTCATAAAAATTCATCCTGGGGGATATCTGAGTTAAGTTAATCCATGCTATATCTGATCACTAATCAGTCCATTAATAGAAGAAAATTAATATAGTCATTGATACCTGGTGGTAATTCTTGGATACTGCAGTTTAACCATTTCACGCCCAAGGGAAATATTTTTCCCATCTACAAAAATCGTTATCGATTGTTCAATTATTATTGAATCGATATTTTTTTTACTGAATGTCAAAATAAAACGTATGTCCAAGGCAGCAAATGTGTTTCTGAACGAATAAAAGAAAAACGTATAGAAAATAGGACACATAATAAATGTGTTATGTGCAATGTCCACTTGTGCTTCACAAGTAAACAAAATTGTTTCGTAGAATACCATAACTAGCTATTTATTTTACTTTTCTGATAATTTTTATATTACAAAGCAATAAATTTGTATTACAAAGCAATAAATAAAATACCGATATAATAAACCTAACTCTTCGTTTATTTACTTTTATGGTCCATAGGGAAATATTTCCCATGAAATTATAGGAAACCTATACACCCTGCTATGTTTTTCTGGTGATATTCTATTACTTTACACCCACAATAGCTAAAATATTGTGTTGTATTGGCATATTTAGTCTTGGAAATCTTATGGTCCTGAAAGGGTTAAAAGTAAACAACGAAACCTTAAAAGTGGATGTTTTCCATTTATTATTGTTAGGGAAGAAAGATCTATAGTGGTTAGATTAAAATTAGAATTGCGTTAACAGGTGCCGCGGCTCATCAAAATCTTTTTTTTAAATTACCGAAACTTTAAAATTGAATAAATTCAAATAAGATTTAATAGAAAAAAAATGAAGTACACTTAAAAATAACTTACCCCATGTAGAAAACAAAATCTGAAAAACAAAGGGTTGATATCCAATGTGAGACACAAGAAGTAATAAAGTGTATAGATATTCCTTTGACACAAACCCTTTATTAAATATTAAAAACATTATATCTTCCGGTACCGGCGCATAAGGATTACAACTATTTTTTTTTTTTTTCCAGACGTCTGGTTTTATTTTCTTTAGCGTATATAGAACGTGAATTATTTCATTATTAACATTTCATTATTTTCGATTGCACATAAAATACTTAGTGCTCATCATGTTATTGCTTATTTAGCATTTTATATAAAAGAAAATTTGGCTCGTGATAAGTTCACGGCTTGAAATGATGTCCACGTTCTAATGCTGACATTAATATGTACTTTTGAGCTAACTAGCTCCTATTATGCTCCCATCGGAGCAGAGCACACTTCTTTTGAATATGTCGCAAGAACGATGTCGGTGCGGATCACTTATCGCAAAATTCATGGCAAAGGGTATATTTTCCTCCTTGAGATTTTTAATGGAGATTTCTGACTCAAAAGTTTTCAATATTGCGATACGTCGGATCGATGAGTCTTTCACTTAATTCAAAGCTCCGTTCGGACACTTAAGACACCAATACTCGCACACATCTTTGCTGGATGACAAGCAGGAAGCGCTTTTATTTTGCATACACTTTAACTATATATATTTCGGTGGTTTCGTTGCATTGGAGATTGAGACATAATATTTGCACACAGAGTGATTAGTTGAAGTGATTGTAAAAATCAGAAGGTTAGAAACCTTCACTTTCGTTTCGTGCGTATTAAATCCGCATTAGTTCCTTCATACACTGTAGCGTGAAGTTGCTGAGGATTTTGTTACTGGATTAAAAGGTAATTTTGAAAAATTTGATCGGCCAACGGCCGAGGCCGCCGACTACGGCGTACTTTTCTTCACGTCCTTTTCTCACAGCATCCTAGAGAAGAGTCAGCATACAAGAGAGGGAAATCGTCACATCCAATTTCGCGCCTGCGTTAGCCAGCCAATCAGCTCTCACGAAAGGGACGCTACGAGCCTTCCGGAGTATACCAGAACATCTCTTCCCCCTCTGAAAGCGCGGGAAAGAGCGAGAATTTAAGCAAACATGGCTGACCGCTGGATTTTAGGCTACAGTTAAATTAAAAAGGTATTTTTGGACTTATGATTTTTTGAAGGGAAAACAATTAATTTTTAAGCTATTTCTATGAGCGATGGCTCAAATTAAAGAAAATAAAATAAGCTATCTAATTAAAATAAAGTTGCAAGGAAATAAAATTTAGAAAAATATTTAAAATTGAAAAATCGGAAATTTAGAAAAATATTTGAAAATGCCAAAACGGAATGAAATTAATTTTGAAAAAACGGACTTTTAAACATTTTAAATAGAGAAAAATAATTAAATAAAAGAAACTGAAATATTTTCCGGAGGATTTGGTAAAAAATAATAAATTTCAAAAGTGTTAAAATTTTCAATTTTAACATTCCTCCCGCTAACAACAAAAAAAAAGAGCAAAAAAAAAGAATTTGGCGACGGGAAATTGGATGCTGACCATAACATAACATGTAAAACACAATAGATACTATAAAACCTGATTATATATATATATATATAGACATAAACAACACTAAGCACATAAATGCATGAGGGTAAGTTAAAAAAAAAATTCATATGCATGCTACCTTTTAAAACACACAAAATAGTACAATGGAGATTTGCTCATTTGACGAATTCGAAAGAGATTTTTTTTTTTTTTTTTTTTTTATTATATTATTTTATAAATACCAAAACATCTCAGCAATTATGTTCTTAACAGGATTTCTAAAGTTAAATTTATGCACCTCACAACAAACAATTACAGGTAAGAAAAAAAATTATTGGACTCAATTAAAGATATTCTAAGGCAACTGTCATGAAGCAGTTCCAACACGTATTAAGTTGCAGATGACAGCGGGTAAATATATTCCCATTAAAAGCTGCTAGTGATCCCCACAAACTAACCGTCTTTACCATGATATAGTTGCAATATCCATAATTGGCAGGATTAAGAGCTGTGACAATTTTATATAAAATCGGTGTGAAATAATGTGAGTATGGAAGACAGCCCATAGACACTCAAAGAGGCTTGGCTATAATAGGTCCCCAAAAATACTCGAGAAAATCACCTACATTTTTAAAAATATGTCACATGCAAAGGGAATTGGTAAATAAAAACTTTTTGTAAATTCAATTTGTGTTGTCTTTGAATACACACTCCTGCACAACCACAAGGATTTAAAGCAGGCAGGTGCAATTGATTTATCATTTTTCATCTTTTCATAAATAAACTTCAAAAATTTGAAAAAGGTGCATGTTTTTTTTTTTTTTTTTTTTTTAAACAGGTAAGTAAATGTGTTATTTAGGTTAACAAATATTGTATAAATTTGAAGATCTGCAAAGATTCAAGATTTACAGTGTTAATGCAAAGGTGGAATATCTCGGACCAGCCTGACAGATACTATTGGCAGAACTAGGCGGCCTATAACCCAGCTTACCATCCACATGTACCCACATTGAAATCAAAGAATAATTTTAAGGTAAGTGAATTTGGTTATTTGCGTATTTACTTATTGCAGCAGTTTCAAGAATTGTTGACAAGTAAAAGAAAATTTTTTTTTTTTTTTTTTTTTGCTCAGAAGTCCTAGCCATGATTGAATTTTAAATTTTGCCTATGATGCCGTGAATTGTAATAGGGATGAAAAGTGGATCATAAATCAATAAATGAACATTTTAGAGTAAATTTTATACTAATTGAAATTAGTTGGCAGGAAAACAGGCAATTATGCTAATCATGATGATTTTTTTTTTTTTTTTTTATATCATTATTCTATATTCATTTTAAAATTGAAGAAAATGGAAATATTTTATTCCACATAAATATAAGCTATGCATCATGAGACTGCTGATAACACTAAAATTAGGCTCAGCTTATATTGGTCTCTGCATATACTATAAATGATTTGATAAATATTTTTTCATATATAAAAATTTTGAATAGAGCATGCATGCGAGCAAAAGCCAGTAAGAGTTGCCAAAGTTTACAACCACGTGGACATTTAAAATAACTACTAATGCAATGCTCTATCATCAATTTATTAGAAAATATTTTTACTGTGCACAGTTTTATAACATTTCATAAAATTTTTATTTTATTTTCAAATTGAATAATGATGTTTTATATTAATTGCCTACCAATGTTTCCTGTAAAAATATCATGCCTGAGAAAATATATGAAAAGGTATGTATGCTTTTTTTTTTTATTTATTCTGAGTGAAAGTGATTGTCATATAAAATTAGGGAGGCCCAAGTAGCTGCCATCCCCCAACAGGATACTCAAACACCTTTCCCCATAAATATTACATTATAAAGATTTTTTTTTTTTTTTTTTTTTTTTTTATTCTAGGAAAAAGAATTGTCATATACAATTAGGGAGGTCCAATGACGATCTGAGAAACCTTGCCGTGGCCTTTGGCTTGGCTTTTCATTGATGCAAAGTAATACCATCCCCCAATAGGATATTCAAACACCCTTTCCGAGAAATATTAAATTATAAAGATTTTTTTTTTTTTTTGAAATATTTTGAGCAAAATGCATAGTTAAATGGGGCTAAAGGTAAAGTTTTCGCATCCAGGGCAAAATCTTTGCTGTGGCCACAACTTGGATTACACTCATTGCAGAAAAGTCTACAGCCTCAATATTAAAACTAAACCGTCCTGCCCAAAACAATCTATCACTTTTGAACTTTGTATTAAAATTTTTTAAGTACTATTCTGCACTTTTGATTAAATGATTCATACCTTCATAAAGAAACTTTATTCTAAATTCTTTCTATAAATTTTATCTTTTTATTTTTTCCACTGAAGTAAAATTCCCTACTCTATCTAGGAGTAGTTGTAAAAATAAATCGTATTTCATAATTAAGGCATGTCATAAACAATAAAATAACTAAAATGATCCCTTACTACTTTTTATCTAAGCCAATTTTTTGGTTTCAATTCAAATATCCCTTTTCTTAAAAAAAAACAAGCATTAAAAGTTTTTTTTTTTTTTTTTTTTTGAAGCAAATCTCTTAATTTTAAACTGGCATTCATTTGCAATAACAAAATATAAATATTCATCTTATTAGTAAAGAATTTCAATTTTAAGCAAATCCGTGAATCATATGAAAAATACAAGATTGCAATACAAAAGAAAATAAATGTTTTTATCAGTGGCAAATTAAAAAAAAAAATTTTTTTTTTTTTTTTTTTTTTTTTTTGGGTTTTTAAAAGCAAATCCCCATAACAACATAACAAATAGAATATCAAATTTGATACTAATGTCCACTAGTGAAAATTCCACTATAACTCAAATGTAATAGAGAAGATTGCAAATATTATACTAAAATAATAAATTCTTCTGTCCGTGGCAAATTTCAATTTTTTTTTTTTTTTTTTTTTTTTTTAAATAGTTACAGTTCTATATTTGAGCCACAAAATTTTAAAAAATTATTTTGTGTGTATTTCATTGATTAAATTTTTGAGAATACACAAAAACTGAAATTTGCCCACATAAAATAAAGATAAGAATACAGAACACAAGTAATTAAAATAAAGAATACTAATTATTGTACCAGATTATTAAATAACAGAATAGCAAAGCAGCATGCATAGGAACTAAAAACATGAAAATAAAAAAAAATTCGCGTTTTTTTTTTTTTTTTTTTTTTTTTTATCGCGATGGCTCAAATTAAAGAAAATAAAATCAAACCCTTTATTAAATATTAAAAACATTATATCTTCCGGTACCGGCGCATAAGGATTACAACTATTTTTTTTTTTTTCCAGACGTCTGGTTTTATTTTCTTTAGCGTATATAGAACGTGAATTATTTCATTATTAACATTTCATTATTTTCGATTGCACATAAAATACTTAGTGCTCATCATGTTATTGCTTATTTAGCATTTTATATAAAAGAAAATTTGGCTCGTGATAAGTTCACGGCTTGAAATGATGTCCACGTTCTAATGCTGACATTAATATGTACTTTTGAGCTAACTAGCTCCTATTATGCTCCCATCGGAGCAGAGCACACTTCTTTTGAATATGTCGCAAGAACGATGTCGGTGCGGATCACTTATCGCAAAATTCATGGCAAAGGGTATATTTTCCTCCTTGAGATTTTTAATGGAGATTTCTGACTCAAAAGTTTTCAATATTGCGATACGTCGGATCGATGAGTCTTTCACTTAATTCAAAGCTCCGTTCGGACACTTAAGACACCAATACTCGCACACATCTTTGCTGGATGACAAGCAGGAAGCGCTTTTATTTTGCATACACTTTAACTATATATATTTCGGTGGTTTCGTTGCATTGGAGATTGAGACATAATATTTGCACACAGAATGATTAGTTGAAGTGATTGTAAAAATCAGAAGGTTAGAAACCTTCACTTTCGTTTCGTGCGTATTAAATCCGCATTAGTTCCTTCATACACTGTAGCGTGAAGTTGCTGAGGATTTTGTTACTGGATTAAAAGGTAATTTTGAAAAATTTGATCGGCCAACGGCCGAGGCCGCCGACTACGGCGTACTTTTCTTCACGTCCTTTTCTCACAGCATCCTAGAGAAGAGTCAGCATACAAGAGAGGGAAATCGTCACATCCAATTTCGCGCCTGCGTTAGCCAGCCAATCAGCTCTCACGAAAGGGACGCTACGAGCCTTCCGGAGTATACCAGAACATCTCTTCCCCCTCTGAAAGCGCGGGAAAGAGCGAGAATTTAAGCAAACATGGCTGACCGCTGGATTTTAGGCTACAGTTAAATAAAAAAGGTATTTTTGGACTTATGATTTTTTGAAGGGAAAACAATTAATTTTTAAGCTATTTCAATGAGCGATGGCTCAAATTAAAGAAAATAAAATAAGCTATCTAATTAAAATAAAGTTGCAAGGAAATAAAATTTAGAAAAATATTTAAAATTGAAAAATCGGAAATTTAGAAAAATATTTGAAAATGCCAAAACGGAATGAAATTAATTTTGAAAAAACGGACTTTTAAACATTTTAAATAGAGAAAAATAATTAAATAAAAGAAACTGAAATATTTTCCGGAGGATTTGGTAAAAAATAATAAATTTCAAAAGTGTTAAAATTTTCAATTTTAACAATTATTTCCTTTACAAATCTGTGTCTTGTGAGGGCATAACTTTTAAGATTAAATGAACATATTCAGTTTTTAAGATACTCATTTTATATTTTAAATGATCATATTATGTATTTAGGATTAAAAAAAAAATTATTAAATGACTGCTCGTGATCAGACTGCATTATTTCATAAAAAATTCCATGGCTGCCTTTCCTTTCAATAATAATGCTTTATAATCATTGTATTTAAGTGCATTTTATTTATTTAGCCATTTTTAACGGAGTACAATATTAGATGATTTTTTTTTTTTTTTTTTTTTAGATACTGTCTATAAGTTAGTAGAAGTACTTGAAAATTGTGAAATAGAAGCTACTCATAAGAATGAAAAAATGCAATCTTGTATGGAGGAATTAAAGGAAAAACTTGAAACCACTTCTGCTAACCATAACAAAGGTAAGGGTTCCATGGATATTCTAGTACATACGTATTCATTTAAATTTAAAAGAAATCAACATTCTTTATTTCACCATAACTTGGTCAAATAGGACAAAATAATAATTATTATTATAATATCTTCTGAACAACTGCAATTTCCTATTTTATTATTATTATTATTATTGATTTTTGTAATTGAGGTTGTCTGATTTTTCACATTGTTTAAACTGTCTATAAAAGCAGTTGAATATTGGTTTTTGGTTCCTGTTAGAAGTTATGACATCATTCACTTTAAAAAGAAGTTAAAAGGCTAAAAAACATTTAAAAAGGAGGGGAAAATTGTCACTTTAAAAAGCTGTGTTTCTTTCTCAGCTACGGTTACTTATTTATTTTTTTTCTTTATTACTTCTTCTTTTCCTTTTAATATTGTGCATTTTTTATTTGGAAGTTATGTTGTCATTTACCTTACAAACTATTTGCAATTTCTTTATTTGCTTGCAGAATGTGATGCATTGCGTAAATTAATACAAATCCTAGAAAAATGTGAAGTATCTTCTACTGAAAAAATAAAAGAGTTTCATTCATCCAGCATTAAGCATGTGGAGCAGATTATGGATTTAGAAAGTTCCATTAAAGCAAAAGAAAAAATTGCTGATGCCCTAAAGAAAGGTAATTAATTGTTTATAATTATTTGAAAACTTAAAGGATGTTTTATTGTATAAATTTATTTTGTGCAGATGTTTAGATTTTCTGTTCAAATCATTTTTGAAGTTTTTATATTTCACTTAAGATTTGTGCAACAAAAATCTAACTTGTGATAAGAAATATGATATTTATTTTTTTATAAAATATTATGAACTGGTTAAATTGTATAACATCTCTCTAATTTCTTTGCTTTTATATATTCCCTAACTTAAAAGTGTGAAATTTTCAGAAATATCCAATTAATACAAAGAAAAAAAGAAGAAACCTGATAATTTTATTTTTTAGAAATAAGAGATTGTTGGAAAACTTTGCATTTGACATATATTTATAAAATGAATAAATTTTTTCTAAGGATGATGGTTTAAACAGCATATAGTTTTAGTATTATTACTTGCTAAAATTAAATGCTTTTTAGATAATAAGCCAAAGTAACTGGGTTTGTTTGTGTAAGTAAGCATAAGTTTTTCACTGTTACAGAATAATTTAAATACTTTTCAGAAAATAAATCAATAAATATTTCAAATAGCAGTGCGGCCACTTGTTAGTGGTCAGGGAATTAGACTAAGTCTGGAATAGTCAGTGAATATCATTTAAAGTCGGGGAGTTTTGACAAATTTTGTGTAAATAAGCCGTATTTGAAAGCTCACTATTGTAAATATATTGTTTGCTAATATTGTAAGATTTTCAAGAGCAATAAAGAAGGAAAAGTTCAGAAAAATGGCCAAAAATGGTTAAGGAATTTAAAAACCTCTTCTAGCCATCCTGAAAGAGACACATGCTGTAATTTACACAAAATAAATTCAAACTTGAAATTTCTACCCTTTTTTATTTCCATTACCAGACTACTGTAGGTATTCGGTCAAAAATTTCTGTATTAAGTTTTCACCTGATTTACATGTTATAAGATATCCTGAGTCCAAAAAAAAATGTTTTTTTGGTGTTTGGTCAATGTGCATGTTTGTGCGTATGGAATTTTTCGACTATCATATCTCCAAAACTAATAAAGGTAGAGCGTTTGAAACTTTAGAATTATGTCAGGTTTTGGTGTACACAGGGCTGCCAACAACTACGCAATTGGCGTAGTAACTACGCTTTAGCCTGCTTCTACTACACTCTACGCATCGTATACTTAAAGCTACGCTTTTCCTTTCCCCATCGTCATCTTGTTTACAACGAGCGAACTCCGATTTCACCACGGATTAAAAAAGTATAATATAAAACTAAATAGTGGCAGACACTGAAAAAAAAAATAAAAAAAACTACTATCTTTTTTCTTTCTTTCTTTTTCTTTTTTTTTTTTCCTTGCACACATCTAGACAGAAATCCCAATCCAATCCTTATCAACTTTTAATTTTGCATTTCCAACAGTTGCCGCATAAAACATTATTCTTTGAATTTTATTTTTTATCTATGAAAGTGCTTCTTGAAAATATAAAAATAACAAAGTTGAAGAACCACATGCTTCATCGTAAATACTCATAAATAAATAGTAAAGAAAAAAAAAAAAAACATTCTAGTGCTAGGCATTGCGTAATCGAAATATTGCTGACTCAGAACGGGAACACATATTTGTTTACATTAGCTGAGAGTGTGCTTAATTAAAACCGCAAGCACAGACACCACAAGCTGAAAGGGGGGGGGAGAAAGAAACCGAATGCTATGATTATCTTCATGGCTATGATTATGCTGTATTTTGATTTTCATTTAAACTCTATCAATGTTTCAGTTAACTTAATGCTTAATAAGTCGCTAAAAAATAATACTTTCTAACGAAAAAAATTGTTTATTTTAATTATTTATCGATAAAAATAATGGATTCAAAGTTACTGAACTTTAAGTACGATTGACAACGCAAGGAAACTAAGACCAGGAAGAGCTATCTTCCGTGGGAGACTTTCTAAAGTGTCTGAAGCCGTAATCACGCAAGTTTTGGAGAAAACAGTATAAAGTCGGACTTTAACGGAGGAATTGTCCTCTGTAATAGGAAACTTTCTTAAGTGTTTTAATATACAAGTTTCTGAGAAAATCATGGAAAATTTCGAACTTTATCGTACGAAGTATCTACCGTTGGAGAAAGAAAAAGAATATTTTCTGTGCTTTTTCTTAGGATAACTGAATACGCGATAACTTAGTTTTTATTGGGTGATTCTAAGAAATTTTCATATCTGAAAATGGGACTTTCACAAAAATCGCCGGATTTAAAATGGATTCATCACAAAAATAGCACAAGAAAATTGCGTATTTTATAAATCAGCCGCAAAAAATGACATTTCAGTAATAAAAAAAAAAAGCTGATTTATGACTAAATAATTAGACATTTTTAGAAAAATAACATCTATTTTAGCAATTAGTTTACGATTACGTAATTTTGAAAATTAGCTGTAAAATAATTCCGTATTTCTATAAAAAGCCACAAAATTATACTTATAATGTAAATCATGTTTGAAAAAATCAAGAAATTCATCGATTAGCATCAAAATAAAGCCTTTTTCAGTGATTAAACACAAATTTTGTTAATTAGCGGCGGAATGATTGCGTATTTCCGTCATCGGCTACAAAAATATCGCGATTTACTGAAATCAACTGGGGAAAAAAAAAAAAAAAAAAAAAAAAAAAAAAAAACTTTATTGGCTAGCAGCCAAATGATAGCATATAAAACGTAAATTTTTGATTATTAGTGGGTAAGCGATCCCGTATTAGCGAAAACTACTTCAAAATTATTCCCGATTTCCGAGATTACACTTTGAAAAAAAAAAAAAAAATGCAAATTTCACTGATTAGTGGCAAAATAGTTGAGTATTTAAGATTCAGCTTTCAGATGAACGTATTTTGCACAAATTAGTAGCTAAATAATAGCGTGTTTCGGCAATCGGCCGCATAATAATCGCGTATTTTAGGATTTACCTTTAAAGAAGAGTGAATTTTATCAATTAGAGCAAAATTATAGTATATATTAGCAATTATTTGCTATTAAACGTAGATTTTGTAAATTTGCAGTGAGATAATTACGAATTTCGGCAATCGGTCGTAAAAATATTGCGAATTCTGTCAAATACGAGAAGAATAGCATATTTATTTAATTAATGATAAAAACGTAATTCTACCCCCCCCCCCCCCCCCCCTCTACGGAAACTCGATTTTTTAGGTATATTTAGCAATAATCTTAAGGGGGAAAAAAAGTTTCAGAAAAGTTGATGGCTGTCAGTTTGCACTGAAATTGAATTTAATGTTGTACAATTTCAATCCTTTTCCATCCTTAATAACAATGATTATTTTATTGTAGATTCAGTTTTATTACATTTTCTAATATCTAAACTATTAAAATTGTTCATTATTTTGACTTTTGTTACTCCAAAAATTTAAGATTTTGTTTAAAAAAATCCAATTTTTGTATCTGTTTGAAGTATAGCATTGAAATTATTTTCACATCAATTGTCTTGTTCTTGTAATTAAACAAGTTTCTTTTGAATAGGCATGCACTAAATGTTTGATTATTACTGAATAATGAATATTCAGTATACTGAATAACTAAAAATTTGATGCATACCTACATCTTACCTTTTTTTTTCTTCTTTACTTAATTTCATATGATTATTGATAATTTATTTTTGTTAGTAGTTTCTTTCTTTCTTTTTCTTTTTTAAATTTTAAAATTGCTCCTCAAAGTAGCCGAAATGCTCCTCAAAATTTCTCTGAATACTCCCCAAACTGTTTTTGAAAAGTTGGCAACCCTGCATATTAGTGTATTATATTAGAATTAGTGTATTTTCATGTATCCATGTTAATATAAAAAGTAAATTTGGATAAAATTTCTATTATTTTTGAATGTTTGATTATTAAAAATCAATAAATTTCAGAAAGTAAGTCATAATATAATGTAAACAAAAGATTTTATGCTTATTTATATTTTAAGTATTTTCTAATTTTTTAGCGACTACACTTTGTAGCTTAAAACTACACTTTTTTTGCTTTTTAACTACACTTTAGCACTCCCAGAGGTTGGCAGCCCTGTGTACAGATAATTTTTCTAACTTTTAGAGAAACTTGGAAACCCATAAGTGGTATCTGTATTCCAAAAATGACTCTAATGATTTTCTTCAAAGTTGTTATATAAACACCTTTTTAGATTTCTTTTCGTATGTGTTAGTTGGTTAGTTCCGGAAAATTGATATTCGTCCTGTATAAATAGGTCAATTTGTGGTCTCGCAGTTGCATTCCTTAAAAAACGGCTCTATGTATTTTATGGATGTATTGGTAGTGTAATATTGGGAGAAGGAAGTCTTTGGTTGTTACACACCACATTTTTTATCATCTCCTTCATCCTAATGGTTTCTTAAGGACTGTTACATGCACTATTCTATCGTGTTTTAAGTTACTTTTCTTTCTTTCTTTTTTTTTACTTTCCGAACACTATAGTGAGGAAAGTATTGTAATCATGTCAAAAATCCGAATTCGAGATTTTGATGTTTCTATACGTTTTGAGGTCCCCTGAGTCCGTTTTCACTATTTTTACGATGTATGTATGTGTGTGTGTGTGTGTGTATGTTTGTGAACACGCTAGCGTCTAAAGGCTTTGTTCGATTAACCTGAAAGTTGGTACGTATATTGTAAGTCACCATAGTACGAACCCTATAGATTTTGGTGAATCTAGCACTTATAGTTTTTTTACAGGGACACAAAGAAAAATTCTTTATCATTATGGCCTATGGGACCAAAATCTTAAAAGTGCGATAGCATCTAAACGCCTTATTCAATTGAGCAAAAATTTTATACCCATATTATAGGTCACAGATACTCAATCTGTATAGATTTTGGAGAATCTAGCACTTATAGTTTTTTTACAGGGACACAAAGAAAAATTCTTTATCATTAAGGCCAATGGGGCCAAATTTTTAAAAGTGTGATAGCGTCTAAACGCCTTATTAATCTGAGCAAAAAAATTGTACACATGTTATAGGTCGCATTTGCACCAACTGTATAGATTTTGGTGAATCTAGCACTACAGTTTTTTTACAGGGACACAAAGAAAAATTCTTTATCATTATGGCCTATGGGACCAAAATCTTAAAAGTGCGATAGCATCTAAACGCCTTATTCAATTGAGCTGAAAATTTGTATGAATATTATAAATCACTGTTGCACTAACTATAAGCATTTTGGTGAATCTAGCATCTATAGATTTTTACAGGGACAAAACGAAAAATTCTTTATCATTATGATCTAAGGGCTCAAAGTTCAGTAGCGTTAAATAAAACCTCGTGTGATATATGGAGAAAAAAACACTCTATTATGGTTTTCTCTCTTTTGTTTGTTTAGCAATTCCTCTTTCTTTATTTTATCTACAAAACTGTTAGTTACTCAATGTTCGGAAAGTCGAGTGGAGTCACTCCAGATTTTTTTTTTTATGAAGCTTATTTTCTGCATTTTATGCTTTAAGAACAAACCAGTGGAAAACCAAAACATTACATTATTTTTTTTCTTCAAAACTCACATTTTTTTTAATGGGGAAATTACATTCATGCAATTTCTTATAGCATTTTTACTATTTAATTATTAATCATTGATTTTCATCTTCAGATATGAATGATCTGCAGAAAAAATATAAAGACTTGCAAATGTCTTCAAAGAAGCAGGTAAGTTATTATTATTATTATTTATTCTCTTATTTCAGGAATGAGATTATTCAGTTTTTCAGCTGAATTCAGCTTTTATGTAGCTTTATTTTTCTTTCTGTAATAGTGTACATTTATCAAACTTTTGTATTTTCTGATGTATTTATTTCTGTTACATCATCTAATTAAATAAAATTTTACATGTTAGCGAAAACTTTTTTCTCCCCTTAACTATAAAGTAATTTAAATTATTTCTGTAGTATATTTTTGCCATCTGAATTCCATTGTTTTATTTTATACTTAAGTAATAATTAAAATATATGCATATATATTATTGAATTTTTATCTTTTAATGCTTACTTTTATACTGATACTTATTAATGTTCACTGTATTCTTTTTTATATAGAATAACTGATAAAAATAATTAAGCTATTCTGAGTATAATATTACATTGAAAAATATTGGTCAAAATTTTGACTGAATATCCGGTATTCAGCAAAAATCACTATTTAGTGCAACTGTAATATGGAATATAATAAAAATATTTTATATACCACGCATCTGTAATTAATTTTCTGTCTGCTTAAAAAAAAAAAATCCAGTAATTATTGTTGTTCTAAATATTGATTAAGTTAGAAATATTATACGTTTTATAGAAATGCTTGATTAGCATGAATCTGTAATTAACCTTCTACATTATTTATGTAATTTGATTTTTTTTTTTTTTTTACTTTTTTAAAATTCACTCAAAAAACTTATGTGGGCTCAGTTTTTATGTGTTTTATCGGAAGTATTTTAAATATTTACATAATTTTTTTAAGTTGTATTATTTATATAGAGACTTTTTTCTTTTAATGCAGCTTCAGACAGAAATGCAGAAGTTTAAATCAGAAAGTGAGGTAATGGAAAAACGAATAGCAGAATATAAAAAGTTAAATGAAGCATTGAAATGTGATCTTGCAAAGGTATGATTAGGGTTGAAATTTTATCATATTTCTTTACCTCTTGATTCCTGTAGTTTTTATATAAGTATGCACAAAATAGTATTTTTTGATTAAATGAACAATACAGGATTTTTTTTTTTTTTTTTTTTTTTAATTATGTCGTATAATAATAACTATTTTAATTTCATAAGATATATACTTATTTCTTTGCCTTTAAGAATTAATTAAAAACAATCAAAAGATAAGTCATTATTGGCAAACTTCTATATTTTTTCCCCCCATTTAATTTCTTTTCCATTTAAGCTTAAAATTCAAAACCATGTATTCCCTACAATTTAAATGTATAAATTTATCTTTTAGAAAATCTAACTTCGAAAATTATATATATTCTAAATGAGAAACTGTTCTTAATTTTCAGATTTTATTTTATTCTATTAATTACAGCATATTCTTTTAAACTGCACAAGTTTATTTCATTATAGCTAAATTCTGCAATATTTGTCATTTAAATATCATTAAGAGGTAAATTACTTTCTAAATTACTGTATCTGGGAATTTTCCAGACCTAATTACTCCTATCAGCAGACCCTCTTTTTTGGCAAAAAGAATTGTCATTAATAATTTAATTAGTTTGACTTTTTCTAATGGTATTTCAAAATTCAAATCTTTATATTATTTTATTCGAGAGACAAAGAAAATGCTTGGCACTAAAGTTTGGCATAGTTTCCGAGTTACAGGACACCTTTGCCATCACCTTTTTAAACTGTGCCATTGGTGATCGCAATCATTTTTTTCCTTAGCCACTGCTAGAAAAAGACAATGAAAATTCTCTTTCTCTCCCTCATTCCTACAATCTGCAAGGATTTTCTTTATAATATATCAAATACTACTATTTGATGTTTGTTTTACATTTAACATTTAATAAAAACAAGTTGCAGTGTATTTCAGTCTGTCTTTTATTATTATTATTATTATAGTGTAGTTATTTTGCATTACTGAACTACTTCCTATGGTGTATCTACATTAGGAAAAATTCAACATCACAGCATATTAGCCTTCATTTATTATTTAAAGAAAGAGGCTTGTATAAATTTTTATTCAATATTCATAAAAGGAATTGTTGTAAAAAGTTTCGACTTTCAGCTTTCGGTGGATATAGAATTATTTCATTTACAGTAAGGCTATTTCTCCATGTCCAATCTGTTAAGTTGCACAAAACTTGAAATGGAAGAAGACTATCATTAAAAAAAGAAGAAGAAAGAAAAGAAAACTGTGCTGATTTAATTCAGTTAAGATTCATGACATATAAGGAAGCTTTGTTATGGCTATTACATATTTACTTTTTAATTGCTCTTTAATTTTTAAGGCTGAATTAAAAAAAAAAAAAAAAAAAAAAATGTAATTTTTGCAACAATTAGCACAATTGTATTTTTGAAACCTGACACATCGACATTATACTGTATTATTGCTAGTTTCACTCATGTTTAGAACAAGCCTTGGTAGCAGACCAGATTGAGGAGGTTGCTTACCATTAACTTTTTGACTACCTCCACCAGATTTATCCATTAACTGTTTTTTTTTTTTTTTTTTTTTAATTACATAATTATAATTTTTTTGCCTCTTTAAAGTGAGAATCATGTATAATATTCATATTAATATTCATGTATAATATTCATTCCATTTAATCTCTGCATTATTGCAAATTTATTATGAAATATCTCGCTATCAGTATTTTGTGATTTTGTAAAATTAAGAATAAAATTTTAGGAATACTTATTTTTCTTTTAGTTATTGCTGCTTGTAAATAAAACTATATTTTTTATATGCAAACTCTATTTATTTGGATAATTTTCATTCAAATTTCATCATTATTTTATTAAAAAGTAATTATTTTTAGAAGTTTATAATATTTTAATTAAAAAATCAGCTTTTTTTTTTATTATTAAATTCTGTTGTAGATTTATTATATCGCAAAAGGAAAATAGTGGCATTTTAAATTAAAGAAACATGAGATTGAGAAATTTAACTGGAAATATTCGTTTTTCAACTTATTATAAAATGCATTTGTATGTGATTCTAAAAGAATTAATCCCTTCCGTGTTTATTTATTTAAATATATATATATATATATTTATATGTTAGGTAACACTTTATTATGCACAAATTTTCTGTTGCAAGTAATGAAATGAAATTGCACTAATTAGTTTTAATTTAATAAACAGTAAAACATATTAAATTGTTTGTAACATTGGTGTATCGCTATGCCTCAAAGACTGATTCTTTGCATTTAAAGCTCACTTTGTTTTTGAGGAAGGGTGCAAAATTCTCACCCATTTTTTTTTTCTTCTGATGAGAACCCTGCATTGCAATTTTCTACACTGTCAATCCTAATAAATATGACTTAGTAGCTTCAACATAAATTGAAGCTACTAAATTTTTTTTAACGCTGTTAAATTAAGACTTTATTTATTAAAGCATTTTTAAGGTTATGTTGAAGTGTTTTTCGTAAGTAATTGTCTTTTCCTCAGTATACATTATTATTATTAATTTTACAGCTTGAAGCTGAGAAGAATAAACTTGAAAATGAGTATAAAATTTTGAAAGAAAAGAAAGAAATGGCTTCTAAAACTGATGAGGTATGACACTGAAAACTTATTCGCTTTGAAAATATTTTAATTATTGAATTAACGTCACAATAATTTATTATAAAATATTTTATTAAATGATGCAACTTAGGTAAATAGCTTTTAAACAGCAATATAAATATTCAATGCAGTTTAAATGAATAAAGGTAAGTTTCCTTAGCTGTGATAATTTCTAGCATCCGTTCCAGGGAACTTGATTAAGTAGCATAACATGTATAAAATCATTTGTCCTGAGTGAGTGAGTGAGTGGTTTATCATTGCTCAGCCGAAACTCCTAAACCTAGAAGCATGAAACTTGGTGAAAACACTCTTCCTGTGACACAGACATCTGTTAACCACTTCACCGGCCACTGTAGTGTGTGGAAGGCTACATTTCTCCCGAGTTATTTCGGTGTGGCCGGTGAAGTGGTTAAAAGGTATTTTACAAAAATTTTCTCGCAAGGGAAGGAGAATTTGAGATTTTCCACCGATTTCAATTATTATTTTTTTTTTTTCTTTTTTCCCCTTCATGTTTTTTATTTTACGAGATTTTTATTATAATAAGTTATACAGGTGTTGGACAAAATAATGGAAACACTTTTATTTTTTTACGTTTTGTAAAATACCTTGAAAAATACTTAACGTGTTCTTGAATTTTGAGAATAAGGAAAACACGTCTTTCCTTAAAATTTTCAGCAAAGATATTGTCACAAAGGTTCTTGGAGGAAGAACAGCAGATTCAATAAAATAAGAAGTATTTGTGACTACTACCCTGTATCTGGAAAAGCATGGATTGATCTGAAAATTTTTTATATGATTATAGGTGTTATATTTTTATATGTGTGTAGAGATTTGTGAGGATATCTTGAATGTTTGAAGAGTTATTAATATTTTATTTAAAAATGCAAAGCATTTTTGCAAGTTTTTACTTTATAACTCCAAAGGTTTTACTCCGAATTTCATGAAATTTTCAGAAAACATGACAACAAATGCCTAAATCATTATACTATAGTTATACTTATAATATATTTAATATTCAAAGAGATATGGACAGTTATAGTAAATAATTTATTACTGTGCATGTGTGGGCTGTAGCAAAAAACTTTGACATATTTTTATACTTAATTGTATAGAGTACCTTATTAAAAAAAAAATTCAGATAAATATAAAAATTCATAAGGAAATCGGTTATTGATGTTTATAGGAAGCCATTTGTATATTATTGTTTATAGGAAGAAAATAATTTAAAAGATAGAACACCAGAGAGAAGGACTTCAAAGAAAAGAAAGGTAAAATATACAGTCAAACCCCGATTTAGTGCCATCATCGGTACGCATAATAATATGGCATTATACCGGGTTTGGCGCTGTATCGAATTATAATCCTATCTGTGTAAATGAAATAAAATTAAATGTACCCTTACCTCTTTATATTACAAGCATTAGAAAAATTGAGGATCATAGCACTGAATATGTGATAACTAGTATTTTATTTCGATCTACGTAGTAATTATATTTGCGCAGGAGAAAAATATTTTAAAATGCTAGCTTCCTTTTTTTTTTTTTTTTTTTTTTTTTTTTTGGGTACAGAAATGTTCTTAATGTTTCTAAAATTAAAAGATTATTAATCATCTTTTTACCGTTTGAATTGTTTTCTGAATATATCCCTTGTTTGTTAATGCAGTCTTTTGCTTCGTCAGATTTATTTTTTTTTCTTCTTCAATCTGAATTTCCTCTTCAGATGAATCCGAATTTGGATCGTTATTTTTTATTAATCCAACAATTTCCTCTTGACACATTTTTTCAAATGCTGGAACACCCTTTACTACATTAATGCATTCAGCTGCAGCGAGAGGATGCTGCATGCAAGTTAAATTGTTTATATCATGTTGTAAATCTTTAACTTCTGCAGTGTTTAGTTTATCACTATTTTTTTCACTATTTTTTAAGCCTGTATGGCTCCAGCAATTAACTATAGTCTCTATAGAAACTTCTTCCCACATTTTTTGCATCTTCAGAATCGAATCTTTTAGGGAAAGAGCAGAAAAATCATTTTTACTGATACGGTCAATAATGTGTCTCATATGATATTTCCAGTAATGCGCTTTGAAAAAATTTATGATTCTGGCTTCTAAAGATTGCAAAACACCAGTGCAATCAGGAAGTAAAAATTGAAATCGGATATTGCTGACTGAAGTTACTTTATGGCAGAGTGCATTATCTAGTATAAATAATGCCTGACGCTTTTTCTTCCTCATTTCACCACTGAAATTCATTAACCAGTTTTGAAATAAAATTGTTATTAATCATCTATGCTTTATTGTTATTCACATAATCCACATATAAAGGCGGATTGAAATTTTTAAAGCATCTTGATTCAGAAGATTTATCAATAACAGTTAATGGTCGTTTGTCAGATCTATCAACATTCGTGCAAAACACAAGCGATACACGATCTTTAATTTTCTTACATTCTTTAACAGATCTAATGGATATTGTTTTGTCGGGTTGCAAAGGATAAAATAAACTGCTTTCATCCATATTTATAGACATGAGCAGGTTCATACTCTGAAATAACGGCATTTAATTTTTTCCGACCTTTTATTACAAAATACACCTTTTACCGCAGAAAAATTTCTACTGTTTTACCAGCCCGTGATACAATGAGTTGGAATGAGCGACAATAAGCATAGCGCTTAAATGGGACAAAAAAAAAAAAATGCGAATTTTAACAAAAAATTATAATTTTTGGAAAATGTTGGTTGGCGCTACATCGAGTTGGTGTTATAACGGATACTTTACATTGTAGTCCCTATTCAGAAGATTTGTTCACCCATACATGTGGCGGTTAAACGGGTTTGGCGGTATTTCGGGGGGCGTTATATCGGAGTTTGACTGTATAATCTCTTTTTTAAATATAATGAGCTGTTTTTCAGCTGTTTTCTAAAAAGGTCTTTCCGATAAGGGTACATTCACAAATTAAAATTTGTATTAGAAAAAAATTTAATTTTTGTTTTTAAACAATTCTTTTTCAGTTTTTTCTGATACATTTGTGAATGACCCCTTATTGTAAAGACTTTTTTAGAAAACAACTGAAAAACAGCTCGTTTAATCACCGATATCCTTACGAATTTTTGAAATATTCAACTGGATTTTTTTGTAAGGCAGTGGCCACAACATACTAGTTTTGTAAGGTGCTCTATACAGTTGAGTATTAAACTATGCCAAAGTTTTTTTTTTTTTTTCCCTATATTCTGTGCATGCACAGTGATAAATTATTTACTACAACTGTCTATATCTCTCTGAATATTAAATATATTTGTTTTAAACTATAATATAATGATTTAGGCATATGTTGCCATGTTTTTTTAAAGTTTCACGAAATTTGAAGAAAAACACTTTGGAGTTATAAAGTAAAAACTTATGAAAAATTTTTGCATTTTTTAATAAAATAATAACTCTTTAAATATTCAAGAATCCTCACAAATCCCTTCACACGTGTAAGATATAAACATTTATAACCATATCTAAAATTTGGAGATCTATTGATGCATTTCAAGATACAGGGTAATCACAAATACTTTTTTCTTTATTAGATTTGTTGTTCATCCCCAAGTACCTTTGTGATAAAATCTTTGCTGAAAAATATGAGGAAAGACATGTTTTCTTGCTTCCCAGAATTCAAGAACAAATTAAGTATTTTTCAAGATAGTTGACAAAACAAAAAAAGCGAAAGTGTTTCCATTATTTTATCCAACACCTGTATGTAATTTTGGGAATTAATTTAAATATAGTGATCAGTGAAGCGGGCAACACCTGTTAGTCTAATTGAATTCATTTCTGAAATGCAAACTTATTAATTTTCTTATTTATATTGGATTTCTTTGTAAGCAAAAATCATGGTTTCTTATCAAAACTTTAATACTTATATTATCTAGTACTTATTAATATTTATATTATTTAGTAAAATGCGTATAAGTTAAAGATATTAAAAGCACAATAAAGGAAAATATTATTACGGAGCTCTTTATTCATTTAAACTACATGTTAATTACCTCTACATAGATGACACAGAGCGTCAAAGGAAATAAAATTATTTATTGAGGTCTTTTTAAAAGTTTGATAACATATGCCAGTGTTTTACTTATCTTTTTTCACCGCTACATTGAATGTTCTTTGAGAAGAGTAAATATATTTTTCTTTTCTTTTTCTTTTTTACATTTGCATCAGTATTTCAAAATCTTAATTTCTAGTATTTTTTTTTATTGCTAAGTAATTAAAATATATTATATAAATTCATATGTGTATATTTAAAAAATAAAGAAATAAAAATATAAATGGATGATAAAGTTGGAAGTTTTTTTTTTTTTTTTTTTTTTTTTTTTTTTTTTAATTTTGTCGCCAAAGGGGGAAAGTTAGTGCAAAATTTAAAAAGAAAAAGTCTGGTAGCATTGAAATCTATCAGTGAAAGCTTTTTTCGGAATTGATTACCCTTTTATATTAATTTATATTATAATATCTGCCAAAATATCCATGATGTAATATATTTAACTGTAGTTTACATTCTTATTTCCCTGTATTAAAACCATTTGTTATTGTTTATAGGAAGAAAATAATTTAAAAGATAGAACACCAGAGAGAAGGACTTCAAAGAAAAGAAAGGTAAAATATATAATCTCTTTTTTAAATAAATGTATGTATTTAAAGTTGATAGATTTTATCACTTAATACAGGAAATAATAAATCATGTACTGACTAAAAAAATGTTTATTGTTGTAATATGGTTCATTGTTAACAATCTTTAAATATTTTTAAATATATATTGTCATACTTTAAATGATATTTTAGGAAGAAACAGTTTCACATGAAAAGTCATCAGAAATCACAGTGCTGAAGGAGATAAAAGTAATTTTATTATGATCTATAGACTTCTAGAATTTTATTTTTAAAAAATCTAAAAGAATTTGTTGGCTGTAGTAGAACTTTCAATAAATAGAATTTTGCATTAACATATTTTATTTCAGTTTGTTCCTTACATCCTAAACTTTTAATGCAGAATTTTAATATTTTTTAAATTATTAAGTCACATGTTCAGAATGATTGTCTATCGGTATGATAATTGTTAAGTCAAATTAGCTAATATAGTTTTTTTTTTTTTTCCTTTTGTGTGTGTGTGTTTTAAATATCAAAAATCTTCAATATAACTTTTCTTTTATTATTAGTTT